>LVTN01000023.1:803563-914885 GCA_001649415.1 Musa itinerans | reverse complement strand
TATATATATATTTATCAATTGATGGATGCAATTTTGTCGATGTCTTCTCTAGATGGCCAACTATTTGTCTCACCAACAACAGTGCTTAAAAGGTCCAAAAGATCATCGTAGAAAAACCTCCTCGAGATATTGCCACAGATTCTAACGCCAAATGTCAACCTTTTCCTTTGCTATCGAGATTAATTGGCCAAGAACATAGTAAGAAACCTAATTCCAAAGGCTACAAGAAGAAGATCACAACCGCAAAATCCAATCACAAGTTGCCAATTATATAGCTCCAAATCGACATCCCCTTATCTACCTCTATAAGCCCCCCCCTTCTCACACAATCTCCTCCTTCTACAGTCGCAAGCAACAGCGTTCGGTCGACGATGAAGTCGACCCCTTCAATTCTCTTCTTCGTCTCCTTAGTCGTCGTCGTCAACGTCATCTCCCTGGTTTCCTTGTCCGACGCGGCGCCCCAGATCGAGATCAACGTGTGGCCGAAGCCCATCTCTGTGTCGTGGTCCGGCCCCGCCGCCATCGCCGTCCCCCTCTCCCCCTCCTTCCGCGTCCTCAATCCATACAGCGAACACCCTTACCTCTGCGCCGCCGCCGCCCGCTACACCCGGCTCCTCCTGCTCGAGCGCTACCGCCCCCTCCGCCCGCCTCACCTCAACCTCTCCTCGTCCGCGCCCCCGCTCGGCTCCCTCGACCTCTCCGTTGTCGACCCCTCCGCCCCCCTCCGCCACGGCGTCGACGAGTCCTACACCCTCTCGATCACCGCGAATGGCTCGTCCTCGGTCGCCGAGCTCTCCGCCGCTACCCCCTGGGGCGCGATGCGCGGCCTCGAGACCCTGTCCCAGCTCGCCTGGGGCAACCCGCCCGCCGTCGCTGCCGGTATTCGTATCGAAGACCGCCCCCTCTTCCCCCACCGAGGCCTCCTTCTCGACACCTCCCGCAACTTCTACCCCGTCCGCGACATCCTTCGCACCATTCGCGCAATGAGCCACAACAAGCTGAACGTCTTCCACTGGCACATCACGGACTCCCAGTCCTTCCCCCTCCTCCTCCCCTCCGCGCCCCAGCTCGCCCTCCGCGGCTCCTACGGCCCCGACATGCGCTACACCCCTGCCGACGTCCGCCGCATCGTCCGCTACGCCATGAACCGTGGCATCCGCGTGATCCCCGAGATCGACGCCCCCGGTGTGCGATCCATCCCCCGCTTGACGTTTGTTGTTATGCTTGCAAGAAGGGAATGACTGCATTTGGACTAATGGAATGTATGTATGCGCACGCACAGGACACACGGCGTCGTGGGCGGAGGCTTACCCGGAGATCGTGACGTGCGCGAACAAGTTCTGGTCGCCGCCCGACGGTCCGGCGCTAGCGGCGGAGCCTGGCACGGGGCAGCTCAACCCGCTCGAGCCGGAAACGTACGAGGTAGTCCGCGACGTGCTCCGAGGAGTGGCCTCCCTGTTCCCGGACCCCTTCCTCCACGCAGGGGCGGACGAGGTGAACCCGGCGTGCTGGGAGCAGGACCCGGCCATCAGACGGTTCCTTGCCGGCGGCGGCACCCACGACCAGCTCCTTGGGATGTTCGTCAACGCCACCCGCCCCTTCATCGTGTCCGCCCTCAACCGCACCGTCGTCTACTGGGAGGACGTCCTCCTGGGCTCTACCGTGAAGGTGGTGTCCCCAGGGCTGCTGCCACCGGAGACCACCGTGCTCCAGACCTGGAACAACGGGCCCAACAACACCAAGCGGCTCACGGCCGCCGGGTACCGCGTGATCGTCTCGTCGTCGGACTTCTACTACCTGGACTGCGGCTTCGGGGGCTGGGTGGGGAACGACAGCCGATACGACCGGCAGACGGGGGACGAGCCGGGGCGACCATTCAACTACGCGGGCGGGGACGGCGGGTCGTGGTGCGCGCCCTTCAAATCGTGGCAGCGGGTGTACGACTACGACATCACTCACGGGCTGAGCGCAGCAGAGGCGGCGCTGGTGCTGGGTGGGGAGGTGGCGCTGTGGTCGGAGCAGGCGGATGGGGCGGTGATGGACGGACGGCTGTGGCCGAGGGCAGCGGCGATGGCGGAGGCGCTGTGGTCGGGGAACCGTGACGGCGACGGGAGGAAGCGGTACGCGGAGGCAACGGACCGGCTGCACGAGTGGCGGCAGCGGATGGTGAGTAGGGGGATCGCGGCGGAGCCCATCCAGCCCTTGTGGTGCGTCATGCACCCGAGCATGTGCAATCTGGTTCAGTAGTAGACGACGACGTGATCACCTGGCTCGCTGCCTCCACATGCCTGTCGATTTTAATTATTACTCCAGATAAAAATAAATTTGTATTTCTCACGAATATGTATGTATGTATGTATGTATGTATCATTCGCACTCATATACCCACCCAGGAAATTTACTTCTAAATATGATTCCTGCTGGCTAGTTTGAGTTAAAATATATAAAAATACAAAACATGTAGAATACTTCTAATATTCTTGACATCAATAAATATATATGTTTGGAAAGAAACGAAGCGGCAAAGCCTGCTAAATAGTCGTATTCATAGGAAGATACAACCTAACCTGCGCTCATCATCATTTCCCACAAAATATATAATGTCAAAAATCACGACTAATATCTCTTTTTTATGATGACCTGCAAAAGAGTTCTCACAGAAACACATATTATGATACAAGTATGCACGTTGCACAACCAAATCCATTCTATAGCAAACCTAATCAGATAATTCTTGACTGAAACATGAATACAGGAAACTAAAATGTGTCAGCACAGCTCGGGCTAATTCTGAATGTTTGCAACTCAAAATGAAAAGATGATTCACATTTGAAAGTGAAAAAACAAAGTGATTTGTGAAGCAACAAGAGATATAGTTATGATCCTAATTTTCAACAACAAATACTTCCAAAAAGAGTCTTACTATCAATTAGACGGATAGCAAGTCAAAAACATTTTTATTCTGCAGATACTCCCTACTGAGCAATCCTAAAAATCCTGATTGTGATAACAACTATTGCTTAAAGGTGACCTGATTGACCCAACAAGTTCAATTAAAGAGAACCACAGCAGAACCACGATTACCAACTTCATATTCTTCTACAAAATTTCTGAAGGTAGCAGCAATACACTATCGATAGGCTTACATCAATAGCAGGCTTCAAATCAAGTTTCACAGAAACATCAAAACTTGGTAAGGCACCATAAGATACAGTATTCATAAGGAAATTAAAAATCAAATCGTATATATAATAAAGGCGACAATGTTTGACACATATTGATTGCTTGAACTAGTCATATAACATGATTCATGATAAGCACATCTACGTCGTTCATCAATGAGAATTTCTTTTAACATAATATGTCAAGAATATAGAGAAAGCGACAAGAAATTTTCATAAATGAAGACCATTCCACTAATACAAAAATTATGCAAAACAATCTATCTAATAATTAATCCATTTTTATGACAAAAAAATAATTAATATGTACAAAAGACTGTTTTCTCAAGAAATATTCATGACCTATGTCCTAAGCATCTTCATAGCATTTTAGTTGCATAAGTTTACTAATTATTTAAGTATTAAGAACTTAGATGAAATATCTTATGTATACAGTACAAATATCATATACAAAATATATCGATATGGATACAGCCAGCAATCTGAGGTGCTTTGTAACTTTGGAGTCAACTCCTTATTTGTAAAGTCAAGCCAATTACAAAAAGACAGTCAAACTAAAAGAACCTTAAGCAAATAATAAAAAGTACATACTCTAATACGGATTGAAGTAGTATCCTAAAAAAGGTTTACAGCTTCAGGTTGCCTTTGACATATAGTCCAACTCCAATTGCGACACCCATATTAAAGTTAGCTGTCTTTGTTCTTCAAGGATACTCATCAAAAAGCAAGATGGAAAGAGGCAAATAGGAAACTGGACAAATTGTACCAACAACTCCGGTTGTCCCAAATTACAAATGGTTGCCTTTAGTGCACTTCAATCTTTGAGACAAAATTTCAGTTCAGACAATTTTTAAGGTCAATCAGAACTTAATAGATGGTATAAGTAGCAAATCAATCATTTTCAATGTGGAAGAACAGTTCTAATCTATACAAGTAATTCTTAAATTTTGTATCGGATGGACGTGATATATTGTCGAAACTATGCAGGATATTTCATGTCAGAATCTGTTGGAAAAGAAATGTATATATATATAAGAAGAAAAGGAAAAAATTTTCTGCAGATGATCACTCTAGGAAAGGTTACCAACAATAGGATTCAAATGACATAATCCACCTGAACAAATCCAACAACAATGACCAGCCATAATGTTCCAACTACTTGGGACCTTTTCCTGCAATCAATCTCTATGTAGGACAATATCACTAATCAAATTAAGAGCAATCACATCTACCAATTTCAAAGGGAGCATCAACTGATCATAGAGTGTTTTTTTCCTCTCAGTTAATACCTGGTTGTAATTCCTCTCCCAACCGGTTCAAGAAAACTGTTATTACCATAGCATATACATCCAGAAACCCTCAAGTGCCAAACGCTTGAGAGTTGTCTCTAGCAAGACATAAATGAATATACCACATAATCACATAGCAGCCAAAAGATCCTGTAAACCATTATCCAAACCAGGATGAGGTTATCTAAGTCAATTACTTCTCCTATTGACATCTTATCAACATTTCAATAGGAGGTAATTATCCAAACACATTAACAAGATTAGAACCTATAACAGACATCGTTTATCTTCCATAATGATATTAAGCACCAAGTTCTAGAAAACATTATTTCTGAAGCAAAATGGTGTAAAACAAACAAACAAAGAAAAACAAATTTACTGTTCTTTTTACTTGATTCTTGTCGCACCAAACAAGTGGACCATTAGGACAACAGTAATGGAAAGGCATAAGAATAGTCTTGGCATAACATTACCAAAACAAAAAATAAGAACAACATGAGTAGCATAAAGCAACAAAGTTTTATATATCTAATTGAAAGATAAGTGTTAAAATGAAACCAAAGTAAACAGCAAAAAAGGTCGCCAAGGAGAAGGAAAATTCAGAATGTTGACTGTCATCAAACCAAGTCGATTGAGCAAAGTATACCTAAACAAAAACTGATTTTCACAGGAGACCAACTCACATGAAGTAGAACATCTTTGATTAATACTCGGTTAGCCAGATGACAAGGATCATTCTTTTTCTCTTTTTTTTCATTTGAATAGCTATTCTTACATCATACAGATAATCAATAAAAAGGAGAGCATGACAAAGAGTAGAAAGATTAAAACTCCTACAACTTACAACTTTAATGTGAGAATCCTAAAAATGTGGCTGACCTATAGCTGTAGTCATCCGATAAGAAAGCCAAGTACCACAAACTGTTGGTCATTGAATCACAGTCATGTATTTAAATTTCGTCTGGTAGCTTCCATTTTTAATAATAGATCTTTGATATCAGCTTCCATCCGCATCTTCATATTGAAATACTCTCGGTGTGCCTTCTCGATAGCTTGTAGTTCTTCAAACTTTTGTCTGCGCCTTTCCTCTGACTCACTCAATCGTAATTTTTCAATTTGACTAGCAAAGTCTTCATCAATCTTAGAATTCTTGGCTATTGATATGTGCTTTAGGCTCTCGGCTTCTCTCCTTGCATCATCAGCACGTTCTTGGTACATTTTTGCCTCCGCATGTTTGAACTTTATGACACTCTCCAGCTCATCGACAACTGGCTTCTTTTCAAGGCTCATTTGCAGCTCGACATCCCTAGCTTTTCTGCCGACCTGGTCACAACCCATGCTCAAAACAAGTCCTGTATTTTCAAGAAGGGAGGCCTTCTCTGAAGGAACAGATGGTAACCAGTCTTTGCTAGAGCAAGCTACATTGATTCGGCCAGCCTCATTTCTGGATGAATCCTTAGGTGTAGGGACAGAAGCACTGCTGAGGTTAAATTCACTATCTGAAATAAAATTTATAATGCATCAGAGAGATTATTATTTCAATTAGTAAAAAGCCAGATTAAGATATAAACACAATATTTTTCATGCATATGCTAGTAGACAAATACAGCAGATAAAACACATTTTATTTTGTGAATTAAGACTAAATATCAGTTGGATTATGTGGTTTGGAAGTGTGAAATAAAAGAACTATTCAAGAAACCAATCATTGTAGAGAATTGAGTTCAATTGGTGGCGTTAGAACCCAGTCGAACATTATGCCAGATTAAAGGGGATCCTATCACCTTTGCTGGTGTGTTGATGCACCAAGCCATCAGCAGAAGCTTCTAAGGATTTGGAGACTTTGCCTCATGTCTCATTGGAGGAAGCTTGTGGAGAAGGATAGTGTGGGCAGACAGTCAAACTCAGTGTGGCTTAAGATTTAATTATTATTGTTTTGATTGTTGAATTTGTTTGGTAACTTCTTTTTTTATTAACAAATTAATCAAGAGACCCAAAGTGACAACATTAGTCCAGAAGCTCTCCAACCGTTTTCAGAGTTAAAGACGAAATAAGATAAAATGGAAGAACTTCAAGAAGTACAAGTTGTCAATATGTCTTGAGAGGCTGAAAATTAAACAAGTGTAGAAAAGGGAAGCATGCACTGGAGTAATTCTGTTAACTGGTCCTGTCATATGGAGCCAAATTAGTCATCAAATTGTAGCAAAATTAATATCGAAAGGGGCATGAAACATTTGCAGATAAGGAACTTCAAAGCTAATTATATTTTTATATTATCAGTTGTCCAACATGTATGGAACCTATGTAAGATGATGGCACCTTATAGACTTGACTTTAATAATAAAAAGATGACAACGTCCCTACTTGGCCAAGCTTTCACACCTTTATATGTAATTTTTTGACACTAGAAGTCTTAATGCTACAGATACAAAGAGTCATATTGTATACAAAGAGATAAACACAAAAAAGGTCTTGAACCCTTCAACACTGCAAGAGACTCAACCATTGTTTTAAGATAAAATTACAACCTTACACGTACAGAGCATTTATATGACAAGAATATTTCTATATTAAAGCCGAACCAATTATTGCATCATTGATCACTGATCATATAATACCAACATAGAAGTGGTAAGTGGAAACACCAACTATTCAAGACTAACAAATCCCACTATCAAGGACAAGCTTTGACCAGAATGTGGAGTCTAGATGGAGTGTAACTTTCAAAAATCAATCAAAAAAAAAAAAAGTGGGGATAGTATCACTTCCTTGCCAAGCCAGCCACACCCCACTCTGAAAAAAAGCCAACCTCAACAATTTTATAAGTAGTTTTTGCCATTATCTAGCAAACGTTGAACACAAAAACATATGCAATAATACTACATTGCTCTCACTGTTCTTCAGGGTGCATTTTAGTCAACTGTGTTATTCTAACAGTTTACAATATTTCAATAAGTTACATAGGTACATGAGACTCAATTTTTAATGCTTGATGTATGGTAATGATTAATGTTTCAAACTAGGATTAAAAATTATATTATTGTGTAATTATATATTCAGATTTAGTCATGATTTTTATTTAGGGGTGTGAAAATTAATTATATAAATGAGGAACGGAAAAGCCTCATGTTAGTCTTGGTTTGATTCCCCTTCCTCCAATATTAAACTCGTTTAAATTTGAAAGAAACCAAACAACTCACTTTCCCTTAGAATTTGATGTAAAAATTAAATAATCCACCTCGGACTGGATACTGTATAATAACAAAAAAAAAATTTAACCTTGATGATACAGTACATAAAATCTAATCATTATACATATTTATATTATAGTTACACGTCTTTCACCATATAAATTCACTTAAATATAGGTTTGGTTTCAAGTTCTTTTAAAACCAATCCAAAACAACCCATATCTGAACAGGCTGATATTCAATCATTTTATGACAGCCACATTTTTTATCAAGTTCTGGAAGAATGCATGATCAAAAGATGAGGCAACGGAAACAATCAGCTTCAACCAAACCTGAGCTGAAAAAATGGCTAAAACCAACCACCCTCAAATTTGATCAGATAAAAAAAAAGCAGTTAGGTGTCCAAAGATTTCAGTTGGAACTCAGTAGTTCAGTGTGCTCGGTCAAAAATTGATTTTCAATCAGATCATACGGGATGAGCTTTAAATCAAGCCAGTGAAAGGAAAAAAAAAGCAGCAGATATTGACAGTAATTACAATAAAGACAATAAATGAACAGATATAAGTTAGCCTTAAGAAACTAAAATTTTGGTTTAACTAATAAAATTCATGTCCTCCCACTCAGCTCAGTGATAGCAAATCCTTAATGATGGCAATCTTGAAATGTCCTTAACATTTATAAACTATGTGTTGCAACAGTACACATAAAACCATAGAGTAACAAGTTGTGAAGTACAGCACAAAAAGTCATTCCATATACAACTAATTGAAGTTCTGATTTAAGGACAACAAAGTTGCATCCACCTATAAATTACATGACCAGTACAGAACAAAGCTTAACAAGTGAAGATAAAATTGAACATGGGAGAAGTGAAGATAATTTATTCTTCATTATAATATGGAACATTAACAGAAAATATAACACTTTACTTGTTAGATCAGTCAGGTTATTAAGCTTATAGTCATATTTCTCTTGGTAAAGACAATTTCATAAATATGAATAGGTGCATGTGTCGCAACAGATTTCAAAGTTATCCTTAGATACAAGATGTATGACAAGCACCAAGACCTTTGATGTTGAATTTTCAACTATAGAGCATGTGAAGTATACTACAATCCCAGCAAAATACATGAAGGACACATAAGATAAAGTTATGTACTGGATATGCACCAAAGAAAAACAAAAATAACTGGAATTGTGATGTTGCAGATGCAAAACAATTTACCGGAAAGGAATGTCAAAATGTGCATAACAACTTCAGAATGACTGGCTTTTTTCTCCAGATTCAGCAGCATCTTATCAGCTAAATCATGTAATCTTTTACCCCGTAAATCATTGCTGGTAGAGAAGATCCTTTTGACATATTGAAGTTCCTTAGCAAGAGTGTCTACTTTCCAATCCTTAGCACAGGTTTTAAAAACTTCCTTGACAAAGCCAAACATCTCAGAAGGATGGTGACAAGCAACACAGTGAAATTGCATCTCAGTAATTCCTTCATCAGCCGACGTGCTAAGCCCATTTCGAATATGAGAACCTTGTAATCCACAGTCTGTGTGGCACCAATGTAGACATACATCACAGCCAACCCAACTACAAGTGTTTGATGCATTATCAAACTTGGAACACACAAGACACATGCAAGCACTGCAGAAGCCAGTTTTGTCTATGCAAACTTTGCAGTCACAATCATCCAAAGGCAAGGAATTCCGACAAGCAAGATTCCGGCACTTCAAGTTCAGGAATATCTCAACCAAATCGGAAGATTTTATGTTAGTAGTTCTCCAAATAAAATCAGGAAGACCCGTTTTTATGGCCACCAGAATCTCTAGGAGGACACGTGGACAGTTGATTAATGTATCCATTGTCATGTCAGACCTCCTTCGAAGTGCCTCCTGAAATTCGCGCATCTGCCTGCTTTTATCTGTAACAGTTAGCATCTCAGAAATGGTTTCCCTCAGGTAGGCTACTGAATGATCAGTCATTTCCTGAAGCATTCTGCCACTAAGATGCAAAGGTTCTGCCATAATCTTGGAAAGGATCTTCTCTGTAACACCAGAACCATTAAGGACGAGCTGCTCTCCATCCCGTTTCTCAGTCCTACACAAACTGCTGCTGTTTCTTTCCCCCATAAGCAGCCGCTTATCCTTGTTAAGTTGCGATCCAGTCTCATGAGAACCATGGCTGTCCGTCGGGGACATCTGTCTTGGAAGGCTTGACTGCTGGATGCAAGTGGGCACTGATTGATGCTGGCCATTCGTGGTGTTAAGTAAATTATGTGATAAGTTACCATTCAGCAATACCCTTTGGTAGAGGGGGACAGATCCCTTCATTTTAGAATCATTTGAAGTCTGAGCTTGCCATATTGTACCACTGGACACTTGATCAACTCCTTGAAATATAGGATGGCTACCAACCGAGTACTCATAATTATCCAACGAATTTTGCGTGAGAGAACAACTAGGATTATGAACAAAGGGTTGAGAACTTGTGAATGAGATCGAAGTTGTAAATCCATTTGAATTTGTTCTGAATGAGGATGGCAAAGACTGTATGTCCCTGGCACAGCTCGGGGTTTCGATTTTTGGCGTTGAATGTTTTGAAGAATGATCAAACAAACCACCTGGCAAAGCAAGACAGAGATCAAGAGGTTCGATTTTGAGATTGTCATCTTCAAGTCTGCGGGCAACAATCCCACTAGAGCATGCTTTTTCTGGTTGACTAGTGTCAGATCGGAACACCAATTCGAAGCCCCTTCCGCTAGGGCCCTCGATGGCATCATCATCTTCCACAGAATCCCTTTCGGTTGAGAGAGAAATTGCAAGTCCCTTACCTTTGTCCTTGTAATTCAGCTTACTCTGGTCCCTCATAAGTGTTAGTGTCACTACCTCATGATTAATCTCACAAGTAACTTCCCTAGTTTGATCAAACAAGCTACTAGTTCCCTCTGGTTCAGTCTCGAGATCAATACCACTTTGTTCTTTCTGCTGAACTTCAAACTCCATGCCAGTCCCATGTTTTTGCTGAATTTCATCTTCAGCTTCCACACCTTGTTCATTGGCTGTCTCATGCTTCTGTTTGGTTTCAACTTTAGCTTCATTGCATTGGGTTTCTTTCTTATTCTCCATTGAAATCCCTTTCTGCAAAGGGCAAATAGAAGATGTCATCACTTTTGCTTCTTCCTCAACTGCCTGCTCAATTTCGACTACAGCTTCATTGGGTTGAGCTTCTTCCTTGTCCTCCACTAACTTCTCTTCTTTCAAAGGAGAAATAGCAGATGTCATCTCTTTTGCTTCTTCCATATCCTCCACTAACTTCTCTTCTTTCAAAGGAGAAATAGCAGATGTCATCTCTTTTGCTTCTTCCTCAACTGCCTGCCCCTCATGATTGCCTGCCAGTTCTTCCCCATGAAACTTGGAGCACGAGTTGTCTTCCCCACAGGCTTCCTGCTTTGTTGCACAAAATTTAACCTCCACTTCAATATCCCCATTAGCATCCTCAGCTTTTCTTTCTCCTTCCCACCTGCTGTCATCCAGCTCCTTGACAGCATCACACTTCTCCCCACAAAATTTACCTTCTACTTCATTATCTCCATAAGCATCCCTAGCCATTCCTTCACCTTCCCCACTACCCTCATCCAACTCCTTGACAGCAGCAGACTGGTTATTCCTTCCTTGATCACTAATGTTTCCTCCGTCCATTACGGCATCTGTTAACTTGCTACTCACATCCAGCAGCCTACTATCAACAGCCTGATCATTTCTTACCTGATCATCTGTATTTTTTGTGTCCATTATAGTAACATCTGTTAACTTCCCTTCCTCCTTCTCAACAACAGAACCATTATCATCAACATCCACTTTCTTTCCACCCACTAAGATCTCTTTCTGGTCAGGAACTTCTTCAGAAAGACTATTGTACTCAGGATCTCTATCCTTGTGGTTCTCTGATTCCAATCCGGTTGCTGCCTTACTATCACTAGAAGGTTCAGCCACAGGTTCCGGTTCCGGTTTGGGATCTGGCTCGAGCTCCCCCTCTTCCATCTCGCTGCTACTGCCGCTCTCCTTGCATGACTTCGATGTTTTCACGGTCTGGATCTCAACCCTTCTGGATTGCACCCCGCTGGGGGAGTCCCTGGACCTCACTTTCCCCCTATGATCATCCGGCGACGCCGCATGACTCCGCCTCCCGACTGAATCCGAATCAACCGACGGCGATTTCCGCACCTCGTCAGTACTGAGCTCCTTGGAACTTCTTGATCTCCACCACGACGAGCTAGCATTCCCTTCCCTCCTCGACCGGTCCCTATCCGACCTAAAACCCTTCGGAAACTCCCTCCTCAACCCCGAGAAGCTCTCAGACCGGTGCATCCGGTCGCTTCCGTACGAGGAGCCCCGCGGCGACGAGGCTTGCATCAGCCGATCCCCGCCGTCCCTGCCATCCCGGTACCGATCGTAGCTCTTCCGCCAATCGAAGGGCTCCGGCTCATGATCGTACCGTCTCCGGATGTGCCGCGATGGTTCCCAATCGTCGTCGAGAGGCCGATCGTGCGACGAAGAAGACGACGAGACCTTCCGCAAGCCCTCCGTCTTGGAGAAGGAAGGCCTTCGGTGCGACGACGAAACCGAGCGGTCGGGATCCTGGTTCCTCCTCGGCCAGTCCCTAAAGCCCAGCTTCTCACCCACATCGTTACCGTCGTCGAAATCCTCCCCGTACGACGATGATCTTGGCCGCTTCATCAAGCCAACGAATGTTGAGGAGCTACCTCTCTTGATCCGAGCAGCGGTGGGACCGCGGCCTTCCGAATCCCTAATTTCTCCAGAAGAGAAGAAGGGCACAGGGGATCGAAGCCGCAGCGTGAGAGGAAAATGGAGGGAGACGTCGATCCGGCAGCGGCAATCGCGGTGGGAGAAGGTTTCCGGCGAGCCGGGGTTGGGGGTTGTTGAGGAAATTATTGTTCGTATTATTACCACTACTACCACCCATTAAAGAGTAGTGCGAAGAAAGGAGAGCGAGACAACTCTTATCTCCCCCTCCCCTCTCTCTCTCTCTCTCTCTCTCTATCTATCTATTTGGCTTCTCGATGGAGAGGCGTGTTAAAGAGGGCTTCTTTGCTTCGCTTCGCTTCGCTAAGCTTTTGCCTTCGCGTCTTTTCTCGCCTTTATCTTCTGTCAATCTCTTTCGTACATCGGTCAACGGAGTCATCCCCATGGTAACAGTAGCATTAATAGAAATAATACCCCCACCCTCGTTTCTCGTTTCCCAGATTCCCTCGTTTCCTCGGGGACTCCGTGACCACCAGAGGCGGTGGCAGCGGTGGAGCGGTTGGGTGAGAGCGTTGGAGACAAAATTACTCCTCGTCTCGTCTACCAGCCCTATTACTTGACGAAACCGGAAGGACCACAGCGCTCTCCAATACCGAGGCGGGTAGCCCGGGAGGGCTACCATCACGTCGCTCTCCACAGAACGCGAAGATGGAAATGAAATAGCGTCCATCGTCGAACTTATTCGTCGACCAAACCTTCGCCACGTCGCCCAACCGAGGGGGGACAGGCGCACGCGTCAGCAGAGCGGTCGCTGGGGGCGACGCTTCGTGCGTCGTGGATGGCAGCTGATGGCAATGGATTGGGTGAGCACTTCCTTGACTCCTCTGACAGCGTTGCGTGGGAAGCATTGAGGCGATCGAGGCTTGACTTTTTGACTCACCTGCATCCTTCTTTATTTCCGTAAATCTTTTAAATGAATCACCCCATGCATTAGACATTAACTAAAAAGAATGCTTGCCCTTTTTTCGCATTTAATCTCATGTATAATTGATTTGGTAAATTAAGAAGCTGACAAGAAGGTGTGACGACACATGGACAACTGAAGTCACATCACATCTCGTCGGACGCTATATCGGATGCACTTACCGTCTCATTTATAAGAATCATATGATCATTTATAAGAATCACATGCACTTACCGTCCCACTACATGTGCCGAAAATAGTAGTGTTGTGATGTGATGTGATGTGAGATTGAAATCGGGTGTGAAGCTCGATTTGTATTAACGAGAGGATTTATCCTAAACTTGCATCTCAATTTATGGAGGGATGTATAAGACGTGTAAGAAAGAGAAATTGGTATCGTATTCGTTTCTTGCACGTGATGCAAACCAGCCTTTTGTTTCTTTTACTATTGATGCCACGCTCGAAGCACGTGTGGAAGAGAAGAATAATCCTTGGTGATTAAGTGGGAAGTGTAGCCTAAATTTGGGCATGCAATCGTCATAATTAGTGCAGACCGAGAAGAGATCTATCTTTTTCTTTTGGTTGTTGGATCATTGCCGATTTGATCATGTTGTTTGGTCGACGGTGTACTGCCTTTTTAAGAATGATAGTAGCTCTGCTTTTTATTTTGCCTCTAAATATGTCATGTTTGTACCTCTCTTGATACTAAATTTTAGGTGAATGATAAGAAGAGATACAAAACAATGATGTTAGTACGATATCTTTTGAGTTAAAGACTTATTTGAACATTTGTGGTCTTCGACCAATATATCATGTAAGTAATTTTAACTTCTATTAATTTAGATTTGATGAAAGAGATTTATATTTTACGTTTTTAAAAATATAAAAAATATTTTAAACATAATCATAAAACTTAAGTGATCCATAATTAAAATCATAAGAGTTAAAATATATTTTTTTAATTTAAATTATATATATTATTATATTAATAATTTATTATAAATCAATATGTCATTTAAGTTGATTCTAACGTCTATTAACTCATATTTGAAGAGAAAAACTTATATATTATGTTTTAAAAAATATAAATATTATTTTATATATAAGTAAATCGTTAAAAACTTATGTTCAAATCCGTATTGGCTAAATTTTTTAAATGAATATGATTGGATCGATAATCAACTTAAATAACAATTTCATACTCTTAAATCCTAGGATATGTGTGATGTGTGACTCCAACATATGCAAAACATTATGGGAAGGTATATAAATATATGCGATTAATTTAATAAGCCACTTTTAACAAATATTACACTGAACAAAAAAAATTGTAGCATAAATGTTTAATTAAATACATTGATCAACACCAAGAATCCAAGTACATGACGTCACATTTGCAATTCATGTTCTCGTACATTCATTATGATAAAGTATTTGTTGTATTATGTCATCTGATGTCAACATATTATGCCATAGCAAATTATTACGCCTTTAAAAAACCTGTCATATCATCGCTCAACGAATACACATCAAACGTGTGATTATTTTAACGTTCTTTCCCATATATTTATTTTTTTATTTTTTTTTTCTATTGTTATGTCATGTCATGATATCATATATTTATTGTAATAGAATATTTATCAATTTAATGTGAGGGATAAGAATTTTATCCATTTAATGCTATAGAGTGCTCGGTAGATTTGATATTAATTATTGATATGTCATGCATATAATAAACTTGCCATCATCGTATCGACACTAATTCATTTGTTGGTCAAAAAATTAATTCCAAGGAATGTGAGAATTAATTAAGATTTTATTTCCAAAGTAATTTTTATACAGACATAAAAAATATAATACACGTTGGAGCAAAACCTTCACAATACTACAATTTAAAGAAAGCAAGCAATAAACAATCATAACTCACCAAGTGTGGATAAAAATTAGGTCACGATTGTATGATCATGAACAAAATTTTTTATTTTTTTATTATTTTTGTCAAAACATCTTTTATTTTTTATTATGTGAGATTATTCGTCTCATTGTATTTATCTCTAGTTCATCGTTGTGATTGCATTGTTGTCCACTTCAACCTAATAATCTTGTTGGGGCATCTCTCTCTATTGTATAATATGTCTACGTGTATCCTTGCAACGTCACTCATTTGTCTCAATTGTTCTTTAGACATGTCTCCTCTCACTCCACATCGATCTTGATCATCACTATCTCGTTAGCTTCTCTCGTTCCTGATCCTACATCTTTGATTTATTGAGAATAATTTTTACAAGTGAGAGAGCACCCATCAAATTTGAGCGATAGATGAAAAACGAAGATAGTGGTGTAAGAGAGTAATGGACAAAGGAAAAAATACCATATTATTATTTAAAAATTAAGGCTAATATTATCCTTTAAAAAACAAGGCATATTATGGGAATAAATATTTTTTTTAGATTTTTTAAAACAATTTATCATTAAAATATAAAAAAGTTAATAATATTATAACAAACATCAATGATTTATGCAAAAAAAAAAGGGATTAAAATGATGTGATGAGTTTAGTATCGATTAAATACCATATTATTAACATAGACTATTTTAAACTCTTTCATGGCATTTTGCATGATAATTTAAATTTATGTTAAATATTTTCATAGCCACTTAAAACCTGGCTAAGTTCTGCAATCAACTACCGGTAATCGAACCTACCGGTGCCGCGACCCTAACGCAAACCCTAGACTTCGCTTCCGCCTCCCCAATAAAAATCGCTTTTCTATTGAAGCATTAGAGACCCTAGGAACCCTAATCCCATCAAGGATGGCGGAGCGTGGCGGCGGAGATCGTGGTGGCTTCGGGCGCGGGTTCGGCCGAGGTAGGGGCGAGCGGGGCCGCGGCCGAGGTGACCGCGGCCGAGGTGGGAGGCGCGGCTTCGGCCGGCGCGACGAGGAGGAGAAGTGGGTGCCCGTCACTAAGCTCGGTCGCCTCGTGAAGGAGGGCAAGATCACGAGTCTCGAGCAGATCTACCTCCACTCGCTTCCCGTGAAGGAGCACCAGATCATCGACACCCTTCTCGGCGGCGGCCTCAAGGACGAGGTCATGAAGATCATGCCTGTCCAGAAGCAGACCCGTGCCGGCCAGCGCACCCGCTTCAAGGCCTTCGTCGTCGTCGGCGACACAAATGGCCATGTAGGGCTCGGTGTCAAGTGCGCCAAGGAGGTCGCAACCGCCATCCGCGGTGCCATCATCCTGGCCAAGCTCTCGGTGATCCCCGTCAGGAGGGGATACTGGGGGAACAAGATCGGGAAGCCCCACACTGTGCCTTGCAAGGTCACCGGGAAATGCGGGTCCGTCACCGTCCGGATGGTGCCCGCTCCAAGGGGGGCGGGGATTGTGGCTGCCCGTGTCCCGAAGAAGGTGCTTCAGTTTGCTGGGATCGAAGACGTCTTCACCTCGTCCCGTGGTTCGACCAAGACTCTCGGTAACTTTGTGAAGGTTAGTGTTTCTTGGTGCACTATTTATAGATCACATGTCTTCAATAAAAGGGATCGTGGTCGAGGTGGGTTATATCTATTGGCAATTGTTGGTTGTGCATTTGATAACGTTAAATGCTAACATAGATTCATCTTGGAGTCGTCATGCATGTGGATATCAATTGTTATGTCTTATAGGTTATTTACGAACGGTAGCTTGACTGGAAACTAACAATGAAACCATAGGTTGCTTCAAGGATGAAGCAACATTGCCCCTTTGATCCATATTGAAGTGTTCATGGTCAGACAAAGGGCTCTTCAGGTCGGATTATTTAGTCTAGTTTAAATCGACAAAACAATATAAGAAATATTTTGGAATGATACTTGGGAGAAGCTAAATCTTTTGTTCCCTCGTTCATTAGTATGTTTACCAAAGCTCTTTTCTGTTGGAACAAAATCAATTTAGTTATGTATATTATGGTCTAGTGAAGAAATTTGGGCCACATCAACATGTGAAAATTCTTGCACATTCTTTTTGTATGTCATCCTTGAGACTCTAAATCAATATTCTCATCAACTCACCGTATTTGATTAACATCTGGAAATTGCCGAGTTTGGGCCTTGCCAGCATAAATTTCTAACAGATGTTGACTGGCTGTTACAAGCATACCTTGCAATTGTACAACTTACAAATGTTAGTTAATGTAATGGAACAGGCAGCTTATGAGAGATGGGGATATGTCACATATGATGTGATTGTTGATTTGCCTTTTCTTTGATCTTTGGAGTGTAATATATACTCTTTTTTTTTTTGAAGGAGTTCCAAGACTTGTAGTTGGTAGCCTTCTTAAAGGCACACCTAGATGCAATGTAGTCAAAAGCGTTAGGCAAAAATGTCTGAGGTGCTAGGCGCTCGCTCTAGCAAAGCGCGGTGCTCTCAAATATTATAATTAAAAATTTATATATCATGATTAATAAAAATAAACTAAAATTAAAATAATACATCAATCAACAATAAGTAACAAACACTCTGCGGTGAACATAGGAGGGGTGAAGAGGGAAGAGAGAACAGCAATTGGGGAAGAAGGGGGAAGATAGGGGGCTGTGGAGACACCATACGAGGGCTGTGGTGGACATACGAGGGCTGCGGCAGAGGGGTGAAGAGGGCATATAGGAGGGCTGAAGAGGGAAGAAGGGAGAGGGAAGAGAGAAGAGCGATTGGGGAAGAGGGGGGAGACGGGGGGCTGCGGTGACACCATACGAGGGATGCAGTGAACGTAGGAGGGTTGCGACGAATGGGGCAGAGGTAGGAGGGAGGAGGGAGGAGAACGAGAGAAATACTTGGAGGGAGGGGGAGGCATCGCTGTTGTTGCTACCTTCAGAGGAAGACCTACCATTGCCGTTGGAGGAAGACACCATCGTTGTCGCTGTTGTTGTTGTTTGTCAACGGAGGAACTGTCATCGTGAGAAACGCAGTGGTGTAAAGGGCTTATGCGTTAGGACCCTCGTGGGTGGGTTTTTGCGATGGATACCTAGTTCAATTGACCCATATGAGTATTTTGGTTCGACTTAAGCTTGAGTTGAACCAGGAGACTGCGTGGCCCGCCCAACGCCCGGGACTAGGTGATCGCTTGTGCTGTGCTTGAGTCAAGTCGCTCGCCCTGCCCAATAGGCGGGCGCTCTCGCCTCGCCTCGCCTCGCCTGGGCACCTAGTTGAGCACCCGAGCACCTAGTGACTTCACTGCCTAGATGCTAGGTGTTTTAAAGTTCAAATTTATCTTGTCTTAGTGTAGGCTCACTTGCTGAACTGTAATTGTTATTGACCAGGTTAGTGGATTCTAAGTTCACAAAAAAATTCTCTTACATTTTTTTTTTACTCTGATGGCTACCATCACTATAGTCGTCGACCTCGTCTCCTATCCCTCTCCTGTTTTCGTTTTTTCTGAGTTTGTTTAATTGCTTAACATAGGTTGACACCAACGGAGTCTGATTGATTTTGGCAAATTATATTTGATATTTGATAATAAGACCAAGAAATAAGATAATATAGGATTGATCTTGGACAGTACCACTATGAATCAGGAGCATTGTTGGAATTATACAATTTGGACAATCACACCTGTCTTTTTTCTTCTTTTTCCCTTCTCCTTGGAATTGAAGGAGAAAAATGGCAGAGCATATGATTTTCTTTCTCTTTTGACATTTGTAGATGTCCTTGAAATCAGGCAAATCTGGAAATCAATGATATAAATATTCTCTGTTTGTTGCATCAAATTTACTATAGGTGTTTCAGCATGTTTGTGGTCCGTGTCTCTGATGTCTGCAACAACCTTTTCAAGATCATGTGGATTACTTGTCAATGACATGGACTTTGTGAAATACCAGCAAATGTTTGCACCTTCCACATTGTACATTTAACGTAAGCAATTTGATGCTTTGTGCCTTGTAGGCTACCTTCGACTGTCTCATGAAGACCTATGGATTCCTGACACCCGACTTCTGGACAGAGACCCGCTACAGCAGATCTCCCTTCCAGGAGTACACAGACCTGCTTGCAAAGCCAACAAAGGCTATACTTCTTGAGGACACAGAGAAGGTTGAAGCTTAAATGCTTGGAAGTCAGGCTTTCTCCAAGCATTTGATTTTTATTATGCCATCTTGTTTAACTAGGACCTGAGTTGGTCAGCTAAACTCTTTATTGGTTCGAGTTCTTTTGCTAGATGTGACAATTTTGTTATCCGTGATATGTTTACTCCTCATCCCAAATCTTGTGAGCAAATCAGGTTTTGCAAGGTTTTAGTCTTCAAATAAATAGGAGTACGTTTTTGGGTTCGCTTTTTCGTTCAGATTATAAATGAGTGATATTTACTCGAAAAACATAATTGTAGCAGTAATTGGAATATGGGCGGCAGAACTGCAAAAGCTGAAGTGCACAAGTATATCCCATTGATCAACTTTTTCATTCTCTTCTTCCAGGGTAAGTTTTCATAGATGTTGAATGAAAGAAAAAGAGCATCATCAAGTCCTTTTAATGGCAAAAAGTTGGCTTAGATCCTTTTTCTGCTCATCTCTGTTGTATGTTTAAATGTAAATAAATGTTGCTTAGAGTTATCTAAGAACAGAGTTTTTGGTAGATTTTTGTCGGAAGTAAAAGGAGAGAGTTAGAATTTAGGTTTTGCAAAAAAAAAAAAAAAAAAAAAAAACGTGCATGTAAATATGGTCTTTTAGAGTTAACCATTTTTTATGGTTTAGAAATAGCCACTAGTATGTCATCATCTCCAACTGATGGTCCAAATTGTCTGCATGAAAAAGGCAGTTTCGGGTTGATAAAGTCCAGAGGAATCTGAAAGGTACCATTTTTAGGTGGATATCCTCACAATTGAAGTTTTGCTTCCAGAATTCTGTTTGCACAAAATTCTGTTTGCTGAACAGCATCCTGTTTTCTTTTGTCTTCAAAATAGAAATCTTTGGAGAGTAGGAGATAAGAAAGGGGGAGAGTTTTGGATTTATCGGCCTTCTTCCCCTTCCCCTGCATCTCCTTTTACAAGAGAGGGAGCAGAAACCGAAGGGAAGAGGAGAGGTGAGGAGAGTCAAAAGAGGAACAGCGGTCGGTTTGAGGCTTTGACCCCCTCTCTCTCATTCCACCCTTCCTCTTCCAACGCGTCCTAAATTCCCTCCATAATCCTCTTCTTATTCCACCACCACCTCCTATGCTCCTCCCAGGGTCGCACGAGCATGAACATCCAATTAATCCCGCCAATTTGAGCCTTTTATTGTTCTAATCCGCCTTTTGACAGTTGTCTCGAACGCGCTGCTTGTTCTTCGCGTCTCTATTTTTGGTCCCGTGGAACCAAACAAAACTCGACTCTTGAACCCCAGCGAGCCCTCGCGTGTCGCTTGCTGTGTTCCTTCGAGATTTGATGGAAAGGTCGTATCTTGCTGTTGTCTTTGTAGGATCACCCGATTTGTTCTTGTGAAAGACAAGTTTTTAGCTTCGTGTTCGAAGAAAAGCCTTGAAAATATTGGATTTTTAGGATCCAAATTGCCTGAATTCCGATGGGGAACTGCTGCGTAGCGCCTGCCGATCCGGAGAAGAAGAAGAAGAGGAAGAACAAGAAGGAGAAGCGGCAGAACCCCTACTCGATCGACTACAACCGTGCTCCGGCCCGCGGCCTCGTCGTTCTCAAGAACCCCACGGGCCGGGACATCGGCAGCCGGTACGAGCTCGGACAGGAGCTCGGCCGCGGCGAGTTTGGCGTTACCTACCTCTGCACCGACAGAGCCACGGGGGAACTCTTCGCCTGCAAATCCATCTCCAAGAAGAAGCTGCGCACTGCGGTGGACATTGAGGACGTGCGAAGGGAGGTGGAGATCATGAGGCATTTGCCTAGCCACCCGAGCATCGTGAGCCTCAAGGACACCTACGAGGATGACGGCGCCGTGCACCTTGTGATGGAGCTCTGCGAGGGAGGAGAGCTGTTCGATCGGATCGTCACCAAGGGGCATTACACCGAACGAGCGGCGGCCATCATCATGCGGACCATCATACAAATCATTCAGGTCACGTCTCTGCACTTAATCAGTCATCTTAGATTCTTAGGCATTCTTTTTTTTCCCCTTTAACGAAGCATTTAGGTCAGATTTTGCTATGTGATGTGTTCTTTGAAGCCTGAAGCCTTGTCATCTTGATCTCTGAAAAAACCTACGGAAGTGCATCTCCTCCTTTTCTGTAGCTCCTTTCTTCCATTTTTCTGTTAATTTATAAACTGGTTTGGAACAAAATTTTATTTTCTGACCATTTGTAGAATTAGTGAAACTAACTTTTATGAGATGACTTCTCTCAAATATTCGGCTTTACTATAAGGTAATTCTGGTCTATTTAAAACAGTGCTGTCAATTGCACAAGTGGAAGGCATATAGAACTCATGTTGGTCCTGAATTTGTTCAGGTTATTCACTTCATGTCTCCTAATTTTCACTGTTAAATGGTTGTGTATTCTTTTTACTTTTTCACTTTTAGTGGTTCTATCTTCTTTTCTTTGATCTAAGTTTCTTTTTCTTTCCTTTGGCAACTATAGTTTCACTTTGATGAATGTGTGAATATTCTAAACAGCTGCAGTTCAATCTGCATATTATCTTGTATTAGGATGTTGTTTCCTTTACCTGTTTCGGGATTATATTCTACCCATATTCTTTTGAAGTGGTCTTATTGTGTAGTGTTATTACTGGATATCATTGTCTTATTACAATGCGAATTAGAATATACTGACATAGGCTTACTTGCTTTGTGTCATCTCAGGTGTGCCACAAGCATGGGGTTATGCACAGGGATCTTAAACCTGAGAACTTCTTATTTGGGGACAAAAAGGAAAATGCCCCATTGAAGGCAATCGATTTTGGATTGTCTGTATTTTTCAGACCTGGTAAATTGCTGAAAGAATACTTTTTTGGCATTTTGTCTCTGATAACATTTTTACCTTTAACTCAAAGATGCACGTGGATCCTGAATCTTGATCAGCAATAATTTGTTGAGGAGACCGGTGGGCTTAGTGTTCTTGCCAGCAAGTCAGTTTCCATATTATGATTATTTTTCTTCTCCTGCACAGGTGAGCACTTTTCTGAAATTGTTGGCAGTCCTTATTACATGGCACCGGAGGTTTTAAAGAGAAATTATGGCCCAGAAGTAGATGTTTGGAGTGCAGGAGTGATCCTATACATTTTGCTTTGTGGCGTGCCTCCATTTTGGGCTGGTAATCCTCTTTCATAGAAGATATGAACCATCAGAGAGCTTTATGTGATCTTCTTTGGCTTTCCTTTAGTTTAGATTTTGAGTTCTCAACAAGTGTATCAAAAAACTTGCGTGTGGATTTGGTTTGCTTCTGAACATCGAGCAGTTATCTAACTATCTATGCATATGCAGAAACCGAACAAGGTGTTGCCCAGGCAATTCTTCGTTCCGTCATAGATTTCAAGAGAGATCCATGGCCAAAAGTTTCTGAAAGTGCTAAAGATCTTGTGAGAAGTATGCTTAATCCGGATCCCAAGTATAGGTTGAGAGCTGAGCAAGTACTTGGTAATCTTTAGCATTCGATCATTCTGTTTATGTCTCTTACTTTGATCAATCTGGTTCTCATAGCATGTATTTCATCATTGAATTATGCCTCTTATATTTGATGTTGCAGATCATCCATGGTTGCAGAATGCCAATAAGGCTCCTAATGTTTGTCTAGGTGAAAATGTAAGGGCGAAACTCCAGCAGTTCACCGTGATGAACAAATTTAAAAAGAAAGCCCTAAAGGTAAGAACATTCATGTTATTTTTACTGTGTCTGGTTAACACCCAAGGATCATCCACCTTTGGCTTTTGATCTTGTGCATGAATGGATTTTCATCATCTGATATTTATCTATGATACTTATATCAATGTTCTTGTTCAAGCATAATTCAGCTACTGACCCATTCGGACTCATTGTCGCAGGTGGTGGCCGAATATTTATCTGTCGAGGAAGTTGCAGGCATAAAGGATATGTTTGAGAAGATGGACGTAAACAAAAATGGAAAAATAACTCTTGAGGAGTTGAAATATGGTTTGCTTAAACTGGGTCACCAGATTCCTGATGCTGATGTCCATATTTTAATGGAAGCTGTAAGTATCTGAGAGTCGTAGTTGTTTTTATATACTTCACATTTGCATTCAATTTGTGGGCATGTCAAGTACACTTGATTACCATGTATACCCATGCAAACCTTGATGGCAAAATATACTGCATAGTGTACAATAGTAGAACCACCTTGAACATAGCTGGAAGATCGGAACAGAGATGGCTGCACAAAATATTTAAGGATATGTTGTTGATTAATGGCTAAATATTTTTTTCAATGGAAATGCTATCTTATAGATTTGTAAACTGATATAGTATGGTAATTAATTCCTACATATATTTTCACTGTGAATAATATTTTGTAGAGTTTTAAACTGAGATTATGTTGTTACATACAGGCTGATGTTGATGGAAGTGGCACTTTGGACTATGGGGAATTTGTTGCTGTATCTGTTCACTTACGAAGGATGGGAAACGACGAGCACCTGCACAAAGCATTTTCATATTTTGATCAGAACAACAGTGGATACATAGAAATTGAAGAGCTCGGCAACTCCTTGGCTGATGATTTAGGTCCAGATCATGAAGAAGTCATTAATGCTATTATTTGTGATGTAGACACAGACAAGGTCAGTTATTTTATCGCCTTTACTAACACCCCACACCTATTGCTTACGAAAATTCATCTTTTTCTTGAACAGACAATTAGAATATCAAAAGAATTAATAATTGGTTTTACCGGTAGTTGTCTTTGATGGATGTCAGCAGTTATTTTTAATGAATTCGAATAGTTAAATAAAATTGAGA
The DNA here is from genome assembly GCA_001649415.1 of Musa itinerans. Taxonomy (NCBI): domain Eukaryota; kingdom Viridiplantae; phylum Streptophyta; class Magnoliopsida; order Zingiberales; family Musaceae; genus Musa; species Musa itinerans. Next base: position 890,622 of record LVTN01000023.1, on the reverse strand, counting down.
GCAAGAACTCAACATTTGAATAGTTATGGTTGATGAGCTGATGTTGGACCTTTTATCCCAGGATGGGAGGATAAGTTATGAGGAATTTACAGCAATGATGAAGGCAGGCACGGATTGGAGGAAGGCGTCAAGGCAGTATTCAAGAGAAAGGTTCAGTAGCCTCAGATCTAATTTGATGAAAGATGGATCTTTGCAGCTGAAAAGTCACGGTAGATAAAACTAAATGAAAACATATCTGTATATTTGAAATTGTTTATTCCCTTCTTTTCTTGGTTATGTGATATTCTTTATAGTTAAATTGGTTCCCCCTGATAAGTTAATGTGGTTATTGAAGATTTGGCTTCTATGAGTTCCAAGGATTGATGAGTGTGATATTACATTCACTCAAGTTATCGACTTCAAACCTGATGTTGCTCTTACAATTTATGCTCGACTTTTGTAAATTTCTTGATGGATATTTGAATTCAATTGTAGTTGCTACCATTGTGATGTTGCGTACTAGCTCTTCCCATTTTATCCTCAGATATCGTCTTCTTTTATTGGGATCCTTTGATTACTGTTAACAATGATGTAGAATTCCGTCGATTGCTACTCTTATTTGGTCTACTGTCGTCACTATATACGACTTCAAAAGTCATGATAAATTTTTTTTTTCATCTTGAGCCGTTCTGATACAATTTATCATGAATTTAGTTGATTTTTCTCATATGATACGATCCTTAAGGACTTGCGTAGAAACAAAATAGATATATTGTCATTGTCACTTATTCGAAGTATAATTTGGGATCGTATACTTTATTAGCGACACATTTTGCTCACTCCGAAATAGAAAACACAGACGAGTTATCGACTGTCATAGCTCTCTAGAACGAGGAGGGAGAAGAAGAATAGGATGGATTGCTGTCTTCAATTATTCAAATACAAAGTCTGAATTTTATGGGGAGTTTGGACTTCAATTATTCTATCATTCATTCATCTAAGAATGTTCCTCAGAGAGTCACACCTATAATAACAACATCTGAGAATGTAATGTGAGATTAACTTACAGCCTTTTTATGTCCACAAGAGAAGTCTATCTCATATCCCCAATATAAATCCTAGTGATTTCATTGTCCAGAAGAACAATAAACCAGATCTCGACTTCGGTTGGACGTCTCAATCCAGATTCGCTTGCTTTCCAAATGACAATTATAATTGCCATCAGGAATTAGCATCAACAACATGCTTTCATGCCCCCCACCTCCTTTACACTCTGACCAAATGGTCATAATTGCTCCATTAGTTGGCTGTGTTGCATATGCTATATTGAATGAGAAAGGTATCATTGCGCACTTGAACAACAATTTATGAGTGACAGCCATGATGATGAACAGCAGCTCAAAGCCACTGTTGACCCATCTAGAAGGGAGAAAAGCTATTCAAGAAGAAACTTGTGATTATAGCTGAAGACATAATATTTAGTAAAATATCAACCAACACACTCTTCCACATGTACACAACCCCTCATTTGCTTCATTTTGTTCTTCCATACTCACCACTTAAATACTGCTTCTTTGAGAACAATGTTCTTCTCAAGATGAACATTTTGCAGAGAGAGAGAGAGAGAGAGAGATTGTAGAAGTTAGAAGAGCAAGCTTTATAGAAATTGCTGGAACTATATGGATAAAATTTGAATTTTGTGGAGTCATAAGGAAGAGTAGGAGGAGGTTTCAGAGACTTTGGAAGCCTAAGTAATTAGCTAGACTGCAACGCAAAAGGCATTAGGAGGAAAAGAAGAATGTAATGAATGATATGGAGGTGAGATCTAAAGAATTAATGGCCCATCATTCGACTTGGAAATCAAGGAAAGGAAAAGAGACATCTTTCATCAAGTCTTCCAACTCCCACTCCCACTCCCCCACTCTAACCTTCTCACCCTCCCAAAACAATCCACCTCCCACTGCTTTGTCACTTCGGATCTCGTTCACATCAACATTATCGTCAGCGATCAGGTTGTTGTTAACGAGAGGGGGCACCAAGAGCAGCTCACCTCCTCCTCCCTCCATCGCCATTCCCTGACCCCCACCATAGTGTCCATTCTCTGTACCGACTCGAGCTTCATGCAAGTAGTAGTCGTTCTCTAGCCCAACCTCAGGAAGTGGCACTAGGCCGTAGTGGTTGCCCGTGGGCAAGCCATGCGTCGATGAAGAAGATGAAGATGATGATGAGTCCATGTACATAGCCTGGATTTGAGGTTCATTTACAGAGCTTCCATCTCCACTGTTAAGGAAGAAAGACGATGACGACGACGACGACGACGAGTTCTTGAGTCTCTTTTTAACGGTGGAGTTCCAAAAATTCTTTATCTCGTTGTCGGTCCGGCCAGGCAAACGTGCCGCAATTTGAGACCACCTGCACAAGTTATTCGTACATGTACATGAATCAAAACACTGATGCATGTGTTCATATTTGACGTACTAATGCTGGAATCAGAATGGGTTAAGCATGTAGAATGGAGGAGATGGAGCGAAGACAACCTGTTGCCGAGGATGGAATGCAAGTGGATGATAAGCTCCTCTTCCTGAAGGGAGAAAGCGCCGCGCTTGAGACCGGGTCGCAGGTAATTGATCCAACGAAGACGGCAGCTCTTTCCACACCTCTGCAAGCCCGCATTCCTAGCGACCTCGCTCCAGCAACCTTGTCCATTTCCGACCATGTAGTTCATGAGCTTCTCATCCTCCTCGGGCGACCACAGCCCTTTCCTCAGCCTGCTGCCTCCGTCGTTGGTGCTGTTAGTGCTGGTGCCATCTGTCTTCGCCGGAGCGTCCGGCTTCCTCATCCTGCCAAGCCTGGGTTCCACTTCGAGGTCTCGCTGCAGTGTGTATCACTTCATGTTGTTCGAGAGAGGAGTCAAGAATATATAATGTGCACAATTAAGCCGAAGATGATGGAAGAAAAGGAGAGACGCATAGTAATGATGATAGTGATGGCTGTGACCTTTGCTTAGAACCCGGAGAAGGGAATAGAACGTGTCGAGCAGGAAATGTGTGCGTTTTTGTTGTGTGTGTGTGTGTCAAGAGAGAGATAGAGAGAGAGAGAGAAAGAGAGAGGTGGGTCTTCTTGTCTTTGACTCCAGTTTTCGTCTTCTTGGATCCATTTATCTTCACTCACAAGGTAATCATATAAGGAATGAGAGAGAGAGAGAGAGAGATTGGGGATTGTTTTGTCGTGAAGCGAAGCTACGTGTTGGGGCTACAAATTATACTCTCCAGACTTCTCTATCTTCCTCGGTTGCCATCACGGACATGTATAACACAAGTGGAAGAGACAACAGTATACTTTGGTTACAGTTCATGCACGTACGCACGTTGCTTGATTAGCTGAAATGTACACACAAATCATTGTTGCATGCACAAGAGATAGAGATAGCACAATCTCTCTCTCTCTCTCTCTCTCTCTCTCTCATGAAATTAACATCTAAGCAAATGGTTTTCATGGGGAGCTACGTAAGTACTGGTAGAGTCATGTGTATAACATTATATTCCCGTGGTTGGTGAAGCTGTGTCTTACAATCTTGGGAATGTGGTTCCCAAGTCATTCTTCATTGCTACGTGACCCCCTTTCCTTTCAAAAATAATAAAATAATAAAATAAAACTTACTCTCTTGTTTCACTCTCTCATACGTGGGTATGATTCTGGATATCACATTAGCTTTTTATTTTCTATTTTTATTATATATTGCATAAATAATCTTAGGATTTGAGCTTAAAATATCAAAGTCACTAAAGGAAGAAGAGAGAGACCAGAAAGAAGAGAGCATACCTGAAGTGGAGTTCCATAACCCTCTTGCTTTCATTTCTTTCTCCCTTCTTTCTCACTCTTTGCTTAACTATGTTCTCAATGATCTAAAGAGGTGAACATACTTAAACCTTTAGGGAACAACCAACCAACAAAGAAGGAAAACTATCACCACGGAACAAGTTCTCAAGTATCCATGAAAGAAGAAACATGATAGACAGATATTGGTAGGGATTCAAAAGGTTATGTTTGATAACATTTTGATTGGGTAACTAAGGACCCAAATGAGAATGAGAAGATGTATGATTCAAACTCAACACCTCCTATGATACTACCATATATAAATTAGGAGAATACTAGTCTTAAGATTTAAACAAGAAGAAAACACCCCAATATATTAGGGATAAACGTATGATTTGAACTATAGTAATCCTAAAAAAATGATGCAAAAGGTGTGTGGAAGGTTGAATCTTTCTTTTGTGATTGTTTTTATGAACACATTTACTTTAGAAAAATGTTCTGAATGTTCTCATAATAATTGCATTTAGTAAATGGAAGAAATAATATACAACTGTTGGTGGGCTCAGCGTGTAAATAATAATATACGTATAAAGTGACCATCACGTCCATAAGCACATTTGGACTTACATTATATTCGTCATCATATTCAACTGCTTTCAACGTACGTCATTCGAGACGCGAGGGCCCACCAAATACAGAGTACGTGGCAGGTTTCATTTGGTGTCTGTGGTCAAGTATTGGATCCGCCGTGTGCGGGGTGCGACGGCACGCCCGGTTTGCCTCGAACCCTCGTCGTACGGCAACTTCCAGATCCGACAGACGCCCACCGAATCCGGTGCTTTCCCCCATCGATCTCATCGACCCCGATCGAGTTGTCGCTTTCCTCATCGCTTGCGGGTAGGAGAAGAATCGATTTCGTTCGGGTGGTTGCTTGTTGATGGACCAGGGCAAGCTTGGAGATGGGGCGACGCCGGGGACTTGGGTGATGGGAACGCCGGTTGCGCCGCACGCCAATCCGGGCAACTGGCAGGGCGTCCCCGTCGATCACGTCACGTCGTCGTCTGCCGGGCCCTCGGCGGGGCGCTACCCTAGCAACACCAACCACGCCATTCCTCCCGTCCCTGGTGCTTCCCACTTCCCCTCCTCGACGTACGGCGGCGGGACCGGCAACCCTTATGTGAACATTTCCCCTTTTCCTCACGGCAGCAACGCCAGTGGAAACCCTTATGTCAATGTTTCCCCTGTTCCTACCAAGAGTGTGTGGAATATCTTATCGGTGCTGTCTTTTTGTTTGATTCCTGTGGCTTCTTGAGGTTTCGATTGTTTGGCTCCTTTGTTCCAGGCCCATCGGAGACGATCCTTAAGGTGCTTGGGCGGTGCGGGAAGAAATTGGAAGACACCACCAGAAAGGCAGGGGACGTCGCTGGCAATGTCTGGCACCATCGTATGCTTTTTTGCCCATTACATCCTGGTTTCCTGCATTAAGTACAATTTTTGCATGGTTCAAATCTCGAACATGTGTTACCTGCCACTGGGGAATCACCAGAGTGACCAAATGTATTTTTTTACATGCATTTATATAGAGAAATTGTAGGGGTTAAATGATTTTGTTACTAGTTGACCAATAAGATCCGGTATCCAGAGGAGTTAAATGTCGATAAGCTATGTTCTTTTTGGAAAGTACATTTTGCCCTGGTAACAAATGTTCTCATGAAGTTGTTGATGATCTCATATCTATTCAATCTATAGCATAATTTCATACTTTCTATTGTTCAGCAGGAGATAGCATCTTTAATGTGTACTTATTTCAGTATCATGAGTACATATTTGAAGAAATCAAAACTTGCGGTATATGAGTTTAGTCAACAGAGAGCTAGATTCTTGCGTAATGTGTTTTTGCTAGATTAGGAGTATTTTGACATCACAACAAAACCATGATATATGGTCATTCAAATAATAAGTGGCATCTTGACAAGATTAAACAAATGAAGTTGGAAATGGTATTTAATGAGTTATGTGGAAGCAGAAGAAGCTATTATCATATTGGGCGGAAATTTTACCCAGCTGAGTAACTCGAGACAAATTAACTGATAAGCTAATGACTTACAATGCGGAAGACATAATTTTCTCACCTTTTTTGAGAAAAAAAAGGTGGACTTTGCATATCAACCTATTTCAGGAGAAATTATATGTTATATGGCCTGTCTATAGCATTTGGAAGGGTCGAGAATAGCTTTGCACTTGGTGTGAGTTTAAGATGACAAGTATTGGGTTTTCATGGCATGTATGTGCTGCTATCAGCGGATTGACCATCCTAATTCTGGCAAGGAAATGAGTTGATTTCTCACTATGGAACTCGACTGAGCTGAACTTACAAACTAATAATTAGTAAAGTTAGTTAAAGTACGTACCAAACCCAAAAATCAGTTAACTATATATTTAGCATGTTATTGCAAGGCTGGAATTCAGGTCTTAAACAAAGACAACAAATTTTCTGTTTAGTTGTATGGAACATATATTATCAGGCTCATTTGAGTTTATCAAATAATACTTAAGTATATTCATTTTGTTGGATCAACTAAGGAGGTCCTAGAACTAGTAGTTTCTCAATGTATTATCAATGTGATGATCACCTGATCTAGATATTATATATGGACTGTGAAGCTCAAGACACATGTATGTGATAGCATTCTATTCAGGATATGACATTATGACTCCTGTGGTTAATGTTTTTGATTGGCTATTTATTTTAAGCTACAATATCTCAGAAAATCCAAATAATGACTACCTCTAGCTTCTTCTGTCATTCAGTTTGGTCCAGCACTCCTAGTGTTCCATTTTTTAAGCGCCTTTCAAGATAATAGGATATGGATTCTTTCCCATTTTAAGGCATTAAGATAAAGCAGTGATGTATAAAAACCACAAATTAAGACATATCTGGAACTTTTGCTTGCTATTTTGGGTTTTAGTTGGTAGAGATACTGGTTGAAAGTTCCCCAAGATATGGTCATTTGATTGTTCTCATATGCTTTTTGTTTGACAGTTAAAACCAGCCCCAATGTCACTGATGCAGCCTTGGCTAGGCTTGCACAAGGAACAAAAGTTCTTGCAGAAGGTGGGAATGAGAAGGTTTTCCAGCAAACGTTTGGTATTTTTCCAGGAGAGCAGCTAAGGAAAGCATATGCCTGTTATCTCTCTACTTCAGCAGGTCCTGTGATAGGAACACTGTATTTATCCACAGCCAGGATTGCATTTTGCAGTGATAATCCTCTTTGTGCTAATTTATCCAATGCTCAACAAGAGTGGGCATATTATAAGGTGCGTCTCTAATCTACATAATTTATTTGTTTTGCAGTACAGTGTGTCTATAATGTTCAGATCTCTCACATGATAATAATGTGATTATTATTGTTTACGGAATGTTTCGTTTTGAACAGTCCTAGCTGCGAACTGTAAGATATAAACAATAATTTACTCAAATTGGCATAGGTTAACCACCTAATGAATATATGAAGATGCCTAATTTATGTTGTTCAGTAAAAAGTAACATTTAATTAAACTAATGCAATGGATTGTGATCAAGATGCAAATATGCTGAATTCTAGGTAGAATATAGTGTGGCAATCAACTAAAGCTTGCAAAATTATCCACACTAGAATATCAAGCTCTGAAGAAATAATCGAGCAATGATGATACACAAGCTTCACAATAAACCTAGGAGGCAAGGATAAGTTTGTTGTATTCTAGAAAATGCCAATCTATAGATCATACATGAGCTAGGGCTCGAGCCCTGGTGTGTTTTGGTTACAGGACAGAATTGTTATATCATAGGAAAACCAATAGTATGAATCTAGTAAATTTTCGACTTCTATAAACCCCATATGAGCTAGGGTTGGATCTCTCGTGTTCAGGGAAGGATTTCGGAACGTTGTTGTAGGCCTGTAGGGGAATGGCAAGCGATTGTTGTGGAACATTTAAATGAAATGGTCAATTTCATAGTAGGGATGCTGGTACATTTTTCAGCTTGTTTAAGATGCTTGTGATGCGTATTTGTGAGGGCTTTTTGCTAAGGCACCAATATTTGTTGGATGTTTTGGGGGTCAAAAAGCAGTTTTCCCCCCTTTTACAATGACAAAAGGTTGCCATGCTAGGGGGATGCAACAGAGGTATTGTAGCAGTTGGGATTGAATTCTCTCAGTTTCTTTTTAGTTTGCTGGGAGCTGGGTTGGGTTTTTACCAACCATCTGGGTTGGTAAAACCAACAGAGTATCGAAGTTTCTTGGGGCTATTTAACGTTTCCTATCATCAAATTCCTTGGCAAACACCTAGCTAGTTAGAGTCCTAGTCCTTTTTTCACTAAGTTCAACCTGGGCCGATTGCTAAATTGGATATTTTCTGAAACTAAAACTTCACCAGATGATACCAATTTAGTTTTCCCCTGATTGGTAGCTCCATCGCATGCAGATGGCTATTTTACCAATGAGGGAGTGTCCTTTTCACTGTTCTTCCACCATTCTACATGCAAATATTTCTGACAAATAAAATATCACAAGGTTGAAAAAACCATCAGGTTCTTCAGACAGCAGCATCTAATAGTATATAATTTTTTTTTCGGGATTTGTTCAGTCACAATTGAGCTCTGATTTTTTAATCTCTGTTGCAGATTTCTTAATTTTTCAAATTTCATGAACTTGCAGATTGCTGTGCCTCTGGATCAGCTGAGGGCAGTCAATCCTTCTGCTAACTCCAGGAACCCTTCAGAGAAATACATTCAAATCATCACCATGGACAACCATGAATTCTGGTTCATGGGATTCGTATCATATGACAAAGCTCTCAAGAATCTTAGGGAGGCCCTACACTTCAGTCCCCATGGTTCTTACCAGCCCAACTTCTAGTACCAGTTAGATCTTTCAGTACTTTTAATTCAATCTGGCTGGCCTGAGTTGTAAATGATGCAAAATCTGTAGCTTGCAGTGAGAGATGTTGGAACATGAACAGTTGGATAACAATGTGCTGCAAATTAAATAAGTTTGCATCGATATGAAACATTATATAAACTGAGGTGCGGTGTCTGAGCATTATAATGTTTATATAATGTTATATAATGTTTATGTAAAATATATAAACATTATATAAACATTAAATAAGTTCTCAATTCTTCGTCTCTTTTACCAATGTTGGACATGTATGATCCTGGTGGGTTGCGTGGATAAATTTTTAGTATTATTTATCTCACCATTTTTGACATGGCTATCCTTCAAAAATAAGCTACTTGTCGTTATATATTTTCGAGCAATATATATTTTCCTCTAAATATCTAAATATTAAAATTCTCTACCTAAAAGGCCCTTCGTGTTCTTTCATCATAATTATTTTTTAAAACATATATAAATATATTGATATATAATTTTTAAGTTCTGAATGGTATGTAGTAAACATAAATTTGAAATTATAAATGTCAAAATAATGTACTCTCTTGTGATATTTGTAATAATAATAGTAATAATATATATATATGATTTTGCTCGAAAAAATATGATCATTATCTGCTCCGCTTTCATCATTCATGTGCATGTCACGTGATTAGTGATTTGTGGTGTCTAGGCCTCGTGCGACCCGTCTGGCGGTGGTGTTCTCCCTCCACCTGCTGCCTTCCTCCCTTCGAACGATTGCCTCCGTCTTCCATCGAATCCATCCATGGCGGCGCTGATTCCTATCTACACTACCCAAAATCCTCGCCTCCTCTTCCTCCGACCTTGCAACTCCACCTTCGTCCGCGGAACCACCATCATTTCTACCTCTCCCAACCCCCCCCTCCGCTCCACCCCGGCCGCCCTCGCTCCCTCCGCCAAATTCGACCTCTCCGAGCTCCTGGGAGGCCGCGGCCTCTGCAGCGGAGAGCAGGGCATAAAAAAGGAGCTCCAACGATCCCCCGCAGAAGCCCCTCCGCCGCCTCCCCTCTCTTCTCCTCCTCCTACTACCGCTCCTATTTCGGCACTGGGCACCGGCGATGACGCCTTCGAGAAGGAGCTCGCCGGCCTCACCGGTGGCTTTCCCGGCGGCGAGAAGGGCCTCGAGAAGTTCATAGAGCAGAACCCCCCTCCCCCCAAGCAGAGGCCCGCCGGCGAGGACCTGGCCACGGTGCTGTCGGGGCCGAAGCCGAACCCGCCCGTGCTGCCGCTCTTCTTGCCGGGGATGATCGTCATCGTCAAGAACCCCAAGAGCCCGTTCTACATGTACAGCGGGGTCGTGCAGAGGGTCACCGACGGGAAGGCCGGGGTGCTCTTCGAGGGTGGGAATTGGGACAAGCTCCTAACTTTCGACCTCAGCGAGCTGGAGCAGAGGGAGAAGGGCCCGCCCATGGTGAATCCCAAATCCGCCATGCTCGAATCCATCGTTCAGAAGTTGGGATGACCGGGGTCCCTCCATCTTTTAAGATCCATTGCCTGTGATCTCTTCTAAACCTCTCTATGGCTTCGATAACGTACATTTCATCATTTGTGAAACCCCACATGAATGAATCCGGCTTATCATCTCTATCAACCATTCCATAAATCTACTTGAACAGGAGGTGTGGAGTTTCTCCGTTTGTTATTGTTGTAAGAGGTAGTGGATCGAATTGACATTGAAGCTTCATCTAATAGATTGCTTTGATGGTTGTGAAAATTTCAGCTGTTTACTGTTAATTGATACAAGTGATAATTGCTGTGAAACAAAATAAACTATAATATGTTAGCTTCAGATTAGTTTGATTCAACTTGATGTTGTATCCTCTAGTGACACTAACTGTGTCATTCATTTGATCCTATAAACATGACAGCTTCCATTGCCTGGCTCTTAAATCTTAGCTTCAGATCATGCACTGTAATAACTCTGTTCTTTCAGTGCATGATCTACAACACTAGCACACAGTAATTTTGACTCCTAATCAAACTCTATTAAATAAATAAATATTAAATTTAAATATATTTTTATTAGATTCGCAACTTTTGTCGTTCGAGATAGAGGACGATTGTCTGAGAGATAAAGTTTTCCGACTCTCTAATTTTTTTTTTTTTATTAAAGGATGCGAGTTATCGAACCGGATGGATAGAACAGAGAGTTCTTAAGAACTCGAGAAGAACTGATACATTTTTGTGACAGCCAAATTAAAATGTGATGAACCACAACTACATAAGCTCTTTCGAATGATTACTATATGCTGTTTTAAGGTTCTGAACAGTTTTGGATAGTGAAATGAAATGCTTGATGTAAACAGAACATGAAGCTGGAAGGTTTTTGTCGAGTCTTCAAGATGCTCAGAAGGATTTGGTCTGAGAAGCTAATAAACACGGATCGAAGGAACTGAGAAAGAAAATGTTATGATCCGAGGAGACAGATCACGGAAGAACAATATGCAAACATCACAGCAATTACAAAAGGCTAGCAAACAAGCAGCATTTGGGTCATAGGATTTGAATGGTCTAATTGCCTTGTCTGAGGAGAGGAGATGCTACTTATAAGCACAGTGAAGAACAAAAACTGAATATAATAAATATAAATAATACATAATCTTTGGGTGTTTCCTAATTCGATTACCCTCTCCTCTCTCTACTAAGCACAATATATAACATAATTTTTTGTTCGATCCCTATTTAAAGTAGGAAACTTTGGGTGTTTCCTAGTTCGATTGGCGCCCCGACACCCCCCTCCCCTCTCTATGTATATAATACCCCCGACGGCGACACTCACTTTTCTTCTCTCTCGCTACTCTCCTCCTTTCGCCTTCTTCCCTCTCGTTTCTCTTCGTTTCTCCTTCTTCGTTCCCCTTCCTTCCCCGGCAATGGCGTTGGTAAACACCAGCGGCGGCGGAGACGAGACATGGAGGTGGGCGGGATGCAAGTTTACCCCGACCGACGCAGAGTTGATCGGCGATTGCCTCCTCAACAAGGTTCGTAATCTGCCGCTGCTAATCCCCCCCGGCTTTACCATTCCCGAGATGGAGGTGTACAAGAAAGCGCCCTGGGAATTGATGGTCCGTTCCAGCTACCTTCCGACGGGTGTGTCCTACTGCTTCGTCCGCGTGCCCCGCTCCAAAGCCAGCGACAATAGGCTGAATCGGAAGACGCGCGGTGGAAGCTGGGTCGCCAACGGCAAGCCCCGCGACATAATGCTTCAATATAGGAGGGCGACGATCGCCGGGACTCGGAGGAGTCTCAAATTCTTCATGGACAGCGATGATCCGAGAAAGAAGAACAAGAAGGACAGCAGCCTCGGTCTGAAGTGGATAATGCACGAGTACCGCCTCCACCCCAGCTTGTACGAGACGATCCCCTCCTACAAGACCGAGGAGATAATCCTGTGCCGAATACAGGACAAGCGGAGGGGAGCCGCAGACAAGAGCGACGGCGACAGCCTCCCGGCCAAGGCCCCACCTGTGGCAGATACCCAAGAAACGCCGGAGCCATGGATGGCGGGACCTTCCATCCAGAGCATGGCAATCGACGTTAGCACCGGAGCTATGGTGCCGTGGATGGCGGCGGCACCTGCGATCCAGGATGCGACGGCAGATGTCTTTGGCAGATGTATTCGCGAGGGTCTTCCTGCGGTGCCAGAAACGTGGGCATGCGATGATATTTTTGGATTTCTTGACGACCTCGAGCTCGAAGCCGAGGCCACACTTACAACAGCGACGACGGTAGCTCCACCTACTACGGAGCCGTGGATGGCGGCATCACCCGAGACCCAGTGCGACGGCTGATGTCCCCGGAGAACAGAGCCATCGCACTGCACCGGAAGAAGCGTGGACTTGGATAAAGAGATTGGAAGCATTTATACAAGGCTGTAGTAACTAAGAGAAACTGGAATTGTCACCAATTTGTCTCCCCACCATGTCCTCTACTGAACGAACTATGAATCACTCGCTCGCTCGCTCTTATGTTCAATCTAAAGTTCCATTCGAGTTGGAGTCTGTTCTACAGTGAATAAATTTTGCTGGTTGGGTACACCTTAACTTCAACTCAAAAGGGTCTTCCCGAGCAAATAAACATACACAACATATAAAATTATCAGCAACACCGTATAAACTTGTCTGAGGTATATGGCAGCAACACACAATGTGTTCGTCAGTAATTCTCTAGTATTGTCTGTCTCTCCTCTGTAATCATAATTATTTAAGCCTGCCCTTGAATACATGTGTTCATCAGTCAGTCTCTAGTACTAGTGACTATTAAGTGTTACTGTACATTAATTTCCCCGGTTAACATCCTAGATATTAATCAGTATCTTTCTATTGTATTATCATTGACTGCTTTTGTCCTTTCTAGATTAATGCAATGCCCAAATCCTTCCCAAACTTTTCACATTATTCATCCTTTTTGGCAGCTTAAGATTGCACATACAAGTATAGTCCTGGGTAGTGCATTGAAAGTTATCCTGTGGATTGATAACCTTCAGCTGGAAGGACCATCATCCCTTTGGTAGATTAGTTTATCAGTTTACAAGACAGTCGAATGGCCATGCTGCCACCTTACTTACATCTATCTACTATATACATACGAGGCCTGCATGCATATTCATTGCGATTTTGTTACATTTTATGAACTTTCTAATTGTTAAGATGATGTTCATTGTTATTGGACATGAGTGATTGTAATTTATGATTCCTAATTGCCTAGTCTTTTTACTTTAAGCATAACAAACATTTGGTTATGTTGGAAGTCCATACGTTTTTTCATCCTTCCTTTGATAGAATACTAGCATTTCAGGGTATGTGAACAGAGAGTATTGGTTCTGGTCATGGGTTGTAATGGAAAACCATTCTTGTGTAGCATGAGAAGGTTACGAAGCGTACTGATTTCATCGTCTCTCATGCACCTCTGATGGCTCTTCTTTATTTGTAAGTGTTAGTTTGGCAAGTCCATTTTAGTCCCATATCAAGAAAAATTAAGTTTAGTATCTCCTGTTTAAACTGAAAATAAGGACATAGGCTTTGATGTACGATAAGAAAAACCTAAGTATTTACTTTGGATTTAAGTTCATAGTTTTAGTTTATAGTTTGAGTTTTTCTTGTTTAGTATATTTTCGGGTGTTTTATGGCCTAGGAATATCTTCCTAAAGCATTTGTAATTGTCCTTATTTTATAGTAGTGATTTACTCATCCTTCGTCCGTGGATGTAGGTCAATTGATCTATTTACTTTGGATTTAAGTTCATAGTTTTGGTTTATAGTTTGAGTTTTTCTTGTTTAGTATATTTTCGGATGTTTTATGGTCTAGGAATATCTTCCTAAAGCATTTGTAATTGTCCTTATTTTATAGTAGTGATTTACTTCTCCTTCGTCCGTGGATATAGGTCAATTGATCGAAATTTAATTTTTTATTTTTTTATTTTTATTCTAATTTGGGCAGCTCTAACAGTAAGGACTGAAAGAATCAATTGAGCATTTGCAAGTCATCATTTACTGTGATCTTCACTTTGTTTTCATGTAATTGTCAATGCTTCTCCACTTCTGTTTGCTTGATCTGACTTTGATACTGCTGATGTTGAGCTGCATCCATCCAACTTTTGCGCTTTTATGCTGCTCTTTAATTGCACACTAATTATTTATTATTCAGCTAAGAATTATGGATTCTGTCTCACTGTAAATATCATGGATGTATATTAAATCCTGCTACGAAAGCTTAACCTTTCAATTAAATTTTCAGCTTAGAAAATGAAAATTTTTAGATCGAAATTTTAGTTTTACTTATATTTCTAAAAAATATATAGTTTATCATTTAAAAAATTAATATGATTTTCTTGAGATTGTATTCTTAACAATATCCTAATTGGTTTAAATCATAAGATCCATCCAAAAGTTTTCCTCCCCCCACGTATATGAATAGATGAATTGGCAGTTTTCCTCCCCCACGTATATGAATAGATGAATTGATTCTCTGTCTGAGACATCCAAAAGCCCACAAAGAAGGGTATATAGTTCGAGTTTATCTTTCATGCATTTCTATTATTCTCAATCCATTCCTTTGTATTTTGTACCATCGTTATTTGTTTACGTGAAATTTAGAAGTAAAGAGAGAAGAAAATTAAGGCCCATCTTATTCAACTTTGATGGGGCAAATGAGGCCCATCGGGAATTGACATAGCCCATTTGGTCTTCGATCGCAAACTCTCATGCAAGTACCGACCGTTTCTGGTGGGATGGTTGGCCACGCAAGGATCGTTCTGTTATTTAACGTAAGAATTCTTCGTTATTTAACATAGAATACATCTTATGAGGGTAATTACAAATTACCCCTTATAGTTAATTATGATCATCATCTCGATCCCTATACTTTAAAAAGTAACATTGGAGTTCCTAAACATACGAAGGTGAAACATTTAATCCAAATTCTTCTTACATCATTAATTTTGTTGAAAAAAAAACGCACATATTGTCACGTATAAAAAGAGCACAACTAAATAAAAAATAAAAAATATAATTTTATTATTTTTTAAATTATTAAATTTATATCCACTTCTCACTTTAATCGATTTCTCTTCCTCTCCTCCCATCGTTCGCCCATCGCACCTGCTCGACCAACATCGCTCCAGCATCGCTCATCACCATCGCTCAACCGTCGTTGCTCCTGCACCACTCAACTATCACCTCTTTTACATTGCTTGTCATCGTCGCACTGGACTTGCTCAACCGTTGTCGCTCCTGCATTGCTTGCTGTCGCCACACCGAACCTTTCTCGCTCGTCGCCTTGTCATCCCCGCCTTGACCAACGACAGTCTCATCTTCATTAGTGAAGCTTGCTGCCTGTGCATCTCCACTTCAGAATTAACCCAAAAACGACTTAGTGTTCCAATTATGCATCGGCATGAAGGTCTAACGATGAGACGACCTCACCTTTGGGATCACCTTCTCTGGCCTAGACTAATTCCTCGTCAACCAAAGCCTGCAGCTATCCTCTTGCGATAGCCACCTCTCCTCCATCCGTAGTGCTCAGTCACCATCTTTCACCCCAAGGTCAATGAGATCTTCCTCCTCATCGTTTACTCCTCCACTAACTCCGTGATACTACGCATCCTTTTTTTTTTTCTCATCTGTTTTGATATACATATGAATCAAATATCTCAACAAAGTTGATAAATATGTTTAATTTTAGTTCAAATAATACATTAAATCTGTTCTCATATCGTAAGACAAATGCATCATCAACCAGATTACCACTTCTTTGCTTTCCATATCAATAGTGGAGGATTCATGGTGGCATTTGCTGGCAAAAAGTATGCAACAATGCCTTCTCTAATCTTTATTGGCAACAATTCATATACTTTGATGCTGCAGTGAACATGCCCAATTATGCGACGGGCAAGCAGGTGTGGCGAGGAAGTGGGTGTGGCAGGCGAATTGAGTCTAGTGTGACAGAGGTGAGTACTGCTAGAGTAGTGATCGAGTGGTATAGGTGCGACAACGATGAGTGGTACAGGTGCAGCTACAACAAGTGTAACAGGTGCAACGACGATTGAACGGAGTGGTACAGCTCGAGCAAGTGCCGTGTGCGAGTGGCGAGCAAGTTGGTGAGAAAGAGGAGAGGTAGAAAAATCGGTTAGGGATACAAATTTAATAATTTAAAAATAATAAAATTATTTTTTAAATTAATTTTTATTAAATTTTAATATATGATATTACTTGAGATTAAATAATATTATTAGGATTAAATATTTTATTTTCGTAAGTTTAGGGAAGCAATGTTATTTTTTAAAGTAATGATGCTAATCATAGTTAAATATTTATTTAACATGTAATTACGCCCACCCTAACTTTTATTTAAGAGTTCCCCATTGTTCGCCGAGGGTTTCGAGCTCTCACTGCAACTCGAACTGTTTCCTTCCCTTCGCCGTCCTCGATTGCTTCTCTGGTGAGTTCCTGCTTCGATCCTTCTCATAGTACAATCTCTATTTTGTTGTCTTGGATTTGCTCTCCAGAAGCATGCGAGGCAGATTTCTCGTCCTCCGCTTTTTATTTCTTTGGGGCTTCGAGTCTTGAAAGAACGGCTTTTGTGGACATCGACGCGTTCGGGGAAGGTCGAGGTGCGTCGCGTAGTGGTGAGCGTGATGGGGTTAGGATAAAGAGCAAGGGCTTGAAGATTTCTATGGTTTCTGTTGTCGGTTTGTGGGGTGAAAATGTTGACGTTAGGGTTTGGTGGTGCGAGCTGGGATTTCCGGTACCTGATTGAGTTGGATGCTTTTTGCGAGGATTATTATGATTGCTTAGGTTCAACCCTTATCCGGGATTTCGTTAGCTATGTTGATAGTCATGCTTGCTATGGCGATTCAGAATTGTTAACTCGTAGCCTTTGTTGCTTCTCTATCACTTTTCTCATTGCAGCCATGTCCCAACTAAAAGTTAATATACATTTTCCTGTTATCTCGATGTGGTTAGGGGTTTAATTTAATGGGCTTGCCAATGTCAAGCCTTGAGTCTGCAGAATGGAAGCATGCTTTGCTGTTTCTAACCCGTCTTTGATATTGCTAATTGTGGGCTTCATTGTTATAGTGATTATGATAAACTATTGCGTGCAATCCTAGCAGCTGCACTAGCAATTACTCAGACTGAAAAATGGTTCTCGGCTTTCTATTTCTTTGCCCTCTTCCTTTATAATCAGTCATAGAATAAGATACTTTTAGCATAATAAATTTTTATTATCTCAATTTTTATATTAGTTCCTTTCCTAGGTTGATCTTTTCAGTTTTGTAAAACCAAGATTGCTTCATTTCATTATTAAGTCATGTACAACTGTCTTATATCGAACTCTGCAAACTATTAGTTTGCTGTATACTCAGGCATAGTGGCTTTGTAAATAATGTTATCATAGCATGTTGCAACACTTTTCTCTCTCTTTTTCTTTTGGGATTTTTTGCACATAACCTTGACGTAATTTATTTACTATGCGAAATCTCCTTGTTCATGTGTTTGCAATTCAACACAATGCAGTAGAACAAAGGGAAGGAAATAAAAGATGGCCGTGGTGGTGTTGCGAGTGCAAGGGCTAGTGGTGGAGGATGAGGGTGAAGATGAGGTTCGGGATGTGATGAAGGGGGTGTAGCAGGATAGACCATTGTAGTATTGTTGGTTGAGAAAAAACAGGGACCGGAAGAGAAAAATGGAGATAGTGTGGGCAACAATGATGGTGTAGGAGATGGCGAAGCATGAAATAGTGATGAAAGGGGATAATATAGGTTGATTTTGGAGCAAGAAATAAAGGTGGTTGGAAACGATAGCCATGCACTTGAAATAAAGGTGGTTTGAAGTACTTCAAATTATAATTTGATTCAATATCTAAGAATGTCTTTTATGAAATTTTCTTATGCTTGTCTTAAATTTGGATTATAAAAAGGTGTTATAAACTTTAATTTATAATCTGGAGCGGTTGAGTTTTACATCAAGTGATTGACAACATGGACTATGTATGTACTAGTTAGGTGGTATTAGTGCAGGAGGGACAGCGAAATACTTGGAAGAATTTATTAGAAACAATGAAAATGGATGCGATGGCTGTTTGTTTGACTAGTTTATTCTCAACATAACACAATAACAGAAATGATCAATGTAATTGATCCCAAGTTGTTGGATGAGTCATATCTCTTGACTGTACTAATTTTCCGTGACCTTTTCATATAACCCATGTATTTATATGCATATAGGTTAGTATTGGGTTTGGATGATAATGACTGTGGATGGATTGGGTGCTACTTCCTGCTAGCATTAATATATTTGATGATCCTTTTTTCACTATAAATCTATGACAGCATTCAGGTGTGGTTTATATGCACTACCTGTTTATGTTTCTCATTGTTCGATGTTCTGTTATAAACCGATGAATGGATAGTGGTATTTTTAGATACATAAAAGATGCTGCACTTTATAGATTAGGAGAGACATGATTGCATTACTCTTTCTTCAGTTTACTTTAATGAAATTTTATTTTCTCATTTCTCACGACAGATTTTCTTTTTCTTCCCATTTCCTGTGCATCGGAAAATAGATATTTATTCACATAGACCAAGAAGATTATATTGGGCTTCAGCTTGATATCTAATTTATGCAATATTCTTTTTCACTATATTGCACCCGTTGAACGTCACCCTCTTGATTATCATTTTGAGATGCTTTCTCTTGCCTGTGTCATATTACTCGTACTGTTGTCAACCACAAGGGAAATCTTTCACTTTGAAACTCCTTTGAGCCACCATGGCTCGTATTGAGTTGAGATTCTTACTCTGTTATTCCTGTTGGCCTTTCTATTTTCCTCATTCCAATGTATCAATGCTTCCTCTGGCGAATGCTTTAGGCTCCTGTGCTTCTTCCACAGTTGCCCTGCGAGCTTCTTTCAGATACCTAAGATGCCGAGAACAAGAGCAAGTGCTGCTGCTGCTGCCACCAATCCAGAGCCAGCGAACCCAGCTGAGCCCGAGGAACAGGTCGCTCTTGATGACCCTGAGGAACTGATGGAAGAAGAGGTTGAGTATGAAGAAGTTGAAGAGGAAGTAGAAGAGGAGGAAGAGGAAGTTGTAGGAGGAGATTGAGGAGGAGCTTGAAGAGGAGGAACAAGAAACAGATGTTGCTAATGGAAGTAATGCTGGTGATGCTAGTATGGTAGAAGGTGAAAAGGATGATGATGAGAGTAAGCACGCAGAGCTCCTTGTACTCCCTCCTCATGGATCAGAGGAAGAATTGAAAAGCTTTTGTGAGCCAATTGGAGAGGTGACTGAGGTGAGTCATCTTTCTCTTACCGTTCTCTGCATTCTCTAGGAACATATTTATCTGAGATTTGACAATGGCAGGTTAGGGTGATGAAAACAAAGGATTCAACAGAGAATAAAGGTTATGCTTTTGTTACCTTTAAAACTAAAGAGTTGGCTTCGAAAACTATTGAAGAACTAAATAACACTGAATTCAAGGTAGATACCCTTCGTGTATCTCGTAACACATTTTTTATGGATGGTTATGAAGTCCTATTGTATGAGAAATCAATCTTTTCTTTGAAAGGGAATGATAATTATTTACCCCAGTCTGCTCGTGTTGCTTTCTGTTTAAAGTTGGTGTAAAGAGTCCCATTCAGTGAAATGAACTTGCTCTTAAAAATTGTTACATATTTAAGTAGACAACATTTTATCCAAAAGTAGTGCAAATAATGACTTTTTTCTTAAAACTTTGCAATGATTCAGATATGTGCTGAAATTATTTTTTTTAAAAGCAGATGTATGGTTTTTGTGACACAATTTTTATGAGTTCTTATAAGGTGTCTTAGTCGATTCTTGATTTTTTCACACTGTTTAATAGAGGGGCGTAAGATACTGAGTTGTTTCTTTTTTTTTATCCATGTATGATCCCGTTGTTTCCTTGGTTCTGGTAGTTTTTTCTGTGCTATGTTTTTGTACCATTAACAGAATATCAATGGCATTGCAATGCATTTCAGGGTAACAGAATACCAAATTATCCACCTGGGATTGGATATGGTGTTCTCGGAGGTGTGCTTATGGTGCTTTAGCTCCAGGGTTTGGACAGGTTTATTATACTTGTGTTGTTAATGAGCTTATAGTAGGTTTAACATGCCTACTATAAGCTCATTCTCTTAGTTATGTTGTTTGGGGTATTTCTTATGTTGTACCTTGCAATCTATGGTTTATGGAACGGGACAAACACCTGCTGGCTTGGCGATGGTGCCGATGATCTTACCCGATGGATGCCTCGGACATGTATTGTAAGTTAGCACAGGCTTTCTCTATGTTTATAAGCCTTCAAAAGTTGCTTAAGCAAGAACAAGGAAGAAGGTTAAACTAATTTAGCCTTGTGGTTAAATTCGTTGTCTTTGTTATAGATGAAGAACTCTTTAATTTTTTTTGCATGGGATGATGAAATTATCATAATGTAAACTTTAGCTCCAAATAGGCATTTAAATTCACATCCTGTAGGTAACAAAAATCTGGGTGCTCAGGCATCTCGTTAGGGATCCCATTATGCTATCATTCAAACTAATAAAATAATTGCTAGTTTTGAGAACATATTTCTCAAATTGGTCTTTGGGATCCCATTATGCTATCTTATCATTCAAACTAATAAAATCATTGCTGGCTTTGAGAACATATTTCTCAAATTGGTCTTTTTTACTGTTTATCATTTTAGGTGTGATATACATGGACTATTGATAGTCAGTGTCTATATGCGGGTGATGTATTGACATTGACTGTTTTTCTTTGGTTAATTTATATATTCCATCAATGTTTTAGGCAACAACCTGGAGTCCCTGTGGCTTCACGACAGCATGGCTTGTTCATGGACTGGTCAAAGGAGCTCAAGATGGATTTCTTGTTTACTGATGAGCGCCTTGTGTGTAGTACATTAGTTCAATAGTAGTTGACATAGCTTTGTCTATAAGCTGGAAGTTTTTTATCATCTATAAGCTGGAAGTTTTTAATCATCTAAATTTCTGCAAGTTGTAGTAGTGTTGACAGTTGGATATTCTTAAAAGTTGCTTGCGGAGAGAGGAGGATGATGATGATTATTATGGATCCTGACATTTGGGTGTTTATGTTTCATTCTAATGTGTTATTTCTTTTTGGTTTTGTTGTTGCCTCACCAACTCCAGTAATTTAATCGGTGTCCATCACCCAAACATGTCTCGTTTCTTCCTTGCTACATTTGCTCGTGCTATTACAAATAAGATGACGTTAAAATTGATCATAGCTGATGGGGTTTGTCTTGTGGTATCTCTCGATTTTATGAGGTTGCTCACTCATCCGTCACCGGAAGACTCTTTAACACACTGCCAAGGATGGGAGATCCAAATAGTCTTTAACTCAGATTGGAGGATAATTGTGTCAACTTAATTTCCATCTTTAATCATCTAAATACATATAAGACGGTCATATGTTGATTCGGTCCTACTTCAGTTTTAAAGACTTTTGTTTCAGGTAAAGACTTTTGTTTCAGGTATGAAGTTTGATCCTTCACACCGTTGACTTTTGTTTACTTTAGTTTTAAAGACTTTTGTTTCAGGTATGAAGTTTGATCCTTCACACCGTTGACTTTTGTTTACTTCAGTTTTAAAGACTTTTGTTTCAGGTATGAAGTTTGATCCTTCACACCATTGACTTTTGTTTCAGGTATGAAGTTTGATCCTTCACACCGTTGTTGATCAGGTGGGACGAGGAGGAGGACCATGCTATCAACTCGGCCATAGGGAGGAGGACCCACGCCTGGTGAACAAGATAAAATATTTCAGGTATGAAGTTTGATCCTTCACACCGTTATCGATCAGGTGGGACGAGGAGGAGGACCATGATATCAACTCGGCCATAGGGAGGAGGACCCATGCACTGGTGAACAGGATAAATTATTTTTTAAAGGATGAGTAACCAATACTAAGGGCCAAAATAATCATCATAATAATGATAATAACAATAACATGCTATTACATGTTATGCTTTAACTAAATATGCCGATCCATACATGTTTATGGTCACTCTATAACCTTTGTTATACATGCATGCATGTATAATTGTCCTATCCAAATATAAATATACATAAATCCTAATGTATTTTAATTGAATTATGTTGAACTTGATTTCTTTATATATGAACTTAATTCTCTGTTTAAAGCAGAAAATCATATTTGTGCAAAAGATTTTGATTGGCAAGTGACTTTCTAATTCGATTGCCATCTCTCTAACTGAGCAGTGAAGAACAAAATCTGAATATAATAAATATAAAGAATACATAATCTTTCATGGATTCCTATTTAAAATACCACTCCCCCGCCCCTATATATATAATACCCCCCGACGGCGACACTCACTTTTCTTCTCTGTCGCTACTCTCCTCCTTTCGCTGTCTTCGTTTCTCCTTCTTCGTTCCCCTTCCTTCCCCGGCAATGGCGTCGATAAACACCAGCGACGGCGGAGACGAGACTTCGAGGTGGGTGGGATGCCTGTTTACCCCGTCCGACGCAGAGCTGATCGGCGATTGCCTCCTCAACAAGGTTCGTAATCTGCCGCTGCGAATCCCCCGCGGCTTTACCATTCCCGAGATGGAGGTGTACAAGAAAGCGCCCTGGGAATTGATGGTCCGTTCCAGCTACCTTCCCACGGGTGTGTCCTACTGCTTCGTCCGCGTGCCCCGCTCCAAAGCCAGCGACAATAGGCTGAATCGGAAGACGCGCGGTGGAAGCTGGGTCGCCAACGGCAAGCCCCGCGACATAATGCTTCAATATAGGAGGGCGACGATCGCCGGGACTCGGAGGAGTCTCAAATTCTTCATGGACAGCGATGATCCGAGAAAGAAGAACAAGAAGGATAGCAGCCTCGGTCTGAAGTGGATAATGCACGAGTACCGCCTCCACCCCAGCTTGTACGAGACGATCCCCTCCTACAAGACCGAGGAGATAATCCTGTGCCGAATACAGGACAAGCGGAGGGGAGCCGCAGACAAGAGCGACGGCGACAGCCTCCCGGCCAAGGCCCCACCTGTGGCAGATACCCAAGAAACGCCGGAGCCATGGATGGCGGGACCTTCCATCCAGAGCATGGCAATCGACGTTAGCACCGGAGCTATGGTGCCGTGGATGGCGGCGGCACCTGCGATCCAGGATGCGACGGCAGATGTCTTTGGCAGATGTATTCGCGAGGGTCTTCCTGCGGTGCCAGAAACGTGGGCATGCGATGATATTTTTGGATTTCTTGACGACCTCGAGCTCGAAGCCGAGGCCACACTTACAACAGCGACGACGGTAGCTCCACCTACTACGGAGCCGTGGATGGCGGCATCACCCAAGACCCAGTGCGACGGCTGATGTCCCCGGAGAACGGAGCCATCGCACTGCACTGGAAGAAGCGTGGACTTGGATAAAGAGATTGGAAGCATTTATACAAGGCTGTAGTAACTAAGAGAAACTGGAATTGTCACCAATTTGTCTCCCCACCATGTCCTCTACTGAACGAACTATGAATCACTCGCTCGCTCGCTCTTATGTTCAATCTAAAGTTCCATTCGAGTTGGAGTCTGTTCTACAGTGAATAAATTTTGCTGGTCGGGTACACCATAATTTCAACTCAAATGGTCTTCCCGAGCTAATAAACATACACAACATATAAAATTATCAGCAACACCGTATAAAAGTGTCTGAGGTATATGGCAGCAACACACAATGAAGTTGAACTATCAACTCTTGGAATGGCTACTTGTCTCTCTCCCTTATCCTGTCTGTGTATTTACTTCTCTGGCATCTAAATGCTAATTCTCTAGTATTGTCTGTCTCTCCTCTGTAATCATAATTATTTAAGCCTGCCCTTGAATACATGTGTTCATCAGTCAGTCTCTAGTACTAGTGACTATTAAGTGTTACTGTACATTAATTTCCCCGGTTAACATCCTAGATATTAATCAGTATCTTTCTATTGTATTATCATTGACTGCTTTTGTCCTTTCTAGATTAATGCAATGCCCAAATCCTTCCCAAACTTTTCACATTATTCATCCTTTTTGGCAGCTTAAGATTGCAAATTTTGGTTGCATCACTCATTCCATTTAGATATCGTTGAGCAGCCATTAGTCGTAGTGCGATCCTAAAATGTTAGAAGAAGGCTTGTTTTCTATTTGAAACTGATCCTGATTAACAGTTTTGGTCAATCCTCATAGTTATGTAAGAAATTCTGCAAAAGTATCGTTTTATAATCGATCAACTATTGTTTATACACCAAAATCATGGATGTCTTAATCAAGGCTGCAGAATACACGTAAACGATGAACCTCTTCAGAAGCTGTTCATGGCTGTCAATCTCGACCTTAAGAACATCAAGACAGAGCAAGCAAAATGTTGGAAGCAACATCCTTCCCTCGTTAAGCTAATTACATAATTACGCCTATGATGGACACGAGTTTTAAAGAGGTCCTGAAATGCATCGGGTTTTTTCTTTTCTACGGGACAAAATTTGCAGTAATATTGGCAATTGTAATCTGTGTTTTGTCGAAGAGATATAATACCTGTGTGTGTTGCAGTTTATAAGTTGGACTCATGATGACATATTGTAATTGGGTCCTCCATTTTGTCTTGGAACATGATGCTCTGGACAATCCATCAAAAAATTTCCATGCACAACAAAAAGATACCTTTTTTTTTGCTTTTCAGGTTTTTCACTTTTTTTTTATATTTTCTTTCCTCCTCCCAAGCCATGCTCGGAATCAACTAGATTTAAGACGTCAAGCCAGATTACAAGATAAAAACTATAATGAAAGAAATGACATTAATTACTCCTAACACAATGCCAAAAACAATAGTTGAAAAACTCAAAACATGCTGCGGTCTGAGAGAATGAACGATGGAATTCCGATATTGGGGGAAAATGATACAACAAAAGAGCGCACATCATACACTGTGACGAGAGTGTGTAACATGCTGTGAATCCAAACACATGGATTCTAACATCTAGGGTCTTCGGCAGTACACCAAACAAACAAACAGGGAATGAAATCATATACAAAAATCTTACAGATACATGATGGATCATCAGATTCGATTCTTGGACATTTGCATCTTCTGACAACTTCTTTCAACTCGGTCGGAAAGAGAAGGTAGACAAGCGGGCTCGGGTTCTTCCTCAAATGTCAAAGTTACCCTAAACTCCCAAAGGCTTCTGCTGACAGCAATCTCCTTGCAGTGGGAGCAGGTGGTGCCAGGCCAGGTATATCTCTGATGTTCTTATTATTTGGGTTCACAACCTACAGTTTCACATACATAAACACAAGAACGGTAGTTAGAATTTCCTTCTAGTGCATAAAGTGGAGCACCAGAACTAGCCATGATAAATAATGGACCTCTAAGCAAGGGTTTGTGATTCTTGTCTGAGTTTGCGGGTTCTAAAATTTTACAATAAGCCACGGTGTTGAAATTACTTCACCTCATGAAAGAATTAGGTGTCTTGCACGACAGCCATTAAAGATCAGCTTAGCTTCTTGACCAAAGCATTTATAATTTAGAGATAATCAACCGATGTTTGAAATCATGGATGAAGATAATTTCTGAGTAAATCCTCTGAAACATTGCACTAGCAAATTGGCAGTGTGCACAATCTTTCATGTTATATACTACACAGACTTGTTTGGTTATCAGTTGAAACTCTCTCTTGGTACTGAATGGTAAGTTTTCATGTAGTAAAATTTATTATCTAAGATCATAATAATCCTCGAGCTAGATAAATGAAGCTCCAGATTGACAGAAATTGAACCAGAAAAATCATGACAACCACTAGACCAAACAAAGAAAAGAGGGAGTACCTTCACGATGATGATTGCAATTACACCACAAACAATCAGAAATAGGAAAAACATGATGCACTTATCAGTGGCAACCTGAAAAATAAAAGTTTTGGCTTTCAGAACATTTTTATTAGAAGATATACTGGAAATTTTGAACAAAGAAATGGTGGTGTTATGACTATGGAATAACCTGCCGACCAATCTCTTTCACCAGCTGAGAAGCCTTCTTGATAGAAAATTGAATAGTATCCAGCTCATTGACAATCCGACCCATTTGATCAGTCTGCATAATTAGACAATAACTACATGCTGTAAAACTTGAGACATCATTTACTAATCTGTTTTCCAGCTTTTGACCAAATGCACCTAGAATGTTAAAGAATCCAAGACATAACAAGGCAACTTACTTTGGCCAAAGCTGTAAAAGCACATTTCTAAGATCCTGATGAAACTCTACCAATATAGCCATGATAAATGAAAATGATTTCCATTTGCAAGGTGACAAATATATTTAATTGAAAAACCATGGAGAGAGAAGTTTAAAGTCCTGCTACACACAATGGATTAGTTCTGCAGCTTAAATCCAAAGCACAGAAGCCTGGTGTGACAATCTATTAAATAAGAAAAGTATATCATCATCCTAGAAGACCTTGAGTGCATTTAAGATCTCAATAAATGAATCGAACAGAAAGGACTATACAAGTTAGATTCTAAGCAGAAGTTAGTAAGTAAGCTTGAGAAGAGTAAAAGAGTTCATGGATAAGATTATCTCAAAGACTACCAGAAAAGAGTTAGACAATCTGACATCAGCAATCCATTTTCTTTAACAAATTTATCATACATAACACAATTTCAGCAGTCATAGGTTTTACCTAATGCAAAGATTTAATCCTGGTTGGGCCTGTGGCTTTTCGACTATTGGAATTTCCATAATTTCTAATAGCTTCGATTCATTGTTTTATCAATATAATAAGAATCAAACTGAGCAATTGCCTGATGCAAATGTTTGGTTCGGGGTATGGGTTTCCAAATCCTATTCTTGTGGGATTTCAAATTGCTTAGTGACATCTTGCAGTTTTCCATACCATAGGGTGGGAAGAGAGACAAGAGACTTAACAGAATGAAAAACTGCAAGATAATATTTCCTGAATGGAATGCAATCAAACTATTTGGTTTTCAGCAAGTTTCAATAGAAATTAGATGAAATCATTAGCACCAACTGAAGGTGCCTGAAACTGGCCAAAATCACTCAAAATCAACCAGAACTAACCAACCTTGACCAGAAATAATTGGTTAAATCTGTTGGAAAGCCAGATTGGTGAACTTAACCATTGGCATTGGTTGAGACTATATTGAAAAGTAATGATTTTGAAGAAAGTTAAAATCATCATCTGAAGATCAGATAACAAACTTGACTGCTACATGGAACTCCAAACAAAGTAACCGCTCCACTCCCTTGTTCGATATGAAGTCAATGAAGACTCTTAAAACCTAAATAAAATATAATTTACCTGCAATGATTAGACTAGCCACTTTCCATACATTTCAACTTAAATCGGATTTTAAATATTTGAAAAAGCTTTGTAGAAAGTTTGCCAAAGTAAAGGCCAAAGTATAACAAAAACATAAACTAATTCTAGGGACTTCCCTTAGTGCATTGTGTAAATGAAACCAACTTTCACTTAAATAGGAAGACAGATATACAACTTACTTGTTGCTTAAGATTTGCAGCAGTTTGTGTTCCTACTTCAATAGTTTGCTCAACAACCTATCATAACAATGTTCAATCTGAGAAGTGAAAGAAGCATCAAGTATAAGAAAGAAATTTTTCACGTCAATGCCACACCATTTTTGAGCGTTGAATAGCTTGGTCAGTCTCATCCATCTGCTTCCTTCCAGCATCTATAAGCTCTTGATTAGACATATCTGCACAATCACAGAGTACTAAGAACCTAATAGGAAAGATAATTGTATGGTAAAATTTCAAAGAATGAATGAGAGATGATTAAAGAGCCTGTTGCTTTAAACCATATATCAGAGAAGTGCCAACAGAGAAACTTTTAAACCATATATCAGAGAAGTGCCAACAGAAAATTACTTTACTACTCTTTAGTACAAACTTTAAATTTTGGGCAGAGTCATGCCACACTTATGTACCAGCATTAGATATTTCAACCAGGCATATCAGACTTGAATGTACAACATAGTCTCATTGATTGAAACAACATGCACAAGCATTCGACTAATCATGTTTTAGATTCAATGGGATGTGTACAATAGAAAAAAGGTGTTCCTTATCAAAACCTCTCGCACAAATCTGATTTCACATTACATGGATCTGACAACAGTGTATTTTGCTGTTTCAATGTAGTCAATAAACAAAAATAAATGTAGTATCATTCACAGTAATTATAACTGATAATAGCAGAAGTTTTATAGAACAAGAAGGAAGTACCAACAGATATTAGGGATTTAAAGAATTAAAATTTAAAAAGTGTTATCACACTAAAATTATAATGAAAGTTATTTTTAGCCTAAAATAATAAATACTTAACTAATGTCAGTGGGACTTCTGGCACATTTTTATCTGATTGGAAAAGTTTATTTTGATAATCCTATGGTTGCTTTTACCTGCATCATTTTTGGACTTTCTCCACAACCACCATAGTTGCTTGGTGTTTTAGTTAACATCCAACAATGTAGACCGACCAATATTACTGAGACTTATGTTAACCAACCATTTCTGTAGTATGACTCAGTTCCAAAATGCTAAAATTTCCATTTTCATGAACCTAAAGCATGTGGATCATACATTAAAATTTTAAAGTTTCTGTTCCATAATGCATTTATGCATCTTTTTTTTTTGTCAGTTCTGCTCAATGACTTACTGTCACTACTCTGCAAAAAACTTGAGCAGTTATTTTCTGCCCCCAATAACATAAAAGTGCATCCTTTTCCCTAAGACCAAAACAAAACTAGATGACTGAGCTATAAGTTTTCACCCAAAAAAAAAAAGTCACTTTATTCTTGTATCTAATCTACATTCTCTTCGGTTAACAGATCATTGCAAGTTGTTAATTCCAAGTGACGATGTGACCTTTTCTGAAGATCAGATTACAATGAGAAACAGTCATCACTATGTTGCCATAATTGTAGAAGCAAGCATATAAATGAGCCCTTGCAATATACTGGAACCAACTCAAAGGTCATGATGATTAATGTATAAGGCCAAGCCTTTTAAAAAATGATGCTTCTGAAAGTCCTTTCTCACTACATCTACACAGCTCCTGCTGTCTTCTGCTTCCAGTGTAATCTTCTGCTGGATATTAACTACACCGAACAGCTCTCTAGCATATATTTCTTTGATGGTGTTTATCCTGTTTCCCTTCTTTCTGGTACTCCAATCATTTGGTTACTAAAAGTTTAAATTGTATCATGGCCATTTTGTATGTCTTGGTAGCTAAAACCAATGAATGAGTCTTTAGGATAGAGATAAACTAAAATATAAGATATAGTAAATGGTGAAAATATACCACAAAAATATTACCTGATGCCATCTTAACATTGTCCTCAGCTACAGGGTCACTACCATCAGCACCCATATCAAAGAGTTCAACTCGTTTATTGCCAAGGCTACTTTGATATCTGATGGACACAAATTAAAATGAGAAAGTCTGACTGAAGAAAAAGAAATCTAATCTCAAGTTGGATCCAGTTATGAGAAAACAGATAGAACAGCTAGTATAAATAAAATAAAATTTCCAAATAACTAAAAAATGAAAAAATAATATGTTGCGAAAGAACACATAATTAGGTAATTGAAATTAATCAAGAATGGTATCAAGGAAAACCTTCTTCATGCTATGTTCACACATACATAGAAGCTATTTGCTAGTATGCACAATTTACAAAATATTAGTATGAAGAAGGAGATTATTCACAAGCTACAACAGACAGAAGTCGATAGAAAACACAACAGGACTAGTATTTGGGGGGAAAAGCAACTCTGAATCAGCTCATACTGCATAAACAGAAAAAACAAGAGAACTAAAATATTTCTTAAAACACCATTAAAAGTCACAAAAAAATCTTCATATACATATAGCATAAGATATCAGTTTTCCTGTAGGCCAAACTTACAACTGGAAATGACATGAAAGCTTCTTCTAGCTGCATTCATATGTTTGTCTCATCCGACAACAGTAAGTTAAGGTGACTGTTCTTATGTAGCCCTGGTGTGGCCATATCTTGTATCTGGACTATAACATGACCTACTTGCTTTGTTCCTTTAATATGACGTATAATCATCCGAACAACTGAATTACATTTAATAGATATCCTAAATTGCTCCTTGAACAAGCTACACTGAATAGTTCCAACTACTAATCCACAAAGGCACAGACTAATCTAGTGAAGCACTATATAGAGCAATATCTACCACTCCAACTTCATGAACCTGCAGCCTCAAGTCTGATCCAAGGTATGGTATGTATGATCACATGGGTACATCAAAAATTATGAGAGTAACTGTTCCTAGGAAAAAAACATGCACAAATTGTCTATTTAGAATTCAAATATAAAGTAGTTGGTGAAACACAAAAAAAAATCTCCTTGTTTTAAAGTTTGTTCCTCAGAGGAAGGCATGAATGGATGTCATCTTATTTAGAAAACAGAAAGTCATGATCACAGGCCCTAGCTAAAAAGTTGGTTAGAATGCATTTGCAGCTAGAGAATAATATAAACAAATGAGATAAATTCATAATTCAAAGATGCATCCATTTGTGGAATAGGCTACTAATATGTAGTAACAACTGTAATTAGATAATGAATGGAATAACTAACCAAGACCTACGTTTTTCTCAAGGCTACGTATGAGTTAAGCTCCTTGATCTGTAATAGGACAAAGACGACTCACTAAGGAAAAGATAATGAAAGAATGGCACAATGTGAAAGAGCAAATGAAAAGTTACCAACCATCGTCTGCTTCTTCTCATTGAGTTGTTTATTAACATCAGGAGCATGCCGACTCTCCTGATCCTTAATTTCTCGATCAAACTCTTTAATTAACCTGTAAAAGGCAATTTTTGGAACAATCTAAATTACATATGGAATTCCACATTTTTGGAACTGGTTGCATGTGAAGTATAAATTGTCAGTATAACAAATTGCTCAGATAAGTTAAGCTACTATAGTATCCAAATTATAAAAGATATACAATGGTTGAAACTTGAAACAATGAGACTGAAAGAAATGTCACTTGACCTACCGCTTACATTCTCTCATCTTCGCAGTGAGCTCCTCCAACTGCTTAGACTGTCTGTTTGAATCTTTAATCTTATCCAGCTTCTGAAATCCATTTCTGCAGAGATACATGGGAACGATAAAAGTCAGTTTTCAACGATGTATAGAACATGTGATTCCAAGATTTTTCCGTGTACTAGAGAGGAATGAGTATCACACACTCAATGATTCTGTGTTTGATGCAAAGGCCATAGTAAAATGAATCGTATAACACAAAAATGGACTGAAGGTCGCATGATACTTGTGAATCAAGTTGCAGAAGAAAAAAAGCAAATGTAACAATTTTTTTGTCAAAGAGAACATATAAAACTTCACAAGGTTATAAGTACAAAACTGTAAGGATGAGAATGAAAACTATTGCTAATGCATTCTCACAGTGACATCAACAACTATCAAGTAAGTAAAAAAAATTGTCCTCCAAATCAACTGATAATTCTCCACCAGTTTCTCAACTCAGTCATGAATCTTTTTCAATATGTAAGAACTAAAAAAATCATTTGTATGATATAAGCTTACAAGTAGATTCTGGTGTTTGCATCCTAGGATTTGGGTTAACAAACTAACCAGATAATTATATGAATATTTCCCTAACATAATTTGAATTCTGCCAACTTTGTTGAAATCACAGACAACTATGTGTGGTGAAACTACCTAATATAAATGTAAT
Source organism: Musa itinerans (assembly GCA_001649415.1). Lineage (NCBI taxonomy): Eukaryota > Viridiplantae > Streptophyta > Magnoliopsida > Zingiberales > Musaceae > Musa > Musa itinerans. Next base: position 858,572 of record LVTN01000023.1, on the reverse strand, counting down.
ATGTTGACAAATGCATAGGTAATTCTACTCCTAAAACATTCCAAGTTATGAAAAAAAAAGTCATGGATATATGGCATGCATAATTATGTGTCGGACAAACATGGCTTAGAAAGCTCTATAAAAATTAAGCAAGTTACAAAATTTACTCCCAAGCTCTCCTAGTTCTCGTACTCCACCATGCATCTCATTAACATTTTCAAGTCATTCTCCACCAGAGAACGCTATCATAGCCAACAAACTATATTATAACCACAAGTTGAACATATCAAGTTGATAACGATCAACATACAATTTTCCACTATATTTACCAGCTTCTTGCATTTAATTAGAAAAACGTACATACTATAAATATGATTGTTTATTCCTCGCCAATCACCGTTATAGCATAAAACACCAAATTCTTATGATTCCATTGAATAAGTATCTCCAGTCACTTCATACACATTTGCAACTCTACTTCAAATTGGTACATCAATCTTATATTCCGACATTATGGTCTAGTGATGGTTTCAGGTTTGAAATTCTCCTCCTCTGTTTGGTTAGATCCTAGAAGCCCGTTTTATATACCACACCAAATATATCAAGATTATCTTCGAACCTTCACTATACCTTTTGCTCTTACCATATCATATTCCGAATACATATAGGAATGAAATTTCGTACCGTACTGGTGTACCAAGCTTTGCTCGGTACGATACGACATACTGAGCGGTATATATATATATATATATTAATAATAATAATAATAATAATAATAATAAAATATTTTTAAAAAGGCGTATGCAGCCTCGGCGATGTCGCCTCGTCTGCGACATTCGGCGAAGAAGGCGGCAAAGACATCAAAGGCCATAGACGTCTTCGGCCTTCGACGAAGAACACAGCGAAGAAGAAGGCCGCAGAGTCGCAGACGAGGCGATGAAGGAGACTACCTCTTCCGCTGCCCTAGCCATCGCCTCCCCTAATCCCCGCGCCTCTAGATCCTCCTCTTTACGACTCTCCTCGTCGTTACCTCCTGGATCGGGATCGTCGAGGGAGGGCGACGTCGGATCGGGATCGAGAAAGGGCGTGGAAACAAATTCACATCGAGGTTCTCTTGATTCTCCCTCTTCTTCTCCCTCTTTTTCAAACACCGTCTCCTTCTTCCTTCTTCGACGCTTCTCCCTAAGCCTCACCACAGCCAGGCTGAAACCGCCCAGTAGCAGGTGGTAACGGTTGAAATTTCGACCATTACCACCCAAAATAGCCTCGTATCGTTCGATATGGGGCCATATCGAGCGGACTGCCCGGTAGCGGGCGGTCTGCGTAACGATTCACAGGCAGACCGGTACGGGCAATACGATTCGAAATTGCAAACCTTGGTCCAAATCCTATTTTTCAATGTAATTTTCTTACATCACAATACATGAGGCATGCATTTAACATCGACTAAAACTGCATTATGAAAGAAAGAAACTTTTCTTAAAAGCTGACAATTTACTCGAGCACATATAAATAAATGTTATGGTGATACAACCAGATCAAAAATAGAGGAACAATTTCATTGAAGCACAAGGAAAAAACAAAGATATACATTCTCCACAAGATTTACTAGTTTCTTACAGATAGAAAGTTTACATACGTAGCAAAGTAAAATTCAACATTTATCTCCTCCCCATCAATCATCATTGGTGCATCCAAACACCAAGTTTCTTCTATGTCATGAAATTCCTACTCTGGTCACTTTGTACCCCATTGTAATTCTACTTTAGCACATTAATCTTTTGTTCCAACATTGCAATGGGTGATCTTTTCAGGCTCAGTGTTGCTTTCCTGTATTATTATTTCATTATGACCCTAGATGTTCGCTTTATAAGCCACACCTAACCGGAACATTATCTTTGAATTTTTATTGCCCATTTGGCTCTTATCATATTATCCCCAACTATATCTCTTCCAAAGCCTCCTTGTCAACATAAGCTTTTCGCGTCAGAACATGCAGCAACCAAAAATAATTCGTAGAACACAATAAAGACCAGATAAGGAAAGATGGGATTTTTATAAGAGTTATAAAGCAGTCATACAACCAGGTCGCAGAAGCGAGAGACGAACTTACTGGAGAGCGCGGAAGATGTCCTGGATTTCGCCATCAATCTGCTCCAACTCCGCGATCATAGGCATGTCGCTCGCCATTTCTCCCTACAAACCAGATCGAATCTCCAGCAGCACAATCCCCCAAAACTTCCGGGTCTTTAGACCATCACCAAACCAAAGAAAATCAAATTATCCGACTTCACCAGAGAGAAAGATCGGGTCGGGGAAAGGAACGAAAGGGTTGGGATGGAGAATTTCAAGAAAATCCCTAATCCTAACCCTCTCGAGAGAAAGGCTCTGCCGAGAAGAAACCCTAAAGACGAAAGAAGAAGAAGAAAATGGGGGCGGATTTCGAACCCAAATCAAATCGATCGCGATCTGGGGAAGAGAATGCCTCTTCGAATTTTCCTGATTTAATAATTATGTTAAAGCACTTCGATGTGCCATTATTTTTGGAGCGGAGGAAGGTTGCCCGTTTGGCTCGAGCCGGACGACCCACCCGATAGTTACAAGATCGTCTGATCGAGATCGAACGGTGGTCATGGCACCTTGAGAAAAGAAACTTTCTAAAAATTCCCTCTGCCCGCAAACCTACCGGTTTTATTATTGGAGGACAAGTAGGTCCATGTGGATCCCACCGAAAATAAACCAGAAAGCAGGTACGCGTATGAGTACGCTAATCGAGTAGCAAAATCTGCACTTTCCAAAAATCGGAGGATACCTTGCCCGATTTACGTTACGGCCTCGGTCATTCACGGTCTCCCACGTGGGTCCCACATTAAGCCCTTGTGACTCCCAATTAAAGTGCGGTAACGACGAGGGTAGCCAATAGTCTGGTACTAAAAGAGATTGCTGCCATGAGGATCTACGGTGGGAAGGGTAGGGCCTTTGGTACGGGGTAATTAGCGGGCTAACCCGACGCAGCGAAGGATAGGACCCAGCGGGTGGGAGCGCACGTGCGCCAAAAGATGATGTACGTAACGATGCATGATATATATTTCGTTTTCCATTTTGAAATGTTTTAAACATTATGGTTTATTGTTGGATGGTTTATATATACAAGAGTATAAACTTTGAATCTTGTTTACTCGGTATTATCAAGTTGCTAACGATGTATAATTTTGGTATACATGTTGAATCAAGGGTAGTGGGTTTGTAAAGTAACTACGGCAATATTTATTTGATATCTTCTCTTCTCCTACGTACATGCATCCAAGAATGTTTAACCCACTTCACTTGTAAACAGTGAGATTTTATTAGAAATAAAATTATAATATAAAAAATTAATATCAGATTGAAATTAAGCATCTTAGATATAAGGCATAAAAATATATTTTTTAAAATATGATAATTAATATGATACCTCGGATATCATGAAGTAAGCATGATGATCTAACCATAAAAAAATTAGACCCTTGAACGGCACCTATCGAAAGATAAGAGAAGAGATCTCTATGATCATCAATGTATGATTTATATATAGATGGGATCATAGGGCATGAAAAGAAAAAAATTAGACTCTTGAACAGGACCTATTGGGAGATAAGAGAAGAGATCTCTATGATAATCAATGTCTGATCTATATATACATGCGATCATTGGGCGTAAGAAAGATAATTAGAAGTCTCTTTCATTAATAGAATCTAATCCTTTTAATAATATATCATATAATATATCATATCTAATTAAATATGATTATACAATCTAACAACCTCTTACTTTAGTCATTAATTGGTAATATATAAAAGGAGCCAAAATCAAAATAAACAAATAAATTTTATTTTAAAATATTTTTATTCAATTTAATTATGAAATTCTAAAAAATCATTTATATGCGGGCGAATTTAAAAAGAGATCATTAAGTCCAATAAATATAATAATACTATATTAAGTTTGACTACTAATGTAACTCATAACGATTGTATGTCATCGATATCATATTTTCTTCTATGTATTATAACACTCTTAGTCTTTTTTTATGTAATCCAAAATAACTCTTATAATTTGTTTTGTCGAGATAATCATGTTATTCACATTCAACTACCTCGGATATCATGAAGTAAGCATGATGATCTAACCATAAAAAAATTAGACCCTTGAACGGCACCTATCGAAAGATAAGAGAAGAGATCTCTATGATCATCAATGTATGATTTATATATAGATGGGATCATAGGGCATAAGAAAGATAATTAGAAGTCTCTTTCATTAATAGAATCAAATCCTTTTAATAATATATCATACAATATATCATATTTAATTAAATTGGATCATATAATCTAACAACCTCTTACTTTAGTCATTAATTGGTAATATATAAAAGGAGGCAAAATCAAAATAAATAGGAAACAAAATCAAAATAAACAAATAAATTTTATTTTAAAATATTTTTATTCAATTTAATTATGAAATTCTAAAAAATCATTTATATGCGGGCGAATTTAAAAAGAGATCATTAAGTCCAATAAATATAATAATACTATATTAAGTTTGACTACTAATGTAACTCATTAAGTCTAACTACTAATGTGAGTGATAGTGATTGTATGTTATCAGTGTCGTACTCCCCTCTATATACCACAACATTATTAGTATTTTCTAATATCATCCATAATGACCTTTGTAATTTATTTTGTCAAGACAATCCTTTTAACATATTCAACTATAATATATATAAATATAAATATAAATAGGATAACAGAAACAAATAACTTTAATTATGTAAACAATAATATCAATTATAATATCTACTTAAATATGCACCATCATATCTCTTATGGGTTGCTCATAAACCAAATTATAAGAATATATTCTTTCAAAAACTTTAGACTATAAGACCTAAATGAATGAATTAGTAATCAAAATAGTAAAACATATGTTTAGAATTTTTATAGCAGTTGTCATTTTTATATCGTTAGTGACTTAACCATTAAGTCGGACCATATGAGGTCATAAGATAAAATTTCATAATCATAAAGTTTGATAAGTGACCTTAAAATTTACAATGAAATCAGCTTCTACTATTGATAATATAATTTACATTATATTATTCTTATAAATTATCCCGCCAACTAATATAAATATAAATAATAAAGTGAACTTCCTATTATCAAGATAATTTATAAATTTAACATATGAAAATATCATTATTTCAAGTTGATCTAATTTTTGATATATGAGCATATAGTCTTTCATCCCTTGTAGAATTTTTTATTATTTTATTTATAGTTTTTCAATATGTTATTCTTGAGTAACTCTAATATTTAGTTAGTATTCCAATTGTAAAATTAATATTTGGTCTAGTATAAACTTGAGCATATAATAAATTTTTAATTATAAATATAAAAAAATATATTTCTCTATTTGATTATTTTTAGAGTCAATTTTTGAAGACATTAGCTTTGATTGAATTTTACACTTTTGTCACTTGTTAAACAAAACTACATACTAAATCTCTTTAAGACTCTATCAAATAATCTTAATAATTATTTAGGCATATCCTTAAATATCTTTATGTCAATAAAATAAGTTATCTCAATTATATCAATCATCTTAAATTTTTATTAATAATTTTTTTGGTTCCATGTAATAAACCAAACACTATTGATAAACAAAATATCATTCATGTACAAGACTAATATAACAATCTTGGGCCTATTAATCTTTAAACATAAATAATAATCAATAGCATTCTTCTTAAATCTAAAGAAAATAATAATATCATGAAACTTTATATACTATTGTCTAGAAGCTTATTTATGGTTATAAATAAATAATAATATCATGAAACTTTATATACTATTTGTCTAGAAGCCTATGTATGGGTTATAAATGGATTTCATAAATTTGCATGCAAATTTTATATTTCTTTTTTTCTCTACGAATTATTTAGGTTGATTTATATAATTTTTTTATATCTAGATTTATATTCAAAAAAATTATTTTCACATCAAATTCATTTGATGTTACTCAAAATTATAATGAATAACTAATATCATAGGGATTCTTAATAAGTTTATTTAAAAACTAAAAAAATATCTTGTTATAATCGATGCTTTTTTTTTAGTAAACTCTTTGATCATAAGTCTGGCTTTATATCATTTGATATTATCACTTTAGTTATGTTTAGTCTTAAAGACCAATTTACAACTAACTCTTTTATAATTATTGAATAATTTGATAATTTTTCAAACACCACTCCAGTCCATTAATCTTAATTCTTTTTTCATTGCATTGCATCACCTTTCAAATAATCATTTTTTCTAACATGAAAATAATGAGTAATCTCTATTGTTCCTATATATTCTTGTAGATATACCACGTAATCATCAAAATAACATATTTATTTTTCTTTTGAGATTTTATTAAAACTACCTATCGTGGTTGTTCTATAAGCCATTAACAACGATATCAACATTACATCAGAGTTCATTAATATTATTTTATTATTCACCTTCATCAAAGCTACTTAATGAATTGAGAAACAACTTCTCAAATACAAAGTGATAAATAAATATCAATGTATATTTCCTTAGTATCAAGATTAAATTTTAAGATTTTCTCTCACTAATTCACTAATTTCTAAAAATTTTGTATTACCATATTCAACTGTTCTTATTACTAGTCATAGGTGTCATACAAGTCAATCACGTGAGTGATGACACGTGTGACATGATACGCATTATTTTTGCTCATTATATTATTCGATATTTTATCACTTTATATATATATATATATATATATATTTATTTATTTATTTATATGTGACACACGATGCACTATCCCCTGACATCTCTCTCTTGTCGCGATGCACTTACAACTGCTGCATGCATCTCTGTAATCAATCTTTTAGCTTCTATAGCAGGTGTTCTCTTGAGAAAACATTCCCAGTCCATCTCCTCCTGTCATCCTAATAATTCTTAGTATCATAAGGTTGATTTAACCGAATCAAACATACAATAAAAACATAATACAATACGATTCGATATATATATATATATATATATACACACACACACGTGACACACGATGCACTATCCCCTGACATCTCTCTCTTATTGCGATGCACTTGCAATCACCACGACATGATTCAACCTAAACGTCGATCATCACAACGCCCACTACGTATAGTGATTACCTTAGAGAATATCGCTAGGTGTGATGCTTCCCTTTTCCATTGCAACTCCTTTCAGTTATGCCCAAGTGATTGTTGTCTGTTGTTGTGTCATTGCCCATAACAACGACTACCCATAATAGGGTCATGGCACATAGACCACAATAGGTGGCCCACCATAGCACTGTCGCATGCAGCAACCCCATGGTTAATGGCAACCATGCTTGTAGGACTAGTGACTATAGAAGGCCATCACCCATTATTGTACCACGGATAAGCTGCCATTGAGAGGGAGCTAGTCGTGATTGGTGGATTGGACTACCACTCTTAGGGCTTTACCAATGATGTCCACGTCTATGACGAGGTATCCCGAATCTAGCACTACGGGGCCCCCATGTGCAGCCCGTAGCGCACCTCATTCGTATGTGCCAAATCAAAAGAGTGTCATATGGTGTTCACGATAGGCAAGCACAATGAGAGAAAAAACACATTGTGGTTCATGCCAACCTATGACATGGCGACTGAAGCATGGGTCCACCTACTCGATATGGTATGGGAGCATGATGAGTATCGTGAGTTCACACACGATGCATTCTTACATCCTCGATGGCTTCCCCACGACGATTCTCATATATTACAAAGGCCTTTGATGTGGTCGCCTAAAGGTGGGGCGACATGGAGGGGAAGTTGGCGGGGGTGGGGTACTAGCTCACGTGCGTGGTCAGTGGCGATGGGAGGATGTGCATGTATCAATAGAGGGGAGTAGATGGAGGTGCTATTGGAGGAGGGCAATGGGGCATGGCAACCACCGGCAGACTTGCCTGACAACATGAAAGCATCGATGATAATGCCTGAATAACCATTTTGTCATTATCAAAAATAATAATTTTACATGTGTTGTCTTGTATCGTATCTTCTGTCAGTAAAGCTAATGATGTTAGGGTAAATAGGTTTAAATATCTCATTTTTATAATTATAGAAATGTCAATGTTAATTTTTGAAGTCTATGGATCATAATGCTAAGAGGGTCTAATTACAAGAGATAATATGTAATTTGCCCTTGATCAACTCTCTATCTATCGAGGTAAATGTCTGCTACTGTTGTGTGGTTTTCATGAAACATGGATAGGAAGAAAAAAACAACAAGAAGCAGATAGAAAATAGGGTTAACGAGACGTATTATATAAAGTGAGTGGCAAATCTCAATTGACACTACGTGAACGACACATTTAGCACTACATTATTAATTAGAGACACATGATTATCACCTCAATACGATATGGATGCTATATTAATGCCAAGTGACTATCACATCATCACCATATGATAATACATCAGTGTCATGCGATTGCCACCTCAGTGTCATATAATTGTCGGCACATGATCAATATATGGTCGACACATGACCAACCCATCAGCAACCACCTCTTGTAATCAACGTCGATCACAAGATTAACGATCCAAAGAGCAAACTATAAAAGGACTCCCTAGTATGATCTCATATACTTTTTCTCGATGTTGTTCAAGTCATTGGTCGAATCCTCCAAACACAACTAACTTAAACATCGGAGGGGCATTTATCAAGAACGCCCCCGATGTAGTTCTATAAGGTTCGACCTCTTTAGAGTATGTCAGGTTCAACCTCTTAGTATTCAATAGGGTTCGACCTCATTACAGTCGGACATGTACAATGCTTTCAGATGACACCCCAAGATCGAATTATTAGAGAGGTGGAATGAACATCGATCGACTCAAAATCTCTATCCACATTAGATAACCAAATTCTACACTAATATTTTCTAATGTAAACAGGAAATTGAGTAAATATTCACTATCAGAATACTTAGTGTAATTCTTGATTTAGAATTGTATGTGTTAACAAAACAGAGTAGCCGGGCACGTATTCTCAACTTCAGCATTTCTTAATGGGTGGGAATACGTTGCCTGCTACTCTTTACACCTTAACAGATCACCTAACAATATGCACTGTAAAGCATACCATCGATAGCATTTAATTTATTTTCCAATGAATCAAATGTAATCTACTGGTCCCATCGAACTATTTTTATCTACGTTTAACCCCCCAAAAAAATTGAAATTGAATCAACAAATCGTGCCTTCTTTAATCAAGAATTTCAATTTGACTGTAGTCGTAATTGTAATTGGTGTATACGTCTCTTAAAAAGTTAAAAGGATGACGTATTGTATTTGCATTATTGTACCGATGCGAGCATGCGTAGGTTTTGTCAGATTCCTACTGCTACTACTGTTAGTGTCCGACGCGTTGCAGTCTATGGGCTAGTCCTTTGTCCATCGGATCCAACGGTTCCTTTCCAATCTGATCAACTCTGCCCACCGTCAAACGCCGCCCGTCTCCCTCTCTCTCTTAACGAGGCAAGCCCACCGAATCCTGAAGCAAACGGGGGCGATCGATATGTTCCGAAGCATCCAAATCGTACCCCTTTTCTTATCCCCCTCACGTACTATCTCGTTGACGCGGTAACCGCCAATCCATGATTTGGGTTTCGTTTTGGGTGTGAGAATCACGTGGTCGAGGAACGAGAAGCGCCTTTCCCACCGTTTCAGGGTTCGTGCCATTTGTTGGCGGGTCCCGTGCGACAGTTCGAATAAAAAAGGTGGGTACTCCAGCGTGCAAACGTTAGGCTTTTCCCTGGAAGGGTATCACCGGAAGACGCCGGTGGAGAGTGGTACGGATCATGTGATGACGAGCCGGTATGGGCCCCATGTCAGTGGTTCGTGCCGACCGAAACGTGTCCTTCCGAAAACCATTTGCGCCCGGGTGGGGCGACGGGTGTATGTATAATCGTGTAAACGATCGCTGGTATTGATGAGGCCTGGCTTTGCTTCGCCACACTCGCCTCTTATATCTCGCTCGTGAGCTTGAGACTGGACCAAGTTCTCCGCGATATAGATGCCTTCGTCGCCCGTCAAGCACACCGCTGTCCGGTACTCCACACGGGAGATGATTCGCTCCCTCCTCCTGTGAATATATTGGTTTCCTGAGGAGTTCGGTGGGCACAAGAAAGTAATTAGGGTTAGGATTATTATTATTATTAGGATTAGCAGTGGCGGTGGAGGAGAGGTGGAGGGGTTGAGAGTATAAGATGAGTTTTATGGCGGCGAGGAGGGCAGAGGATGAAGAAGAAGCGGCAGCGGTGGAGATCCACTTGCCGGCGGAGGTGGATTGGGAGATGCTCGACAAGTGGCGGTTCTTCGTCATGGGCGCGGCTCTATTCTCCGGCGTGTCTGCGGCCCTTTACCCGGCGGTGGTCCTCAAAACGCGGCTCCAGGTCGCGCAGCCACCGTCTCCGTGCCTCCGCGCGGCGGCGGCGATCCTCCGCCACGAGGGTCCCCGGGGATTCTACCGCGGCTTCGCCACCTCGCTCGCCGGCACCGTCCCAGCTCGGGCTCTCTATATGGGCGCGCTGGAGGCTACCAAGAGCGCCGTCGGCTCCGCCACGCTCCGGCTCGGCGTCCCGGAGCCCACCGCGTCGGCTGCCGCATCCGCCGCCGCCGGGCTCAGCTCGGCCGTCGCCGCACAGGTCGTCTGGACCCCCATCGACGTGGTCAGCCAACGCCTGATGGTGCAGGGTTCGGCGGCCGCAGCCGCCAGGTACCGCGGCGGGGTCGACGCCTTCAAGAAGATCCTCTGTTCCGACGGTCTTCGCGGCCTCTACCGAGGGTTCGGGATGTCCATCCTCACCTATGCCCCGTCCAATATTGTGTGGTGGACGTCCTACTTCCTCTCTCAGAGACTAATCTGGGGTGGTGTCCGCTACCACATGGACGGCGGTGGCGGCGGGGAGTTGAGGCCAGGACAGGGGACGGTGGTGGCGGTGCAGGGCGCGAGTGCGGCGGTGTCGGGGGGAGCGGCGGCGGTAGTGACGATGCCGCTGGACACGATCAAAACGAGGATGCAGGTGTTGGACGACGGCGGCGAGAGGATGACGATCGGTAGAACAGTGAGGAGCCTTCTAAGGGAGGGGGGTTGGAGGGCGTGCTACCGAGGGCTAGGGCCGAGGTGGGCGTCCACGTCGCTGTCGGCCACCACCATGATCACCACCTATGAGTTTTTGAAGAGGCTTTCAGCCAAAGACGCCTCTTTTTGAGGTACTTTAACCGGGAAAAAAGGGGAATCTTTGCCTACTCTCTTCTTCTTCCTACAATTTTACTGTATATAAATTAGTCACTGTTTGTTGAATGAATGTTCGAGTTTTCAGTGCCATTGCGGAATTTTCTGATGTATTCTGGCGCAGGTATGGATATGAACTTTTATGAAATGAAAACTCGATCTTGATGTATTATTTTCCTCCCAACATTTGAGCTAGAAAATGTTCCTAAACCTCTATTAGATTCTTAGTACTAGATACTTAGGTGGATGCCACACACTGAAGACCTACGTACGAAGTGGTTCTTAATGGCAGTCAAGGATAAAAAGCTTAGGGCTCTGAAATGGATTAATAAACAAGGAACTAGAGATTTCAGCTCCAGTGGAAGGCAGGGACTGATAATGCAGGAGATGTTTGATCATTGTGGAGCCTCTTTTGGCATCAAATTGTTGTCCTTTCATTTTTTGATTGGGTTTAATAGTTGGGATTTTTTGATGAGCTCTTGTTGAATCCAAGGGGCAATTGGTTGCTTCGGAGATCTGTGGGTTTGTTTTGTTCCTTCCAGTAATAAATAGTGGCTTAGATTGTTCCATCTGAGGCCACCCATGGATGACCTTTCCTAGTGTTGTGGTTTTTTGGGAGCAACGTTGTCTTTGAAGTTGGGTTTTTGTCTCTGGTGCTGAGTCGGAATGTATTCTCTTTATATATGACATAAATGGAGACCAAAGTCTTTGATGCTGATGTAGAAACGTTTCTCATGTGGAAAGAAGCTTTACACAATGGTTTGCCGCTGGCTTCCAACTCTCTTTACATGGGAGGATTCATTTCATTCGTTACCTGACAAAAAAGGTATATATATATATACATATATGTATATATACATATATGTATATATATATATAAACATAATGTATCAAAGAATGGTCAATGAGTTGTTCAAACAATAACTCGGAAGAAACATGGAGGTGTACGTGGACGACATGATCGTACAGAGCAAATCGGCAAGCACACACCTGATCGATCTAGCGGAGACCTTCCGGACCCTCAAGCGGTTCGGCATGCACCTAAATCCTTCGAAGTGTGTCTTCGGAGTCCGTTCGGAAAAATTCCTCGGGTTCATCATCCACCAGAGAGGAATAAACTCAAATCCGGAAAAAGGTTCGAGCCATAATAGAGATATAGTCTCCACGCTCTATCAAGGAAGTACAATGCCTCGCTGGGAGGCTAACAGCGCTCAGTAGGTTCATATCACGTTCAGGAGACAAGTGTCTTCCCTTCTTCCGAGCGCTCCGATAGACCGACACCTTCACATGGAACCAGGAATGCGAGGAGGGCTTCCGGAAGCTCAAGGCGCATCTCGCTCAATTTCCTCGACTTGCGTCACCAGAGCCGAGCGAAGTCCTCGGTCTCTACCTAGCGGCCTCGGAACAAGCGGTCAGTTCGGTGTTAACCCGAGAGGCGTCATCGACACAGCAACCCATCCATTATGTCAGCCACGTTCTTATCGGACTCGAGGTACGGTACCTCCTGATCGAGAGGTTGATCCTAGCACTGATAAAGACGACCTGAAGATACCTCGTGCGCAGATACCTCGTGCGCAGAACGTTCTCGGCGGCCTCTCATTCTCTATTACGAGGATACCTCGTGCACAGAACGTGCAAGTCGATGCCTTAGCCAGGTTGGCCTCCATTCGCAACCCGGGAGGAGCCCCGGGAGCCGAATCCCTTACGGCCCCGATAGTGCCGACCCACGACGTCGTCGGGACCGAGGTCTCGCCAAGCTGGATGGAGGTAATCCTCCGCTTCAAGAGGGATGGGACACAACCCGACGACCCGACGGTCGCACGACGACTAAGACGAACCCAAGTTTGGTACTGCGTGATTGGTGGAAAGTTATACAGAAGAGTCTTCTCTCAACCCCTTCTGTGTTGTTGCCTCTCACCACTTGAGGCCAAGATGGTCCTCGTCGCGCTCCACGAGGGAATCTACGGGGAGCACATCGACCGTCGAACGTTGGCCTTTAAGATCCTTAGACAAGGATACTATTGGCCGACTATGCACCAAGATGCCCTATCGTACGTGCGGCGATGCCAACAATCCAAAAGGCACGCCCGGTTACAGCCCCAGCCCGTGGTTCCGAAGAGTCTTCTCTCAACCCCTTCTGTGTTGTTGCCTCTCACCACTTGAGGCCAAGATGGTCCTCGTCGCGCTCCACGAGGGAATCTACGGGGAGCACATCGACCGTCGAACGTTGGCCTTTAAGATCCTTAGACAAGGATACTATTGGCCGACTATGCACCAAGATGCCCTATCGTACGTGCGGCGATGCCAACAATCCAAAAGGCACGCCCGGTTACAGCACCAGCCTACGGTTCCCCTTGCCTCGATGGACGCAGCTTGGCCCGTTGCCCAATGAGGTCTTGACCTCCTCCGGCCCTTCCCCCAGCTTTGGGGCAACGACGCTTCCTCATCGTCGGGGTCGATTACTTCACAAAGTGGGTTGAGGCTGAACCCCTGGCATCTATCACGGAAAAACAAGTCCAAGGCTTCACGTGGAGGAACATCATCACCCGGTTCGGTATCCCGAAAGCCATCATCACCGACAATGGAGCCCAATTTAACAACGCCAAGTTCAAAGCCTACTATCAATCCTATGGGATACAGTTGAAGTTCAACTCGGTCGTGTACCTCCAGACCAATGGCCAGGTCGAGGTCATGAACCGAGCAATCCTGGAAGGCCTAAAAAAGCAGGTCACAGGTGCACTCGGGGCTTGGGTGGATGAACTCCCTAGCGTCCTGTGGGCACTGTGAACAACCCCCAAGACCGTTTCAAGAGAATCCCCATTCAGCCTGATGTTCGGAACATAAGCGGTCCTCCCACTTGAGATGGTATTCCCAACCTGGCGCACTGACACCTTCAAAGAAGACAATTCCGAGGAAGGCCTCAGGGCCGCCCTCGACTTACTCGAAGAGAGAAGCGTCGACGCGCACCTACACACCCTAGTATACAAAAAGGCCACGGCCCGACTTTACAACCGTCGGGTCCGCCCACGACCAATCAAGGCCAGAGGCCTCATCCTACGAAAGACCAAAGTGAGCGACCCAACCCGAGCAAGAGGAAAGCTTGCACCGAACTGGGAAGGCCCCTACCGGGTCCACAACGTGGTCCGAAAAGGAACCTACTGCCTCGAAACCACAGAGAGAAAACCTCGTCAGATCCGAGGTACGATACCTCCCGATCGAGAGGCTGATCCTCGCACTGATAAAGATGGCTCGAAAGCTATGACCGTACTTCCAAGCCCACACGATCAAGGTGATAACCGACCAACCCCTGCGCCAAATCCTCTCAAAGTTCGACGCATCAGGTTGGATGTTGTGGTGGTCAGTCGAGCTCAGCGAGTTCGACATCCGATACGCCCCCAGGACGGCCATAAAAGCCCAGGTATTGGCCAACTTCATCTCCGAACTAATCCCCGAAGATCATGCTATTGGACAGGGACATAACAGGTACACATGGACCCTGTATGTCGACAGGTCGGCAACCGCTGAGGGAGCAAGGGCCATTCTTATCCTCAGAAGCCCGACCGGAAAGACACATGAACAGGGGCTCTGGCTACGATTCAGGGCCACCAACAACGAAGTCGAATACGAGGCACTACTCCATGGACTGTGCCTCACCCTAGAAATGCATATGGGTGACCTCGAGGCCTTTAGCAACTCTCAATTGGTGGCGAGACACATCAACGGGAGCTACGAATCCTGAGACCCAACCATGGCGTTGTACCTAGTGGAAGTAATACGGCTTGCCCGTCGCTTCGACCGCCTCTCTATTACGAGGATACCTCACGCACATAATGGACAAGTCGATGCCTTGGCCAGGCTGGCCTCCGCTCGCAACTTGGGAGGAGCCTCAGCAGCTGAATCCCTCACAACCCCGATAGTGCCGACCAACGACGTCGCTGGGACCGAGGTCTCGCCAAGCTGGATGGAGGAAATCCTTCGCTTCAAGAGGGATGGGACACAACTCGACAACCCAACGGTTTCGCAATGACTAAGACGAACCCAAGTCTGGTACTGCGTGATTGGTAGAAAGTTATACATAAGAGCCTTCACTCAACCCCTCCTGCGCTGCCTCTCACCACTTGAGGCCGAGACGGTCCTCACCGAGCTCCACGAGGGAATATGCGGGGAGCACATCGGCAGCCAAACGTTGGCCTTCCAGATCCTTAGATAAGGATACTATTGGTCGACCATGCGCCAAGACGCCCTATCATACGTACGGCGGTGCCAACAATGCCAACAGCACGCCCGGTTACAGCACCAGCCCGTGGTTCCCCTCGCCCCGATTGACGTAGCTTGTCCCTTTGCCCAATGGGGTCTTGACCTTCTCGGGCCCTTCCCCCCAGCTTCGGGACAACGACGATTCCTCATCGTCGAGGTTGACTACTTCACAAAGTGGGTCAAGGCTGAACCCCTAGCATCTATCACGGAAAAACAAGTCCAAGGCTTCACATGGAGGAACATCATCACCCGGTTCGGTATCCCGAAGGCCATCATCACCGACAACGGAGCCCAGTTTAACAATGCCAAGTTCAAACCTATTGTCAATCCTATGGGATATAGTTGAAGTTCAGCTCGGTCGCGCACCCCCAGACCAACGGCCAGGTCGAGGTCATGAACCGAGCAATCCTGGAAGGCCTCAAAAAGTGGGTCACGGGTGCACTCGGGGCTTGGGTGGATGAACTCCCTAGCGTCTTGTGGGCACTGCAAACGACCCCCAAGATCGCTTCGGGAGAATCCCCGTTCAGCCTGGTGTTTGAAACAAAAGCGGTCCTCCCGCCCGAGATGGTATTCCCAACCTGGCACACTGACACCTTCAAAGAAGACAATTCCGAGAAAGGCCTCAAGGCCACCCTTGACTTACTCGAAGAGAGAAGGGCCGAGGCGCACCTATGCACCCTAGCATACAAAAAGGCCACGACCCGACTTTACAACCGCCATGTCTGCCCACGACCGATCAAGGCCAGAGACCTCATCCTATGAAAGACCGAAGTGAGTGACCCAACCCGAGCAAGAGGAAAGCTTGCACCGAACTGGGAAGGCCCCTACCGGGTCCATAACGTGGTCCGAAAAGGAACCTACCGCCTCGAAACCACAGAGGGAAAACCTCTACCAAGGACATGGAATGCCGCAAATCTCAAAAAGTTTTATCCATAGACTTGTCGGTACGTCAAACACTTAAACATGTTTTCCATAATTTAAAAGGCACGTACATTATGCTTGGTCCAGGTGTTACAACTCAAAAACTTGACTCGACCAAGAGGAAATAAAAAGGAGATTGGGAAACATCCCTTAACTCGGGGAACCCTCTGGGCTGTCGTCGATGGGGACCTCATCCAACATCCCGACACTCTAGTCCTCGGGAAGATTGGTGAAGGGATCTGACTCGACCTCCAGGTTGGGACACTTCACTCGAACGCGAGCAAGGGCGACCCGGTAACCAAACTCATAAGTCACTTGGCCCGACCTCACCAGACCAAGCTCGAACCCCGGGGACTTGGCCCGTACTCGGAGATGGCCTCCTTCACTCTTTCAGGAGCTAGCCGGCGCTCCTCGGCCAGAGTCTCTTTCGCCGCCCGAGACATGGAATGCGCAGCCTCGGCCTCCGAAGGGCGAGTAGCTCGTCATCCAGGGTTTGAACCCGCCCTCGACTCTCCTTTAATTGACGTTGGAAGTCGACCAGCTCGGCCTTCAGTCGCTCAACCTCGGCCTCCGAATCCGTTGCATGCTGCTCGGCCGCCGCCATGACCGCCGAGCTAGGCCCACCTTTCAGCTCCTCGATCTCTCGATGAAGGCTCGAATTCATCTCGCCCATGCGCTCGATCACCCTACCAATGTCGTAAACGCGATCGATCAAAGCCATGGTGTAATGTTGTCCTTACGAGAGGATCGACGTCAGTGCCCGTTTCCAGACGATAAAAAAAAAAAACTAGACTAACCCAAACGAGGGACTTGGTCACCTGATATATCAGCACCACAGAGGGTGAACAATATAGCTGCTTCGCTAGCGTCGGATGCAGCACCCCCCACGAAAACTCTTGGGCCGCCGACCCATCAGACCAGATCCTACTCTCAACTTTGAGAGTGGGTCATCGGTGCTGTAAGGAGCCCCGGGCTCCTCCACAAGGTCAGCCATGCTAAGGGCCTGGGAAGACTCTCTCCTTTAGAGCGAGCACGGATACGGCACAAGTCTCGCATCGACTTTGGGCGAGCTGTGGATCTCTCTGAAGGGTCTTCACCAGAAGAGCCGGCACGCTCCTTCTCCCGTGCCTGCGCCAAACCGTCGCCCTGGAGGCCGCCGCCCGACTCACCCATCCATGGGGTCGCCACTCCGCGGCTCGCTATACCTTTCAAAACCTTCTGGGTGCCGACCTTGGCCTTCTTCCTCGGTCGACCAGCCTCCGGCTCCCTAGGCGACATCGACCCACGCGTCGATGTGCCTTTTTTCAAAGGAGCCTTGGAGCCGGACCCTTCGTGCTCCCGGGTCGACTGTCCCACGGCCAAAGAATGGGGCAAACCCTTAAGAACCTGGAGGTTCACCATTTCTACAACACAAAGGGATGGTTAATGCCTATCAGAAAAAGAAAAGGGGAGAGAGCGCACCCCGGGCACGAATCTCATCGTACCCCTTGAGGCTGGGCTTAGCCCTGCTTCAACCAACTACTCCTCGGTCATCCCCCTGATGGCCCGAGAAGAGGACAGGATCTCTCTTAGTCGCTCCACGTGCTCAGTCTCTTTGTGCGAAAGGAAAGGGGGAACGTTGTTGATAGCCCGGGGGGACCACCCGACGTAAAACCCCCACCCCCGACTACAACTCACAAAGAAATGATGGGCCTTCCACCCCTTGTTGTTGGAAGGTGCCCCGCTAATCTTAAACCCACTTCGGTCGGTCAGGTAATATTCACCTCGTCCCTTGCACAGGCGAAAGCAGGCTAAGAAGAGGGTTTGGGTCGGTTCGATCCCTGCCCCTGACACTCCCCGAGAAAAACCACCAGATAAAGCTAGGAGTTCAGCGCCATCTGGGATGGAGAGATCCCCCATCAGCGAAGGCACTCTTCAATGACCAGATGCAGCGGAAAGTGTAGCCCCACTTCTAGAGCATCCGTGGTTAGCCCGAACCCATTAGGAAACGAGTCGTAAGGACGCTGACCAAGATGCGGAGCATGCAGTTCATAATCCTTGGGGATACCGTAATGATCCCGAATCGGACCTAATAAGTTCTTAGGCACCACCAAGTCAACATCATGCCATGTCGTAATCACTTGCAAGGCCGCAAAGGCCTTCGAATCCGTCGGGGCCGAGCCACCCGATGAGGAACTAATCACTTCTACTCTTGAACTATCGGAACCCAAGTTGTTGATCTCGGAAACCGACCGACCTGAAGAAGGGGAAGACGAAGGCAAAGACATCCCGACCTCATAACAACGAGTGACGATCCGAGGCGTAAGTAGGGAAAATAGCGACTGAGCAATGACACCACATTCCACAGTCAAGGGTCTATAAAGGAGAAACACACCGCCCCCAAGACAACGTTTGGGCTCCTCGTGGGAAGAGACGATCGCAGCATTCAAACCGGCCATAACTCTCGGATCTTCCCAAATCGCCCAGTTTCGAAGCTCCCACCGAAGGATCGCTCGTGATAGGGAATTTACCGCCAGAACCTGCGTTGCTCCGCTCGCTATGACACGTGGCGCAGTAACACGTCCGTGCGCCCCTGCACATGCACCCCGGCGCGCCGCCCGGCGGCCGCTGCCAAATCAGTCCAAGCCTGAGCCCGGGTTCAGTTTCTCGGCCAACAAGCTCCGTCTCTGCTCGGTCGCGCAGCTCGGATTCCCGACCAGCGACTCGCTAGTCCAACCGGAGCTCGAGTTCAGTTTCTCGGCCAACAAGTTCGTACCCGAGTCGCGCAACTCAGATTCCCGACCAACGACTTGCTAGTCCAACCTAAGCTTGAGTTCAATTCCTCGGCCAGCAGGTATAGTCTCTGCCCGAGTCGTGCAGCTCGAATTCCCGACTAGCGACTCGCCAATCCAACCTGAGCCCAAGTTCAGTTCATTGGCCAGCCGGTTCAGTCTCCGCTCGAGTCGCGCAGCTCGGATTCTCGACCAACGACTCGCCAGTCCAACCTGAGCCCGAGTTTAGTTCCTCGGCTTGCAGGTTTAGTCTTTGCCCGAGTCGCGCAAATCGGATTCCCGACCAGCGACTCGCCAGTCCAACCTGAGCCCGAGTTCAGTTCCTCGGCCAGCAGGTTCAGTCTCTGCCCGAGTCGCGTAGCTCGGATTCCCGACCAGCGACTCGCCAGTCAAACCCGAGCCCGAGTTCAGTCCTCAGCCAGCAGGTTCAGTCTCTGCCCGAGTCACACAACTCGGATTACCGACCAACGACTCGCTAGTCCAACCTGAGCCCGTGTTCATTTCCTCATCCAATAGGTTCAGTCTCTGCTCGAGTCGCGCAGCTCGGATTCCCGACCAGCGACTCACCAGTCCAACCTGAGCTTGAGTTCAGTTCCTTGGCCAGCAGGTTCAGTCTCTGCTCGAGTCACGTAGCTCAGATTCTCGACCAGTGACTCGCCGGTCCAACTCCAGCCCGAGTCGAGTTGCTCAGCCAATAGGCTTAACTCGAGTTCAGTTACTCGGCCAATAGGTTCAATCTCTACCCCGGTCACGCAACTCGAATTCCTGACCAACGACTCACCAGTCCAACTCTAGCCCGAGTTCAGTTGTTTGACCAACCGGTTCAGGCTCTTTCCGAGTCGCGTAGCTCGATCCACACGCGACACTCCCGCGAGCTAGGCACACCGCTCGCCCTCTTGTAAAGGCCCTGGGGGGGGGGGGAGCAGTGATAAGGCATATTTTGGATTCCCGCCACGACACAACCCGCGCCGCATCACGACCCCGCCAAGTCGACAAGAAGTGTACCTCCCTGCGCCGAGCCAAGACCCGTTCCGAGATTCACTCCCTCGTCAAGTCCTGTCATGAAAAACTCGGGGCGGCACCGTATGACGTCATTCCATGCATTCCGGGCAACGGTCGCACAAATGTACCATCTCGCCACTCGAGGATCGGCTGTCGCGCCAAATCTGCATACGATCGATTCTCGCATAATAGTATAAAAGCCCCTGACCGGCATCTGGCCAGGGGACGACAAAAAAAGAGAGAAAAAAAAAGCAACTAATAACTTAATCCTCGAGGGACCACTGTCGGGAAACTCCCAACAAGGGCCTTCTGTGCAGGAGCTCGGCGACCCCCGGAAGACGGAGTCGGCTTCCCGACATCGAGACGCCTTTCCCTCGAATGACGCCAACACCCCGACTTCCTGACACAGTCGGCTCCAGGACTTCTTCCAATCGATCGTGAACTCCCGACATAGACCCGCGGACCAAGCCGTGCTGACTCATCGGCCACCACGCATCAATTCACCAACAAGTGCCATTACGGAATTTTCTGATATATTCTAGCGCAAGTATGGATATGAACTTTTATGAAATGAAAACTCGATCTTGATTTATTATTTTCCTCCCAACATTTGAGCTAGAAAATGTTCCTAAACCTCTATTAGATTCTTAGTACTAGATACTTAGGTGGATGCCACACACTGAAGACCTACGTACGAAGTGGTTCTTCTTAATGGCAGTGAAAGATAAAAAGCTTAGGGCTCTGAAATGGATTAATAACCAAGGAACTAGACATTTCAACTCTTGTGGAAGGCAGGGAATGGTAATGCAGGTGATGTTTGATCATTTTGGGGCCTCTTTTGGCATCAAATTGTTGCCCTTTCATTTTTGGATTGGGTTTAATAGTTGTGATTTTTTATCTTCCGCTTTGATGAGCTCTTGTTGAATCCAAGGGGCAATTGGTTGCTTCGGAGATCTGTGGGTTTGTTTTGTTCCTTCCAGTAATAAATAGTGGCTTAGATTGTTCCATCTGAGGCCACCCATGGATGACCTTTCCTAGTGTTGTGGTTTTTTGGGAGCAACGGTGGCTTTGAAGTTGGGTTTTTTTCTCTGGTGCTGAGTCGGAATGTATTCTCTTTATATATGACATAAATGGAGACCAAAGTCTTTGATGCTGATGTAGAAACGTTTCTCATGTGGAAAGAAGATACATATACATATATACATATACATATACATATACATATACATATATATATATATATATATATATATATATATATATATATATTACTAATTGCCTTTATTACTGACAGGGGAGTATATTGTTACAAAGTAATGCCCTTCGATCTGAAGAACACCGAGGCAACGTATCAAAGAATGGTCAATGAGTTGTTCAAACGACAATTCGGGAGAAACATGGAGGTGTACGTCGATGACATGATCGTAAAGAGCAAGTCGGCAAGCACACACCTGTCCGATCTAGCGGAGACCTTCCGGACCCTCGGCCGGTTCGGCATGCGCCTAAATCCTTCGAAGTGTGTCTTCGGGGTTCGTTCGGGAAAATTTCTCGGGTTCATCATCCACCAGAGAGGAATAGACGCAAACCCGAAAAAGGTTTGAGCCATAATAGAGATGCAGCCTCCACGCCCTATCAAGGAAGTACAACGCCTCACCGGGAGGCTAACAGCGCTCAGTAAATTTGTATCACATTCAGGAAACAAGTGCCTCCCCTTCTTCCGAGCGCTTCGACAGACCAACACCTTCACATGGAACCAGGAATGCGATGAGGCCTTCTGGAAGCTCAAGGCGCATCTCGCTCAATTGCCCCGACTTGCGTCACCAGAGCCGAGCGAAGTCCTCGGTCTCTACATGGCTGCCTCGAAACAAGCGGTCAGCTCAGTGTTAACCTGAGAGGCATCATCGGCATAGCAACCCATCTATTATGTCAGCCACGTTATCGTCGGATCCAAGGTACGGTACCTCCCGATCGAGAGGTTGATCCTAGCACTGATAAAGACGACCTGAAGATACCTCGTGCGCAGATACCTCGTGCGCAGAACATTCTCGGCGGCCTCTCGTTCTCTATTATGAGGATACCTCGTACGCAGAACGTGCAAGTCGATGCCTTGGCCAGGCTGGCCTCCACTCGCAACCCGAGAGGAGCCCCGGGAGCCGAATCCCTCACAGCCCCGACAGTGCCGACCCACGGCATTGCCGGGACCGAGGTCTCGCCAAGCTGGATGGAGGAAATCCTCTGCTTCAAGAGGGATGGGACATAACCCGACGACCCAATGGTCACGCAACGACTAAGACGAACCCAAGTTTGGTATTGCGTGATTGTCGAAAAGTTGTACAGAAGAGCCTTCTCTCAACCCCTCCTGCGTTGCCTCTCACCACCTGAGGCCGAGACAGTCCTCGCCGAGCTCCACGAGGGAATCTATGGGGAGCACGTCGACAGTCGAACGTTGGCCTTCAAGATCCTTAGACAAGGATACTATTGGCCGACCATGCGCCAAGACGTCCTATTGTACGTGCAGCGATGCCAACAATCCCAAAGGCACGCCCGGTTACAGTACCAGCCTACGATTCCCCTTGCCCCGATGGACGCAGCTTGGCCCGTTGCCCAATGAGGTCTTGACCTCCTCGGGCCCTTCCCTCAACTTCAGGGCAACAACACTTCCTCATCGTCGGGGTCGATTACTTCACAAAGTGGGTTGAGGCTGAACCCCTAGCATCTATCACGGAAAAACAAGTCCAAGGCTTCACGTGGAGGAACATCATCACCCGATTCGGTATCCCGAAAGCTATCATCACCGACAATAGAGCCCAGTTTAACAACGCCAAGTTCAAAGCCTACTATCAATCCTATGGGATATAGTTGAAGTTCAGCTCGGTCGCGTACCCCCAGACCAATGGCCAGGTCGAGGTCATGAACCGAGCAATCCTGGAAGGCCTCAGAAAGCAAGTCACGGGTGCACTCAGGGCTTGGGTGGATGAATTCCCTAGCGTCCTGTGGGCACTATGAACAACCCCGAAGACCGCTTCAGGAGAATCCCCGTTTAGCCTGATGTTCGGAACAGAAGTGGTCCTCCCGCCCGAGATGGTATTCCCAACCTAGCGCACTGACACCTTCAAAGAAGACAATTCCGAGGAAGGCCTCAGGGACGCCCTCGACTTACTTAAAGAGAGAAGGGTCGAGGCGCACTTATGCACCCTAGCATACAAAAAGGCCACGGCCCGAATTTACAACCACCGGGTCCGCCCATGACCAATCAAGGCCAGAGACCTCATCCTATGAAAGACCGAAGTGAGCGACCCAACTCGAGCAAGAGGAAAGCTTGCATCGAACTGGGAAGGCCCCTACCGGGTCCACAACATGGTCCGAAAAGGAACCTACCGCCTCGAAACCATAGAGGGAAAACCTCTACCAAGGACGTGGAACGCCGCATATCTCAAAAAGTTTTATCCATAAACTTGTCGGTACGTCAAACACTTAAACATGTTTTCCATAATTCAAAAGGCACGTACATTATGCTTGGTCCGGGTGTTACAACTCAAAAACTTGACCCGACCAAGAGGAAAAAAAAAGGAGATTGGGAAACATCCGTCAACTCGGGGAACCCTTTGGGCTGTCATCGAAGGGGACCTCGTCCGACATCCTGACACTCTAGTCCTCGGGAAGATCGGTGAAGGGATCCAACTCCACCTCCAGGTTGGGACACTTCGTCCGAACGCGAGCAAGGGCGACCTGGTAACCAAACTCATAAGTCACTTAGCCCGACCTCACCAGACCAAGCTCAAACCCCGGGGACTTCTTGTACTCGGAGATGGCCTCCTTCACTCTTTCAGGCGCTAGCCGACGCTAGTCGGCCAGAGCCTCTTTTGCCGCCCGAGATGCGGAATGCACAGCTTCGACGTTTCGCGAAAGGGCGAGTAGCTCGTCATCCAAAGCTCGAACCCGCCCTTGATTCTCCTTCAATTGACGTTGGAAGTCGACCAGCTCAGCCTTCAATCGCTCGACCTCGGCCTCCGAATCCGTTGCACGCTGCTCGACCGCCGTCACGGCCGCTGAGCTAGGCCCACCTTTCAGCTCCTCGATCTCTCGATGAAGGCCCGAGTTCATCTTGCCCATGCGCTCGATCACCATACCAACGTCGTAAACGCACGATCAAAGCCATGGTGTAATGTTGTCCCTGCGAGAGGATCGACGTCAGTGCCCGTTTCCATACGATAAAAAAAAAAACCAGACTCACCCAAACAAGGGACTTGGTCACCCGATATATCAGCACCACGGAGGGTGAACAATATAGCCTCTTCGCTAGCATCGGATGCAGCACCCCCCATGAAAACTCTTGGGTCGCCGGCCCATCAGACCAGATCCTACTCTCAACTTTGAGAGTGGGCCATCTGGTGCTGTAAGGAGCCTCGGGCTCCTCCTCCACAAGGTCATCCATGCTAAGGGCCTGCAAAGACTCCCCTTTGGAGCTAGCATGGATGCGGGACAAGTCTCGCATCGACTTTAGGCGAGCTGTGGATCTCTCTGAAGGGCCTTCACCAGAAGAACCGGAACGCCCCTTCTCCCGTGCCTGCGCTAAACCGTCGCTCTGGAGGCTACCGCCCAACTCACCCATCCATGGGGTCACCACTCCGTGGCTCGCTATACCTTTCAAAACCTTCCGGGTGCTGACCTTGGCCTTCTTCCTCGGTCAACCAGCCTCCGGCTCCCTGGGCGACATTGACCCACGCGCCGGTGTGCCTTTTTTCAAAGGAGCCCTGGAGCCAAACCCTTCGCGCTCCCGGGTCAGCTGTCCCATGGCCGAAGAATGGGGCAAACCCTTAAGAACCTGGAGGTTCACCATTTCTACAACACAAAGGGACGGTTAATGCCTGTCAGAAAAAGAAAAGGGGAGAGAGCGCACCCCAGGCACGAATCTCATCGTACCCCTTGAGGCTGGGCTTAGCCCTGCTTCAACCAACTACTCCTCGGTCATCCCCCTGATGGCCCGAGAAGAGGACAGGATCTCTCTTAGTCGCTCCACGCGCTCGGTCTCTTTGTGCGAAAGGAAAGGGGGAACGTTATTGATAGCCCGGGAGGACCACCCGACGCAAAACCCCCACCCCCGACTACAACTCACAAAGAAATGATGGGTCTTCCACCCCTTGTTATTGAAGGGTGCCCCGCTAATCTTAAACCCACTTCGGGCGGTTAGGTAATATTCGCCTCATCCCTTGCATAGGCGAAAGCAGGCTAAGAAGAGGGTTCGGGTCGGTTCGATCCCTGCCCCCTAACACTCCCCGAGAAAAACCACCAGATAAAACTAGGAGTTCAGCTCCATCTGGGATGGAGAGATCCCCCACCAGTGAAGGCACTCTTCGATGATCGGATGCAGTAGTAAGCGCAGCCCCGCTTCTAGAGCATCCATGGTCAGCCCGAACCCATTAGGAAACGGGTCGTAAGGACGTTGACCAAGACGCAGAGCATGAAGTTCATAATCCTTCGGGATACCGTAATGATCCCGAATCGGACCTAATAAGTTCTTAGGCACCACCAAGTCAACATCATGCCATGTCGTAATCACTTGCAAGGCCGCAAAGGCCTTCGAATCCGCTGGGGCCGAGCCACCCGACGAGGAACTAATCACCTCTACTCTTGAACTATCGGAACCCGAGTTGCTGATCTCGGAAACCGACTTACCCGAAGAAGGGGAAGAGGAAGATGAAGACATCCCGACCTCAGAACAACGAGTGATGATCCGAGGCGTAAGCAAGGAAAATAGCGACTGAGCAATGACACCACATTCCACAGTCAGGGGTCTATAAAGGAGAAACACGCCGCCCCCAAGATGACGTTTGGGCTCCCCGAGGGAAGAGACGATCGCAGCATTCAAACTGGCCAAAACTCTCGGATCTTTCCGGATCCCCCAGTTTCGAAGCTCCCGCTGAAGGACTGCTCGTGATAGGGAATTTCCCACCAGAACCTGCGTTGCTCCGCTCACTATGACACGTGGTGTAGTAACACGCATGTGCACCCCTGCACGTGCACCCCAGCACGCCGCCGACGGCCACCACCAAATCAGTCCAAGCCTGAGCCCGAGTTCAGTTTCTCAGCCAATAGGCTCAGTCTCTGCCTAGTCGCGTAGCTCGAATTCCCAACCAGCAACTCACTAGTCCAACCTAAGCTCGAGTTTAGTTTCTCGGCCAGCAGGTTTGGTCTCTGCCCGAGTTGCGCAGCTCAGATTCTCGACCAGCAACTCACTAGTCCAACCTGAGCCCGAGTTTAGTCCTCAGCCAGCAGGTTCAGTCTCTGTGGAGGAGCTCAACAACCCTCGAAAGACGGAGTCAGCTTTCCGACCGAGAGACGCCTTTCCCTCGGACGATGCCAACACCCTGACTTCCTGATACAGTCGGCTCCAGCACTTCTTCCAATTGATCGTGAACTCTCGACATCGACCCGCAGACCAAGCCATGTTGACTCGTCGGCTACGACGCATCAGTTCACCAACAAGTGCCATTGCGGAATTTTCTGATGTATTTTGGCGCAGGTATGGATATGAACTTTTATGAAATGAAAACTCCATCTTGATGTATTATTTTCCTCCCAACATTTGAGCTAGAAAATGTTCCTAAACCTCTATTAGATTCTTAGTACTAGATACTTAGGTGGATGCCACACACTGAAGACCTACGTACGAAGTGGTTCTTAATGGCAGTCAAGGATAAAAAGCTTAGGGCTCTGAAATGGATTAATAAACAAGGAACTAGAGATTTCAGCTCCAGTGGAAGGCAGGGAATGATAATGCAGGAGATGTTTGATCATTGAGGGGCCTGTTTTGGCATCAAATTGTTGTCCTTTCATTTTTGGATTGGGTTTAATAGTTGGGATTTTTTTATGAGCTCTTGTTGAATCCAAGGGGCAATTGGTTGCTTCGGAGATCTGTGGGTTTGTTTTGTTCCTTCCAGTAATAAATAGTGGCTTAGATTGTTCCATCTGAGGCCACCCATGGATGACCTTTCCTAGTGTTGTGGTTTTTTGGGAGCAACGGTGGCTTTGAAGTTGGGTTTTTGTCTCTGGTGCTGAGTCGGAATGTATTCTCTTTATATATGACATAAATGGAGACCAAAGTCTTTGATGCTGATGTAGAAACGTTTCTCATGTGGAAAGAAGCTTTACACAATGGTTTGCC
This sequence comes from Musa itinerans, assembly GCA_001649415.1. Taxonomy (NCBI): domain Eukaryota; kingdom Viridiplantae; phylum Streptophyta; class Magnoliopsida; order Zingiberales; family Musaceae; genus Musa; species Musa itinerans. Next base: position 831,120 of record LVTN01000023.1, on the reverse strand, counting down.
GCTGGCTTCCAACTCTCATTACATGGGAGAATTCATTTCATGCGTTACCTGACAAAAAAGGTATATATATATATACATATATGTATATATACATATATGTATATATATATATACCTTTTTTGTCAGGTAACGAATGAAATATATATATATATATATATACATATGTATATATATATACATGCTCAAAAAAGAAAACAAAGCCAAAGCCAAAGCAAAAGACAGTTTAAAAATCCATGAAACATGCATTTCTAATTAAATCTATATCTTATGCACATATAATGTCAAGGAAGTTGGTGCACATTGAAGACAGATGTTAACAAAATGATGTTGTAGTGTTTGACTCCCTTCTGATAAGTAGAAAACAATATGCAACGATGCGTTGACTAGCATCATTGGACTCGTCAACCACTTGGAAGACTTGGATGCCCTTAACTTTGTGATAGGCAAGACGTACCGAGGAACTTCTGGTTTTAGAACAAGCTTGTCCCGTCAAAGAAGACGAGCATTCTATGGACATTTGGAGTCTTTCAAGAGTCTCATGGACGAGGCTAGGAAAAGCTATTCAAAGTTTGACCTTCGTCTTTGTGACTCGAGAACCAAGAGAAAAAGTTACTTGACGAGTTGGACACCGAGTTGCTCGTCAACCATTTCTCTATCAAAGATCATCTAATAAAACCCATTCACTATGAATTGCGACTCTGACGCAAGCGATAATTACCACTGGGATCATAAAAACACTAAAGAAGGTGAGAAGAGTACGAATTGAGAAAAACAAAAAATATTTTTACTGGATTTCATTTCAACTGCTGTATGTGCAGGGTTTTCTGCTCTAGATTACCATGTGTCATCATCCCAAGTGTCTTAATTGCTATTATGTGAATAGATTTCATGTTTCGCAAAGTCCAAATAATCAACTTGCATACAAAAGGAGTTTCGGTGCAAGACCCCCACAACCTAAAATAATTGAACCACTAATGCGTGTTCCATTGGACCACTTATCTAACAAGGCAAAAAAGGATAAGCAAGCGGGCTTATCTTAATAAGTTTACACACCAGCAAATCATGTAGCTCAGCAGTGGCTAAGATTCTAAATGCTCTAGAAAATTAATATCTTAATAAGATTAGAAGCATCTGCAAATATGTCAATATATATGGTGCATGTTTTAATGCCACCTGTTTCAGCTGGCTACTTCATATCTACTGTGTTCTTGTCCAACATTAGGCCAAAGGATGCTCATAAGTTGAAGAAAGCTCATGAATTTTGTTTTTCTGGATGATCTGTCAGCCAAACATCTTGATACATGTCAAAACTGCAATACTGTCGGTTTTGTTTTCTATTTAACTAGAGATATTGTCTTAAATAGAGCTTAACAATGGAAAAGGAAGTACATAGCTGGTCCCAAATAGGTGAGACGTCCTTCAAGATCATGTTTCCAAACAAGAGAATGACATCCCAACAAAGATGAGATTGCATGGATAATTGAGAGATTCCTGTCAGTTCTTTGAAACAATACATAACCAATAAATCACAAGGCAAGACATCGAGAGATTTTAGAAGATCAAGATGCCACCAAGTAATCAACAAACATAAATTAAAAGATTATGACCCTTGATGTGTCTTCTAGTGATTAGAATGACGGCACTGATAAGTGGAAGCTGACTAAAAGACTTGGACAATGAGAACTTAGAGACGGAATTGAAAAAGAGTATGTCATAATTACCATACTGCCAAGAGAACATCTGCAATGATGAGCGAATATACAAGAGCACTAATGAAGACATACGTTGGTATAATATGGTTAGATTAGGTTAGGTGGACCAACATCTAGAGTAAAAGGCCATCAAAAGTTTCTCCATCTCCAGATAAAAAGGCAGCAGTGTTTCCACACTAAACCGGACAGTGTTTAGATGAACTGTCTGTATCTGATATATCAAAACCACAAGAATGTATGTCTCTCACCTGAAGTCCCATAGTATGTATCGTGAAAGAAGTGAAAGACAAAGCAGACTATTAGCTAAATTTCTTTTTTGTAGTGATGATAATGAGTGCCTGATATGAAACAGATAGATGTGCTAGAGTGCAACTCACCCAAAATGAATACACTGCTTTTGACCAACTTCATCTCTAGTAGTTGTATCCCAGCTATGATGATGTCATCTCAGAGCGACCATTGACACCATTGTTCAGAATGACATAAATTTAGGTGTTGTGTTGTGGAGTGTTCCAGCCATTGCTTATTTGAAGACTCGTAAGCAAACCGAGTAACAGTACAGTAATACAATGATTCATGCACACAATCCATGACGACACTTACTGAGATGGTTTGGCAAACCCAAAGATTTAAAGAACAATAGGAGATCACTTTCGGCTTCTCAATCCCTGTGAAATAAGTTTCAGGTCAGAAATCAATGCTAGACATTAAGTATTCATATAAAATCCTCAAATTTCTTTTAACATTTAGAAAGTGGAATTCTTCTTCCAATTTCCAATGATTTTTTCCCTTACCACTCCGATGACAAGTAGCAAGAACTTGATGTGAAATTTTGCTTGATACAGAACGATGCATCAAAGCCTGGAGTTTGAGCAGTGATTTTTCTTTTTATGAGAAAAATCATACTCCATTTTTCTCTCTATTTCTTTTCTCTTCTTGCCATTCTATATCATATGATTTCTCTTCTATGCTTCTCAGCCAAGTAGTGTGGGGAAGCCACTGCCGGTCCGGCCCAGCGCGGCTCGGGACCCGGCCTCCCCATTGGACCGGGGGCTACTCGGGGTTGACCGGACCGCTCGAGGGGAGTCGAGGCTCCGTCGGAAGAGCTGCCTGACGGCGGCAATCAGCCGATCCGCCGGATCCACAGACGGTTCGGACGAGGCCGACGTACGGAAGCTCCGGCAGAAGCTGGCGTGGCGGCCCACGGCCTCCTCCGGAGAGAGCAGGAGGCCGGAACGGCAAATCTCGTCCTTGACGGCCTCAGCGCAGAGGCCGCAGATCCAACGCCCACCGTGCCGCTCCCGGACCCTGGCGATGTACGCCGGCGTGCACTCCTCGGTGAGACCGCAGCAGTCGCAGGCCGCGAACTCCACCTCTGCCGTCACCGCCGCTACAGAGTCCGCCACGCTAATCACCGTCGCCGACATGACAAAGAACGAATCTGGAGATCTAAAAGCAAGGGAAAAGAAACCTTGGACGGCTTGAAACAAAAAGGAGCGATGTATTGCTCGCTCTATATCTCTCTCGATCTACCGATTTGGGGGCAGTGATGGAGATGAGATGGGAGTGGATGGACAGACGGCTACCTCTCCGACTCAACAACAGCGCCAAAGATTGGGGATTCCTTCTCTTCTGCGTCACCTTCCGCTACTGCCGGCGGTGTCTCCTTGTCTTCTTTGGGTGAAGAGGCCTTCATCTCTCAATCAAGATCGAGATCAAAATTTGGCTCCTCTCCTCCTCCTTCGTGGAACTTTTCTTCCCCGGAAGCAAAGAAGCTGTGTCCACTTGATCCTCACGTCTTCTTCCCTATCTTGCACTCTTCTTCTCGGTTCCCATGTTTCTTCTCTCTTTTCCTTCTTCACCGCAGTTGCCGTTGCGGCCGCCGCTGGTCCGAGTGGTATTGGTTTTTATTGGAGGGGGGATGGTGGATCCCGCACCAATAATTGGTGAGGAAAGAAGGACGAGGTGGGTGGTGGTGCCTGGCATAATTGGCGGTAGCTGCCATCGATGGCAATTACTTAATGACGCCAAATTCGAATCACCAACCTGAATCGTCACTGCAGGTGATGACGAGGCAATGAGGGTCCGGGCGTCGAAACCTGTGGACCAATCATGACGAAGGTTGAGGCGTGGGTAGAATGTAGTTGGGTATAGGCTGCTCCTCTGATATGCCTAATTTATAATAAGATAGATGCCAGCTGCCTGCCAATTCATCCGAATTTCTTCTGGAGTCTTCGTTTGTAGGTTGGACGTCATGCCCACTGGTGGGCACGACAGGCGTCCGCGAAAGACGAGCCACTTGGAGAGTGCCACATCCTCCAATGACGCATGTCATTTGGGGATCGCGGCGGGACCCAGTTGTGTGATTCCGTACACAGACGACAGGGATCTCGCATGATTCTTGCTACATTTTAGACTTATCTCGTCGATATTTGTATCCGAATGCTCATCCCCACGCCCAACCATATATAACTTGCAGGACTCATAATAGTCCTTTTCCTTTACTCAAAAGCGTCTTCCCTGTCCGTGGATGAATGGACACATCACATCAGGTGAGCCCAGTTTCAACTATCTATTCATCAAGCACTAGTTGACTAGAATTATGACATCTTCCTCATATTTACAACGCGAAATTGTTTGCCATGCCCATAAGAAGGCATCCCGCATCACCATTTACTGAAACATGGTAGACTTTCACTCCAACAAGGTGGCACTAATAACAACAGCACTTTGAGGTGCATTGTGCATTAACAACCTCAACATCGCATCAAACGCTGAAATCATATTCAATTTAATTTAACATTGAAGAATCTATAACTATTGCAGAATAAGCTGGTGACGATGGCATACCACTAAGCTAAGGACATCCACAAGCATCTCATGTCCATATTGGCAAAGATATACCTGTTCCATTACTTGTTTGCTGGACTAAAGATCATGCATCAGACGATTAGAATACTTGTGTTTCAGCAATCCTGAATGGAAAGAAGATACATATGACCTTGTAGAGGAAGATAAACATATATTCAACAACCAAAAGGATAGGTACAATAACCTCAGATAATTATGTATTCTGTTTATCAACACCTATTGAGAATTATCTTTTTTATTTAGACGTATATAGTTGGGAGCTGCCTGTTCAGGTGATTATTAGCTGGAGATACCATGTTAACTCCTCTTAATTCTTGTACAAAAACATTTAAAGACAGATAGTAGTAGAAGAGAGCAAAAGTCATGTTATTGCAATACCCATGCAATACAATCTCAAACAAGCAGAAGTTAAGTATCACTTCATCCATTCTTTATGACAATTCCAATATTTGAGATGGAATGTCATATACAACTGGTATTTAAGTCGGTAGTAAATTTTAGTCTCAAATTCAATATAAATTTGGTCTCTATCATTCTATTTATACCCAAAGGTGCATCACGCGCGTCACACCCTGTCGACTCATTTCCATAATTTAGTTCAGCCAAAAACAGATACAAATTTTAGAATTCAATCAGCATATTACTTGCGTTCGTCCAATATCCCTACAGTCCTTTCAAAATTATGATGATTTACTGACACATACTAATGCGCTTAAAGCTCTAACTATATTCATAAACAAAAAGTGCCGAATACGCAAGGTTGTGCATCAGCCATTCTTAGCTAAGACCACCTAGAAACCACACATGGTTTATCTATGTTATCTCCAATATCATTTCCACCTTTGGTGTCATATGGATATCCCACCTGCCTATACCATTCATGAGTAATCCTACACCAGTAGAATCCATACTAGTAATAACTTAGCCTCCTCTCAGATGCTTTTTGCTGAGCTTAAACATTTTAGATTTACGACATATTTTCTTCATCTTACGTATCTTCCAAATTTTGATCTCATATGATTGCATCTTCTTCATAACCAAGTATTTTGCAATTTGCTTATGCAAGAAGGTCCTGCTCAAATACCAATACGTAAAAGATTCATATAATATCATTAAGCATCATCTGTTGCTTCATCCACACAACTTGATGTATCTTGCATATGTTATCTATTGATAGATTCTTCTATATATGTTCATAATGATGGGTAGAGAAGTAGGCCACAGCATAAAAATTTTTCGACATCAACCTTATATTATTTGTCTCCCAATATTCTTACATGTTATACTAAATTTCCCATGAATTTCTCCATAGTCTCACTAAAAAATCAACCAATATTATTTCCATAACGATCCAACTATATGTCATCCACAGCATACAACATTTGATCGCAAAACCATGTTATACCTTTGGCACTTCGCCTTAAGAAAACTAAATCTAGAAAGTGGAAGTTACTGAGATAAACAGACGTGGCTAATAGCCACTCCGATTAATTGAAAGTCACTGACACCAAAGATCGTGTCTACTATTTACTCATATTAATGTGGGCAAGTAGTTACCAATAAATGTTGCAGCAAAAATGTGGTTAAGAGAGTAGTATAGTCCAATTGTTACATAGTACTACAGATTTATAAGCACACAGTTACGCTAATCGACAACATCATATGTAACATTAACTATAAATAGTAATCATGTCATCTGTTGAGGGAAATCTTCTCATCTAACCAGTATAAATAGTAATCATGTCAATAAACCTTAAACCTTGAACAAGCTATGATACCATGATAAATTGGAACGTGATTACAAAGCTTGATCAAAGTTTATTGACATGATTACTATTAATACAGGTTAGAGGAAAAGATTTTCCTCAACAGATTTCCTCGTACAATTGGAGAAATTGTAACGGCTATCAATAACAACCATTAACCACAGGAGACTGAATCAGCAAATATCCAGGATTATACTTTCTAAAGAGTAAACTGATGCGTGATATCTATTTGATCTAACATTTAGTCAATAACACAAAAGAAAGAAATCACGTTGTGGATCGTTCAAGGAATCAGGATTAGGAAAGCTCACCAATGTGGCAAATCAATCGAAATCCTCCCACGCATATAGCGGAGGCCTTCAAGGCTGTACAAGCTTAATATGTCCCAGTCGCCGGAAACACGCGTCAAGATTTGTCTCCCTGGGAAAAGGAACTGAGATTGAAACCCTTGAAACAACGCAGGAGTATACCAACCGATCGGAAGAACGGCGGAAGCGGGTTGCTTGGGTGTGGGGATTCACAGGGCTATCGACCTAGTAGCGGCGGCGATCGAGGGAGAAGATGATGGCATGGCGATCGTGGTCGCTTTGTTTTCTTCGATCGGATGATGGGGATCGGAGTAGCGTTTTATCTTGAGGGATCCGAGAGTGCATGAGGAGGAAAAAGAACTGACAGCCGATATGGTTGGTTGATTTTTATATGATTGTTTGATGTTTTGGGCGAATTTTTGAAAAAAAAAAAAAAACCTCTAGGATTTTCCCGCCCAAAATTTGAAAAAAAAAATCGTAGAATAATTTTTTCAAAAATTAAAAAATAATAATTTTGTGCGTGTTGGTTATCGCCCCCTTTGCCTTGTCGATCGCCTTGTCACCCTCACATCTCATATCGATCATTCTTTTTTCTTCCCTAGTCACTCATATCTTTATGCACGGGTTGACGATTAATATCGACTATGTCTCTCTCCTCCCTTGATTACGTATGCTTCCGCATATATATTGGCAATGCTAATCACCTTCCTCCCTTCTCCCATATCTTTACATGTGAGCTAATTTTGTCAATCATTCTTGTTCTCTCTTTTGGTTACTTGTATCTTTGCACTAATGTCGATCGATAGATTGAGTACCCAAGCATAGTTAGAGATAGGGTTACGATAATTTTTTTTTTAAGTTACTAGGCAAGATATCTGTTCACGTACATAGGATACTTTAGGAGAATTTTTTCAACTTGGGTGCTTTGTAGAAAAAAAAAATCAAAAATTATTTTTTTCAAAAACTTAAGCACTTGATTTTTTTTTATGGGTCATTGGACAATTATCATTAATTAATATCTTATATATATATATAATTTAAAGCGTGTGAGGATGCTCGTCGAGGAAATAATAAATAAATTATATATCAATTAATTTAAGGAAAATTATTGTAGATTAAAAAAAAGACCACGATGCTGAGAAAGGTGCAGACCCACTGACTTATCTTTTTGAAGGAACTATTGAAAGTGTACATAATAAAGATATTGTCCATGTAGTTCAACTGTGGTTCTAAACCATTTAATTTGATATTGTTCTATATTTTTTAAATATTATTTTTTAAAATGATATTATTATAATCGAATATAAAAATGGCGTCCGGCTTTAACTTGAAGTCACGCATGATTAACTCACGTTTCGGTCGGGCGTGATGAACCAGAGCAACAGATTCCAAAGAAGTGCAACGCATGCGGTTAACACGCATGGGAGCCCCGCTTGTCCATTCAACGACAGGAAAGCAGAAGATATCGCGGGTCCCACCACGCTCTGTGAGAGGGTGCAATGTTGGCCCGCACTTTCTTGCCCGTCGCTCAGGTAGGCAACGGTCACAAGTTTCCGATTCAAAACTGAAACCCATCCAACGTTCAAACTATACCGGCCGCGCCAACGGCTCGATCGTTTCCATGACGAATCTACCCTCGTCGTTGGGCACCGTGACCCATGGTTAGGAGACTTGAATCGGAGAATGACCCGCCGGGTCATTCAGTCAATCGTTGGATCATATGATTGATTAAAAAAGTATTTATAATAAATATATAATAAATATCTATACTATCAAAATTAATAAAATAAAATAAAATAAAATAAATCTTTGATAATTTTTTTTTCAGTCATATAGAATATGACAAAAATAATAACATCCGTTATCATTATAAAGAAAAACTTTATTACGATTAGTGGACACCTGATAATATTTAAGAAGTTTAAAAGTGAATATATAATTTAATTATTTAAACAAATATATTGTTATAGATATAAGGGTAAATTCTTACCCTTATCGTAGCACGAAGGTTCTTTGGTGATTTCACCCACTGACTCTTCATTATCTTCGGCCACACCTCCTCACTCTCCCATACGGAATGTGTCCATCATTTATTCGTGGCCTCCGGGTCCAAATATATGATGGCTTACTTCTTTCGATCCGAGAGAAGAAATGTTTATTCATATCGTTCTCTCTTAGTCTATTCGAGATATTTACCATCGACTTTATCATCTTCATCTACATTCTTAATTTTATATTCGGCTAGCTAATCATCTCCTCAAGGATGACTTCCTCCTCTTTAGTGTCGCCTTACCCCCACCATTCCTCATTCTCTTGCTCACTTCCATTGTGATTTGTCTTGTACTCGATGCCATCGCATCAACTCTAAAAAAGAATCAAGATTATATTATCGATGACGATAAGATAATATCTTTCATGACCATAAGAAAGACCATATAATATGTTCTAGAATTTAGGTTTGATATAAGAAGGTGAGAGATAATCTCACCTTAAAAAGAAACTAAACGTTTCAAAGGAAACACTTTATAGAAAAAATTGAAAGCTTGGTGGGTTTTTAAGAAAATTTACCTAGTTATAAATTACATGTATCATGTAATTCAAATGAAATCTATGTTAAAATAATAAGTATGAGAAAAAATGATAATAAAAAAAATCTTAAGAATAAAATGACTGAAGGAACAAGAGTTGATTATCCAAAGAATACAAACCAATACAATATATATAAAAAAGAGAAATAATTTAAGAAAAATGAGATGAAAAAAAGGCACAAGAGAGAAAATAGAAAAAAGGATCGACGAAAAAGATAGATGAATAGATGAATGAGAGACAAAGAGTCGAGGGAAGAGTTGTCGATGATAAGTGAGAAACGAAAGGATGGAAAATATCATTTTTTTCCTCATATTAACTTTAATTATTAAAATAAATAATAAAAATAATATACTTTAATAATCTTAAGTACATTATAAAACTAAATCAATTTTATTTGACACCATCAAGTCATGTAAATTATCCAAAAATAGATCGACTCAATCAATTCATTTCCTTTTTTAATATAGCCGATCCAATAAATGAATAAGATCAATTAATGAACCGATTTCCTATCGATTACTATGGCATCATCAATACCGTGAAGGGCAAATCAGTCATTTTAACAAAAGCCAGAGTCTGTGTTCCTTGGAACGCGACACGTGCCCTTTCTTCACTTGTTATATCCCCGCGCGTCTCCTTCTTCGGTCCTACGCATCCGTCGTTTCCCGTCCACTTCCGTGTCTCCTCGTTCCCGAACGTTGGAGGACCACCGTGACACATCTCACGCGTGGGACCCACCTGGACCAATGGCTTCACCGCTCGCTAACGCGAGTAAGTCGCGCGTAACCCAGAAAATTTTTCTTAGAAAGCGAAACGTTAATGGGAGTCGGAAGAGTTCGCGTGACTCGTAGGCCGAGTACGGTCACCGAACGTTTACTTACCGCTTACCTCGTTTTCCGCGTTGGAGCGCGGCAATTATAGCTCGATTCCCGTCCCGCCGCTCTGCGGTCAAAGTTTCCTACCGATACCTGGATTTATTATACCATCTAATAAATAAAATTAAATAATTAGTAATTAATCTTTAACGGCGTGTCCTGTCGGAAGCGATTCCCGTTCTTTTCCTCCCCTTCTGCGTCGCTTCATTCTCTTCTTCTCTCTGTTTCGGAGGCTTCGAGGTGACCCCTCTCTCTCTCTCTCTCTCTCTGCGGTGGAGGCTTCGAGGTGACATCTTCGTGGGATCTGGACCTTCGGATCGAGATCGGGCGGACATGGCCGAGGACGAGGAGTTCGCGAAGGCCGTCGAGGACGGGCTGAAGCTGGCGAAGCGAGTCTACCCCGGGAAGGACCGGCAGTTAGCCGCGCCACCGCTTCCGGCTGCGAGGATGGAGCGGACGCCGGAGTCGCTCCTTCCTGGGGCGCCGATGGTGTACGCCGTGATCTCCGACCCGGCGATCGTCGACAACCCGGACATACCCAGCTACCAGCCTCACGTGCACGGGCGGTGCAACCCGCCGGCGCTGATCCCGCTCCAAATGGGGGAGATCGGGCTGGAGGTGGACTGCCTCCTGGGCACGGCCTTCGTCGCCGTCCGCGGCCGGTGGAGGGTCCACTGCGTGATGCGGCACAAGAGCTGCGACTGCCGGCTGGTGGTTCCTGTTGGCGAGCAGGTGAGAAATTTTGGTTTACCTTGACTTGGCCAGTGATTCCTTTTTCTAATCTATGATTCCATCAAAGCCGTCTCTCAAGTGGCAATCGCGGTATGTCTTTGTTGAAATTCATATTAGGAAGAGAGAAATTATTTTGTGAATGATGAGTTGTAAATGCTATGGTATACAATTGCTCTCCAAAACCGCGATCTCATTAAGGTTTGTTCGAGTTTCTTGACAATATAGACCAGAAATATAAATTCTTTCGAGTAACAGCTTGGTTGATGAAAATTAGCTTGATATGCAGTTTAATTAAAGCCTTGAAACTCCAAAAGCTGCCTCACGGGCAGGAATAGCGTTTCATGATTCCTGGTGTGTTGTATTAGGTGCTATTACATTGTCAGCTAGGGTGATGGGCTGGTGGGAATTAGGCTTGAAAATTTTACGTCTGCTACTTCATGAATGTGCAAAATAATACCAGAAATACAATGAATTGACGGGAAAACTGATGATTATGCCTTTGGTAGTCTTGGGAATGGTAACGTAAGCTCTGAGAAAAACAACAAGTTGAACTATTTCTTAATACATGTTTTATGTGGTCGTATTTGAATTCTCCTAGAAAAATGGTTTCTGGCAAATCTTTTTCAAGTGCCAAACTTAGCCCAGAGCTGACTTATAAAGCTGTTCAAATTCGATTTTACTTTCATAAATGAAGTGCAGTTTAGGAGTGCTAAAGGTTATCATAGTTATTGTCAGATGTTTGACTTTTTGAATTGTTTGATCTCAAAGTAATAGCTATGTGATAGGTGATTTAAGATATCTTATAGGACTAAATAGATCACACATATTGGGATTTGGCAGAAAAGTACAGAAACCAATGGGTTAGCCAAGGTAATCTTAAGTTTATTTTTGTCATTATTGGGAGATTCCTCTGCATAGGTTTCTATACTCGTAACACATCATGGGAAATACAATATCATCAGCGATGAGTTGATTAAATGATGACAATGTTCTTTCTTGTAGTGATTAAATGATGGATCATATATAAGTATATTGCTACTCCGAATAGTCTTATATGAAATGTTGACAAGATCCATGTGAAATTCATGCCTTCTTCTAGTCAATGGCTTTTTTTCCCTGCAAACTCCTTTCTTAGTATTTGCTTTCTTCTCAACCTAAGTATGGTTTGGCTAACAGGGTTCAATTCTAGGTGTTGAGGTTGAGGTTGGTGGAAGATCATACTATACCCAGGTGATTGAACTAGAAGATCACAACATGGAGAACACAGCTAAAAGTGAAGGTGGTGGCTTCCTAAAGCCCCAAATGTTTTTCTTAACAATTCCCCAGGTGATTTAGCCATGCTTCGTGGTCTGTAACTGATATCATGCTCTCTTTCTAAATGTTATAGTCAATGTCACATGTTGTCACCATTTGCTTTATCTTCTTTTTTTTCAAGGTCAATGGTGGAGTGGACATTTCCATCAGAGTTAGATGGTCTCAGAAGTTAATTTATAAGGATGGCCAGTTCTTTGTTAATGTACCTTTCAATTTTCCAAAATATATCACTCCATTTGCAAATATTTTCTTAAAGAAGGAAAAGATTTACTTAAATGTGAATCCTGGTACTGGAAAGGAGATAATGTTACACACAACAAGCCATCCTCTGAAGGTGATAATATGTGGTATATTAGTTTTCATGTATAGCACATGAAAATGATCAGATCAGTTAATTTTATATCCTTATTCTCTTTCCAGGAAAAAAATCGCCAAGCAGGGAAGTTGACTTTTTTGTATAAAGCTGATGTTGAAAGCTGGTCAAATAAAGATTTTGATTTTTCATTTAGTGTAAGTTCCAGATTTCTAGTGTGTTTCATTTCATAGAACTTTGAACTTTCGTCTTTCAAGCTGTATGCTGTCTTCTAACTTACTATATCAAGCTGCAAATCGAGAGACAAGTCACTGCTCCCATGAGTTCCTTGAGTTATGATTTTTTTGCTAAAAAGGAGCACAAAGAGCAGGACAACGTGCCAATTAAAAGTTGGAATGCAATTATACTTGGTTGTAAGGCTTATGTTTTCTAGATTTAGCTTAGGATACTAATTAATAAGATCTGTGTTATTGTCACCTGAACCTGTCTTTTTTTATTTTATATTCATTTGTTAATTTCTTTAGTGACACACTACATTCCTTGTGTTGGTACAATTTGTTGCTTACTCCATATATTGTAGTTTTACCATTCAAAACTCATGGAGTAATAATTGGGATCATTTCCTTTTTTGTTTGGAGAATTTGGGGTCTAAAGTAAATGATACTATGATATAGACTTAGACCATTGAGCAGACAACCAAGTAAATAATAGTGCCAGTTAATTGCTTAACCAAATTAGTGGATGAACTAAAATGTTTAAACTGCATCCAAATACGATTAGTGTAAAGAAAATTAATAAAGCAAGTGACTTGTAGAGGCTAGAGGTAATAATGTAGTATAACAAGTGTGCACAATGCTAAGCTAACTCTTCTCGAGAACTATGCTTAATGATACATGTAATTATTCAGATAGAAGGATAGACTTAGCTTCACACAAATGGATTTACCTGAGAGAGTACTACATTGATTTGTAGTTGTTACAATTGTTCATTTGGTTCTTCAGAATATATAGCATTAGAAGGATGGACCTAGCTTCATGGAAATGAGTTTGCTGAGAGAGTACTACATTGACGTGTAGCTGTTATTTGCTGTTTGCCCATTTAACTTGTTGGGTAGGAAAAGAACATTTTTCAATTTTGTTGCGTTTTTGTTATGAATCTTATATTTCTTGCCATTTCTATCTTCTACAGATTTATTCAAATGATTTGTTTGGTGGCATACTCTTAAAATCTGCAACAACAAATGATGGTGATGAAAGAGATATGTTCAGCCTTTATCTTTTTCCAGGAAGTAACCAGAAAAGAAAGGTAGTTCTCTCTGCACAACTTGCCAACACTCTTATTCTCAACTAAAGCAAAAGCTCCTTGCCCCGTATGCTTGGCAGCCTTACATGTCACTTTTTTCAATGAGCAACAGTAAAAGATTGAACTCAACATATTTATTTTGCAATTTGTATAAAAACATTTAATATACATTGTGTATTTTAGCTATGTTGAAGTAAAAAAAAGGCATGAGAAACAATTGTATTTAAGGTTTTCCATTGAAAATTGTTATTGTCTTGCAGTTTAGATTGGACTAGAACTTTAAAAGAAAATTCTTGTTTTCCTGATGGCATTATCATTATGATCTTTTTTTCGTTGTCAAGTATCAAAATCTTGATTTAGAGAACTTCTGATCAACTAATTACAGTGCAAGTCTAGAACAGGGTAATAGATAGTGACTGTGACCAACCAACTCTGCCGCCAGGTATGTTGGATTATAACCCCCTTGCCTATTGTCCATAAATGACATCTCATTTATCGTTGTCTGTGATACTTGTGTATAGACATCAAGCTTCCATTGTACCAAACTTGACCCAAATGAGAGGTCCATCTAAGACCATCCAACATGAGTTCCTTCACACTCATTGATTTGCTCTTGATATGTTCTCGGTAGATAGTATGTGTTGCTTGTACATGGTAGAATATATTTCAAAATTTAAGATACATGTAAATATTTCAACCAAGTTTTCCCTTATTTTATGAAAATAATTCAATTCAGTGTGTAAAATCTCTAGCTGTATTCATCTGGTTTAATGCCATAGGTTTTCAAAAATGAAGTTGTCTTTGTCGTTGACATAAGTGGAAGCATGCAAGGGAAGCCTATCGAGAATGTTAAGAGTGCATTATCTACATCACTGTTGAAGCTTAGACCAGGAGACTACTTTGATATAATAGCTTTTAATGATGAGTTGCACTCATTCTCATCCTGTATGGAGCCTGCAACTGAGGACGTGGTAGAAAATGCTATTAATTGGATGAACAAAATTTTTGTTGCTGAGGGTGGGACAGACATTATGCGCCCCCTAAATGAGGTAATTTCTTCTTATAAGTTTCTATGTATTACTATGTGGTGGTTGTCTTTCAAATTCATGTTTACAGGGCAGGATGAGTTTCTGCATATTGATTGTTTTTTTTTTCTAATCCTACTCTCAATTTCTCATAGGCAATATGTTTACTATCAAGTATGAAAAATTCAATTCCCCACATTTTTCTTGTAACTGATGGAGCTGTTGAAGACGAGCGCAACATATGTCATACTGTTAGAACACATCTGGAAAATAGGGACTCCATTGCTCCTAGAATTTCAACTTTTGGTATAGGTAATGGTCCATTCTAGTGGACATGAATGCTCTCCTTTATAAGTTGTTTCTATGGAATTTTCAATTTCTATTACCTGGTGGATTTGTATCATCAAAATTACTAAATCACAGATGGTGGTCAAGTTTTTCTCAGATTGGCTTGCTCTATTTCAATTGGTTGACAATTTGCTTTTTATGTACTTTCGGTGTAATTGAAATGGTTGTCAAAAAAATTTGCTCTTTTCTTCTTGATGATTACTTTCATTGCCATAACCATTGTTTGTTTTGTGAAGTCTATTTCTTGCAAACATATATTTTGAAGTGATCATTGGAAGATTGTTATTCGGAATACTAAACCGCAGCCAGAAAATGATTTCTTTATACTTGAAATTCAAATATTTTACAAGATGGTTCATATGTTCTTAAAATTTGCAAATGATCATAGTGCAATCCTTACTTTTTTGATGATTTAATAATGCAGTGAATGACAGATCATGATTTCTATGCTATTTTGCCCCTCTGCACTCTTGAGGCCCATGCTTTTTAAGCCTTGGGTAACTTGTTGTTCACTGTAAACCAATACCGTGTATTGTATAATTGTCCATTTTATTTGTTATAATCATCAATTTATGACAATTATTAAGGTCATTGCTCTGTACTAATGTAGATTTTCTTGTTTTCTTACAATGGAAACCTTTGTTAGGTACTTATTGCAACCATTACTTCCTGAAAATGTTGGCATCACTAGGAAAGGGGCAGTATGATGCTGCATATGATTCAGGTAGGTTGCATTTTTCAGTTCATGGAAGTGGCCACTCGAAATTACATCTCTCATGCAGCTCTCTACTTGGCTTCTTTAGGCCTAACAGTGGGAACAAGTTTATATTAAATTTTGGAGTTCTTCTAGTAATTGTCTGGAAACATGCTATAAATTAGAATTTTTTTTTGCTTTCATATCTGTATAAAAGGTAGGTCTATTAAAGCCTTCAAAAAATTACATTGAAATCACAGGACAGAATTTAACTTAGAACAATTAGTCTCTACTTCAATTGTTAATAATAGTAATGTGTTAGTCTCATCCATATATAAAAGTAATAACAGTCTCCAATTTGAGCCTGTCGAGCTAATTGCACCTTATATTTCTATCTAGATGCGATCGGAAAGCATATGCTAAGATGGTTTCGTAGAGCTTCGTCCACCATACTTGCAAATATCACTGTTGACTTCTTCAGTGCTATTGATGAATTTGAGGTATGTTTTTGAATTTGTGAATCCTAACTGGTAACTGGAGTGCAATACAATGCCCAACTGCCCTACCGTATTTTTCAAACCAAAAATGCACCGCCCCTTTGTGATTCTTTCATGCTCTTCTAGGCCATATCTTCTCTTATAATCATGCGTGCATACGGAGGTGATATCTTATGGCTGTTGCCTATCATTTCATATGACGAATGCTGCTTCAGAATTTAAGAGGTTGCCTTTCTGGTTTTGTAGTGTGAGGATGTCCATATTATATCTTTTCTCTACTCTTCCAAAATCTAAATTAGTATTCAGGGTTCATCCGGGTTACAAAGGCCCATTACCTGGAAAGATTGGTATTACTTATTACTAACTATTTTATTGACAGTCTGTCATAATGAGAGATGGTTCTAGGCATGAAAATATTAGAACTTAGATTGTAACAGAGTAGAAATATTGGCTATGCCAACTGTAATATCATCCAATGATGGTTATCTGCAATGCCCACCATAACCCTCCTCCATTTACTGACCTTAATTCACAAGAATTTTCCTTAGTTCATTTACTCAATAACTTTTGATAGAACTGCTTCATGTCGGTCCTCTTTAGTCTTTAATACAACGATCTACTGAAAAAACTGTCTTGCAATCTATGTAGTAAAAAGATCAATTGACTGAGGTTTTTGGCTTAAATTGCATTTGATAACCTCAATAATGGCAAATTTGCATGATTTGGATGATATTAAGTTTTTTCTTTATAAAATTCAGCTAGGTTTTATTTCATTATCAATTGATTTTATGATTCACTTCCATTCTTTTCTTGTGCTATATTTCTCTGATAAAATCACCTTAAAACTTGCTTGCTTTCCTTTCAGGTATATCCTATCCATATTCCAGATCTTTCTGCTGAAAGTCCATTGATTATATCAGGTAGATGTTATGGCAAGTTTCCAGAGATCCTTAAAGCTAAGGGAATCTTGGCTGACATGAGTTATGCTGATATTGACTTGAAGGTGCAAGACACCAAAGATTTATCTCTTGAGAAAGTAAGATGCCTATATTTTGCAATCCATTGCCTTTAATTTTTTTGTTATATTAACATTTATGGCATATTTGTATCTAATATATGTTTTATTACCAAAGATTAAGTATGGCGTACATGACTCCTTGAATTTCCTGCTGCTGTATACTTAGTTGGCTCCTGGTTGGAGTGCTACCACATGATGCCCATGCCAGCAGAACCCAACAATACATGCAATTTGCCATGCTGGCCACTTCTATAGCAGTGAGGGAGCAAGAGGTTCTTCATGCAATGTGCATGAAATCGTGGAATTTTACCATGAGTTGTCATATTAGAAAATGAAAATATACAGATTATTTTATAAAAAAAAAACAAACTCTAGGATTATCATATTGTTCTGGGCCCCTACTAGTGCTCAGCTGACGTGTTATAACACTTTACCATACTGTGCTAGCACATTCCCATTTATGTGCCAGGGTATCTTGAAAGGAAGGGCTGGGTCATATTTATCATGATTCTTGTCGATTTGAAGTTCAGATGTTCATATTAAAGACTTAGAGACCTTGTATACTGTTTCTCCATGGTCGACATTTTAGGAAGTTTTGAAAGGTTTTGACCAGCATCTTTTTGCTTTCATGCGGATTTTGGAAGAAGATGCATCTCTTTTAAGATTGTGACATTGTGACATAGTTGCTGCCAACTATTAACTTATTTTTGTTGATTTTGTTATCTAGCAGAGCTTACATTTTAAGTTTAAAAAAATATATATTGCAATACACACCCAGTTGTAAGCACTGGATTTATATTTTAGAATGAAAACTAACTGGAACATGTTTTATTCTTTGAAGTTCGAGAAAAACATGAGTATAAAGCACTGCAACTATTTTCTACATCGAATTTGTAAATTTACCTATGCTATTAGTGTTATGAGTCATTATTCTCTCTTTTTTTTTTTCAAAAATAGTTAGAGAACTCTGATGACTAATGTGATATCCAGATTGTGCTCTGATCTATATTCTTACATGCCCTTTGACCTTTCATAATTTTGAGGAGCACTGACTTGGTATCCATGGCAAAACCATCATCATTATCAATATTATTAAGAAAATAGAAAGCTCCGGACAGATTCTTTTATAATTTTGAGGAGCACTGACTTGGTATCCATGACAAAACCATCATCATCATCATCAATATTATTAAGAAAATAGAAAGCTTAGGACAGATTCTTATGTTACAAGGCTTGTTTGTTTATTTATATGCTTGTGTATTTGCCCTTTTATTCACATGGTGATTAGCTGAGTTATGCATGCCACTGAAAACAAATAGTGAATTTAAAATGTTTTTCATTTCTAAAATCACATTTTTCTACAGGCTTTGGCTAAGCAGCATATTGATCTTCTTACATCTCAGGCATGGTTTTCTGAGAGCAAACAACTTGAGGAGAAGGTTTGTTGTTATCATACTTTGAAGGACATCTATATTAAGAATTTTCAGTTTTTCTGAAAAATTAATGCAAGATTATCTTTTTTTTTCAAAATGTCAAACATATTTTTTCTTTAATTGGCTGCATAATTTTTGGGTTCATGTCTGCTTGTAGAACAAATTTGCCACAATATCTAAATATTCAGCAATAGTTAGATGAAAAAATTATTATTGCTAGATCTTATGCTTGTTTCTGTTTCCTCCAATCTGTAGGTGATTAAATTGAGCATACAGAGTAGCATCCCATCGGAGTATACATGTATGGTCTTACTTCAAACTGAAACAGAGAAACAGGAGGCCGTAAAAAAGGTATGGAGGATGTGCTATTGCATTCTACCACATGGCATATGGTTATTCAAAGTCTGTAACACGTGCCTATCTATTACAAATACAGAGTTTGTTTTTACCAGAATAACAAATCACCTGATCTGCTAATAGAAAGGTGATTTAATGATTAAAATCTCGGAGTAATTTTGTCACACATCAACTAGGGTAGGACACAATATTTTGAAGCTTCAGCATATTCTTTAGCTGAAATGTACTTCGTAAAATAGTCGTGACTCCTTGTGCTCCTTCAGTAAGCTGAATAAGCATGTGGATGGTTTCAATTTGTAAAGAAAAATTCTATGCTGATGTTTATGGTCATTATGCTTTAATTAAATATACATGATCTTCTGTAGCGAATAGCTGCATTGCTATCATAAGAACATGTTTTTCTGTATTTTCCATATGCTGAATAGTTTGTCTTTCAGAAAAGGAGAAAAGTCTTAGGAGTCGGATTCATTAATTTAAGATATTATGATCGTGTTAATTAAATTGCCTCATTTCTCATCTTAATTGATGTCCTCTCAGCAAATCTCCCAGTCTTAAGTTGCATTAACAGTAGCGAAGACCTTGGGTAAGAAATCTCTGTTATTGTTAACCGAGTTTACTAGTTTCTACATCATCACTTCTTAGATTTCTGATTACAACATTTTGTACAATATGCAATGATATATCTGTTTGCTAATTCTTCTTTATTTAAGTTCTACATAAACCCACTGCAACAGAATGTAGTCTGCAATCAGCATACTGTTTTGTTTGCATTACCAAAGACCAACCTGAAACTATGCATTGTCTCAGCACCATAACTGTGAAGCCATCTGATGAATTTTTGCAAAACTCGACAGGTTAAGAAAAGAGAATCTCGAAAGTATTCTGGCCCAGATGATAACTTGTCGATTTCAGTGCGCAGCATGGTTAACGGATTTGGAAATGTAATTGCAACCAAGGAAAATCGCCCTACGGGTTTTGCAGAGGCTAAGGAACACGAGACCCTTGAAATCTACCACAAGGCTGTTGGCTGCTGCAACAGGATAGCCTACTGCTGCTGTTGCCCATGCTGCATAAAGACTTGTTCTAAGCTGAATGATCAGTTAGTGATTGCAATGGCACAGCTCTGTACAGCTCTGTCATGCCTCGCCTGCTCAGAGTGCTGCACCGAGTTCTGCTGCGACGGCTCCGATTAGTTATATTCCTCTCTCTCTCGTCTCACTCTTGTACATTAATTATGCGAATCGTTTGCTTTGTGTCACCGGTGAGTTGTACAGTGCCTTGTATTCATGGCTCTCTAAGTTTGACTCAATCTGGATTGGCTGTTGAAGTCATGTTTTTAGTCAATCTGGATTGATCGACTCGAATCTGGCCCAAATCAAAAACTGATAGAACATGCAAACTACACTACGAAAGAAATCAGACAAGCCAACGTGAAAACAAATTGCTTCCTTCTTCAAATGCTTTGATGGCATCGTTTCACTTTTATTTGTAACCCTGTGGTGGAAAGTCGTATCATGCCAGGTATGTTTGTGGAGTATGAAGTCGTCAATGTAGACTCATATTCATGGCTCTCTAAGTTTGACTCAATCTGGACTGGCTGTTGAAGTCATGTTTTTAGTCAATCTGGATTGATCGACTCAAATCTGGCCCAAATCAAAAACTGATAGAACATGCAAACTACACTACGAAAGAAATCAGACAAGCCAACGTGAAAACAAATTGCTTCCTTCTTTAAATGCTTTGATGGCATCGTTTCACTTTTATTTGTAACCCTGTGGTGGAAAGTCGTATCATGCCAGGTATGTTTGTGGAGTATGAAGTCGTCAATGTAGACTCATATCCAGCCCTAGTCGCTATCTTTCCATTTAGGGAAGTATCTCGTGCACTCTGGAAGCATTGGAACCCTAACACCCACTAAGAACAGCTTTGAAGGAGCTCACATGGCTTCTTTAACGTACCTTCCCTCGGACTGATTTAATTCTACATGCCCTCTCTTTTGCATTTAACATGCATCTCGAGGGAGATGAGAAACCCTAACTGTAGTGCAAGTCTTCTAGTGGACCACATGGGAGAGCTGTTTGTAATCTCTTGCACCCAGAAAAGGTACGGTTGCTTCCCTCAATACTATCATGCCTCTCTTTCTTTAATGAAGCTTCCTCTTTAGAGTTGTAGAAAGGTGGTGGTATATGGTTCATCAGATAGCTGCTGCAAGTCCTCCTAGCGGATGGATCTTCATTATCTTCCATATAATAAATAACCAAGGGTCGCTCGCTATGAACATCTCAACAACATTCTGCGAGATTTCTTTGCTCAAAAGTGATGCTGCAAATGTGTCGATCGGTTGACCGCAGTGATCGATGGAGTTAGAACATTATACTATTGATATCGTAGTAGTTTATACCCTAATCATCGACGTAATCTCTTACGTGTTTACGGGGTGCAATGCTTAAGGAGGAGTCGGATGTCATCTTCACAATCTGTACATGTATACCTCTCTCTTACGACTTTTGGTTCTGGGTTTTGCTGCACTGTTCAAACTTCTAGTTTGTGCCTCCTGAGATGACACGGAATGCCATCATTGGACTCATCTCATGCTTCTTTTCCGGACTGCAGTGCATCAGGCACCTCTATGTGGTCAAAACATGGCGATCGTGTCAGAATAAGCATCTTGTTAGCGTTAACCTCTTCGCTAAGCATTCGTCTTAAAGTCAAAGCTTTTCTGGCCTGTGCCGTCTCCTGTGTTTGCTTAATATAAACACCTGAGCTGTGTGCACAGACGTGGACTCATCAAGAGCGATGTAGTTTGTGATAGTTTTATGGCATCAGTGTCGGAGTGCTGGGTGCAGATTAACCATCATCTACTCATCTCATTATTATAGAGGCAATAGGTGGCATGCAAAGCCTAATCTCGGGGTTCAAAAAGGAAGCTGTTTGCAGGCCTTTGTTAAATCCTCAGGTATCTCCATTTATGGGGATCCATTAATCATAGGAAAAGACCGCAGATGTTGTCTCTCTTAGATTGAATCCTGCAACTCGATATCAAGGAAATATTTGTGTAGCCAATCTCAGATTAAACTTGTTATCGATGCTGCTGTGCTGCTGCAGCATGGGCTTCTGAACATGGGGAGAGACTTGGAGAAAGTCACTGGTTACTGATGAGCACGAGAGAGAGAGAGAGAGCTGAATCAGCTGGTACGGTGGGTAAGGAACACACGCACACATCAATACCCATGCCATGCCATGCCATGCCATCTCTCTCTCACGAGAGAGAGAGAGAGAGAGAGAGAGAGAGAGAGAGCTGAATCAGCCGGTACGGTGGGTAAGGAACACACGCACACATCAATACCCATGCCATGCCATGCCATCTCTCTCTCTCTCTCTCTGTTGCACTGAGCTCTCCTTTCCTATCAACATAGGACTCTTGCTATGTCTGTGCAAGAAAGATACAAATGAATAGATCATATGCCAATCCATCGACAGGCTTGGGTCCCTGATGGATGCATAGTTATAATGCACTACCCTTCCATGCCACCGGGACAGACCGCTGTGACATACCTCACGAGGGCATCGAGATCATCATTTCCCAGTGATGACGAGTACAATTATTGCTACGGATACATATATAAAAAAGCTCAACAGACTTGAGGCTACACAGTAGGGAAATGAGAATCATAAACATCGAGTGCCACTTGCAGAGAAGTTGATAAGGATTGGAAGGCCACTAGCGCAGGATAGAACTGCAACATCTGTGCAGCTTTGATCCTAACCAAGTGGAATGTAGGGCACACTACCTGTGTGTCTGCATGTTAATGCTGTACAGCCCTGTGTACAGCTTAAAAGCAAAGCACAGACAACCCAGACGCATCCAAACTCTGCTACTGTCCCAGCTCTCGTACATGATACCTTTCATAACTCATCCTGGATTAACCCCATTGCTGCAAGTATTACTGGGTTTGGCATCAAAAAACATGACAAATATATACATCCGATTCAGAAATGATAACGGTGATGTGCCATCCACGATCTTCCTTGGTAATTCCTAAGATCCTAAGCTTGTGGGCATTGTATATAATCAAGAGCTGGAAACCTGGGGTTTAAAACTTTGATGCAACCCAAGGAAACAAGCAGTCATGTCCAAGCATTATCCTTTGAAGCCCCTGTCTGGCAATGATCTCCACCCTCATGTGCCCATGGTGGTCTGATTCAAGCTGGGGTTGTGGTTTCCAGGGCAGGCGGTGGGTGTCGAGAAGTGCCCGTGTACTGAAACCAATGAGATGAGGTTGCCTGCACATTCTTCTCCCTGGTTGGTCCAAGGAGAGAGAACATGAGAGCTAAAGTGGCTGGCAATGTTACTTGGATCCCCAAACCTTCCTCTTGTTTCTACTACTCAATCTGAAGTCGGCAACTTCCAGGGTTCATCTGCAGCAACCTCAGGATTACATGCTCAAGATCATTGTTCCCGTCGATGGGTGCATCAACCAAAAAGGCAGAAAACAAAAAGGCTTCAGGGGAATTTCTCTCTCTCTCTCTCTCTCTCTCTCTCTCTGTATGGGGACTTGAACCATAAGTAATGCCATTAAAGTAGTGAAGATTGGACAGGGGATTCTGTAGCACTTCTCTCCCAGCCTATTTAACCATCCACACTTCCCATTGGCTGAAGACCATGGTTCTGAGGACCTGCTCTTTCTTGTTCTCCATTTAAGGTAGGCAGGCCACGGACACTCTCAACAATCTTGGAGAGGAGAGGGAGGCTCTCGCTTTGTTCTCGCCAAGGATCTTTTGTTGAAGCTATGGGAGTAAGGACTGGGACCTCTTGAACTAGTTTTCCCTGCTTTGCTTGCCATCAGTGCCTCAGTAGCGTTTGTGTCTCGTGTTTAGATCTTTGGCTGGGTGCAGAACAAGTTCCACGGGCGGCAGGAGAAGAAGAGCTTCGATGCTGGATCGAGTTCAGTTCACTGTAAGTGAGATTTTTCTTCTGCAGTCTTTGTTGTTGCATGACGGCTGATCTCTACTCTGTTCTTTAGATCCTTCCATGCCGAGTTCTCAGAAAGAAGAACTCAACGACTGGCCACAGGCATTGTTGTCGATTGGGACGCTCGGCAACAGCGAGATGAAGGAGGAACCACGGCGAGACGAGCACTCTCAAACCTTGGATTCCTCAGAAGACTTATCCAACTTCACGATCGAGGAAGTAAGCAACCTGCAGAAAGAACTGAAGAAGCTGCTGTCACTCAAATCGAAAACCAAGTCTGCTGGATCGGAGTTCGGCGAAGAAGACAGAGCCAAGCTGCCGCTGAATCGATTTCTGAACTGCCCATCGAGCTTGGAGGTCGACAGGATCGCGAGCGCCAAGCTCGAGTATCTGGACAACGACAACAATGGCGACCTCTCGCCCAACACCAAGATCATACTGAGCAAGGTGAAGGAAGTGCTGCAGGGTAACCGCAACGCCATCAAGAAGAAGTCCATCTCCTTTCTTCTCAAGAGGATGTTCGTATGCGGCGGCGGCTTCTCGCCAGCTCCCGGCTTTAGGGATCCCATGCCGGAATCAAGGATGGAGAAGGTATGCATGCTTGCTCGCATCAAACTCTCCTCTGTTGCTCACCAAACACTTCATCACACCGTCTCATGATAGATTTTGAGGGCAATTCTCACCAAGAAGATGCACCAACAAACCTCCGCTCCATCTTCATCGAAGAAATACTTGGAGAACAAGCCGGTTGGGAGATCGCAGGAAGGGGAAGAGGAGGAGGAGGAGGAGGAGGAGAAGAGGAAAGCTCAGTGTAAATGGGTCAAGACGGATTCAGAGTGTGAGTTCAATTACCGTTGCCACTTCAATTTTAGCATGTCGCAGTGCATTTTCAATAGCTACTGAGTCAAGATTGGTTCTTGCCTTGTCTCCAGTTATTGTTCTAGAGATCTAGAGACACCAATCGATGAAGATGACCATGGTGAGTTCGCGCTGAATGCTCTCGAAGAACACATGCAGGCATGCAATGGAGGGTTACAGAGCACATAATAGGCTGTGTTGGAAAAGGCTTCACTCGTGCCATATATAACAAACAAGTTTCACATTTCTTATCATTAATTTCTGAGGTGTCCGTCCGTAGGACAATTCTTGGGATAATTCAGCCGCACATTGTTTAATGAAATCATCTTTTTTCTTGTGCATATCTAAGACGAGACTGAAAGATCGAGAAACTATTAGATATGCTTCAATCAGATGGTCTCTCCAATGTAGGACTAAGCAAAGCGGTACTTTGCTGGCTCTTGATGAACATGCCATTGGCTTAGGGAAGAGCTTCGGGTTCATCCCTACTTGCTTGATCGAGAAGTGAGTGTGTGTGCGCCTCTGGGGAGAGGCATGCAAGAGTGTGGAGGAAGCAAATCCCTGCAACTTTGGCGAATGCCAATGTTCAGAGTCCAACATTTCCTTTCCTACTGTAATCAGATACAGATTACATAGATAAAAAGCTAAAGAGAGGAAGGACTCATCTGATCTGATGGATGTAACCTAAAAAGTAATTCTAAACTAAATCTACCGATATAAACCAAATAGACATCAGCAACATAAACACATCAAGTTCCTAAAACACTCCGAGTAATGTTGGCGGTAGTGGTTGTTGTTGAGCGGAAGCGATTAGGTCATCGTCCTCAGGAGTGAGGCAGTCGATCGGAGGCGTGCGGGTTGGGCAATTTGTTCCCTTGCCATTCTCGCACTCCGTCGACGCTTCGCTCTTTCCATCCTCCGATCTGATCTCCACATCGTTGACCACGATCGATCTACGGGTCACGCCCGCTCTGCATCCCAATCTGATGGCCACGTCGCTCGACTTCGCCGAAGACCCCCGCCAATCGTTGAACGTAACGTTGCTCGCTTCCACCGCCGATGGCTGCATGCATGCATGCACGTATACGCAGTTAGCTGTGGTTCTCCAAATCACCAAATCGACAAAGCTTTGATGTCGTTGCCTTACATCATCGGGATCGCACACCGCCCCACCCTTTTGGTCACAATAGTTTTGGTCGATCCGAATGTTGGGTTGATAGCCCATATTCAGCTCATATGGGCTTTATCAGCCCACAGCCCACATCAGCAATGTGGGAGAAGAATAGAGCCACGAGATTAGGAAGAAAATAAGACTGAAAAGGAAGAGAAAGAAATGGAAGAAGACAAGGACAACGCAGAGAAACTGTTCTCAATCATCTAGCAGTGTTCTCATCTCAGGTTAGATCAATCTACAGTAGACTCTTGCTGTGATTACTTGGGGAGGTTTTAGATATTATGGCAATGATATGATCCTTGTATCCCAGTTATTCTCTTATGGTTGTTGCTAGGGTTTTGGGCAAGAGATTGAGAGATTTGTATATTCATTATTCTTATAGTGGATTATCTCTAGTTTGCCCCGTGGTTTTTACCCTTTACATTGAAGAGGTTTTCCACGTATATCTTGGTGTTTTGTTTGATTGTGCTTCCATTTAATTCCGCTGCGTATTATGGTCTTCTAGTATTTGTTCATCTACAAAGGTTATTCCTGTTTATATCCCCATCAACTAGTATCAGAGCGGGGGTTTTGGTGATTTAATTTTTGTATTTGAACATGGAGGCCAGTAATGTTTCTCGCATGATTAGTTTGAATGGAAACAATTGGATAATCAGGAATCCCAGGATCCTAGATCTCTTGTATTGCAAAGATTTATATGGACCTTTGCAGGGGGATAGTGCAAAACCTACAACTATGACAGATGATGAGTGGAAGAGGTTAGATCGAAAAACAATTGGGTTTATTAGACAATGGCTTGATGATAGTGTCTTTCACCATGTTTCTACTGAAATTTCTGCATATTCTCTTTGGAAAAAATTGGAAAGTCTCTATAAAAGAAAAACAGCTGGCAACAAAGCCTTTTTGATCAGAAAACTTGTGAACCTAAAATATAGAGAGGGTGCTTCTATTGCTGAGCATTTGAATGAAATGCAGAGTATTACTAACCAGTTATCTTCTATGAAAATGTCTCTTGATGATGAGTTGCAGGCTTTGTTACTTCTCAGTTCATTACCAGAAAGTTGGGAGACACTAGTGGTTTCCCTCAGTAATTCTGCGCCAGATGGTATTGTCACCATAAGTCAAGTAACAAGCAGTTTGTTGAATGAGGAGTTGAGAAGAAAGAGTTCAGCAACATCTCAGAATGATTCACAGGCACTTATCTCAGAGAACAGAGAAAGGTCAAAGTCTAGAAGCAGTTCACGCATGGGTAAAAGCAAGTCAAGATCAAGAAAATATATTGTTTGCTATAACTGTGGTGAGAAAGAACAATACAAGAACAAATGTAAGCAACCTAAGAAGAGCAAGAAAAAGAGGAAAGAAGTGGAGTCTATAGAGTCAAAAGATAATATCACAACTA
>LVTN01000023.1:769766-800698 GCA_001649415.1 Musa itinerans | reverse complement strand
ATACAGATGGCAACGGAGCAGACATGTTGACAAAAACTTTACCAAAAGAAAGACAGGAGATATGCCGACAGTTGATCGGTATGACTTCACATTGAGGAGTCATGAGACAGCCTCCCTTATGGGCTGAAGGGGGAGGTTGTTGGGCTGATAGCCCATATTCAGCCCACAACCCACAACCCACATCTCACCTTATCTTAACCTAACCCTAATTAACATTAGGGGGGTGAGGGTGACTGCGTTTTTTGGCATAAATATGGCAGTAACGTGGGAGAAGAATAGAGCCACGGGATTCCAAAGAAAAGGAAGAAAACAAGACAGGAAACAAGGCAGGAAAGGAAGAAAAAGAAAGGGAAGAAGACAAAGACAACACAGAGAGACCGTTCTCAATCATCTAGCTGTTCTCATCTCAGGTTAGATCAATCTACAGTAGATCCTTGTATCCCAGTTATTCTCTTATGGTTGTTGCTAGGGTTTTGGGTAAGAGATTGAGAGATTTGTATATTCATTATTTGGATTATCTCTAGTTTGTCCCGTGATTTTTACCTTTCACATTATGCTTCTATTTAATTCCGTTGCGTATTATGATCTTCTAGTATTTATTCATATCACCGAATGAGCGTATTATGGTCTTCTAGTATTTGTTCATATCATGGGGTTTTTCACGGAGAAGAAATTGATCCCTCTTACGAACCCCGACCCACCCTAATGACGAAAGCACGGACATCGGCGATCATATGCTTTAGTAGTCAATCAAAGCTTAGAACCACAGAATTAATACTCGCCGGCCATGTCTTGATTCGGACGCCGTTGTCAGTGTTGGTGAGATTGGATCGAGTCACACGTACCTGCTCCACGGTTTCTCCGGCTCTGTTCTTCCCTAGGCCTCCAACACTGCAAGGTTGGGTACGATTACTCCATCGTTGCCATTACAGCTAACACAGTCAAAGAACAATGCCTGTTCTTCGTACAACTAGACCGACCTTTTACCATGTCCATGGCCGCAGTTGATTCCGGTGATGTTAAGGTCAAAGGCGCCGTCGTCGATGGCAATGCAGTCTATCACCTAACAGTATTATTATTGTAAGTTGGTAAAGGTAGCTAAAAGAGTTGTTAGATATACGAAGGAAACTTAAGTTATATTTTTTATATTGATAGTGATTCGATTGATTGTAGAGATGATAGAAAAAATATTTTATAAATGAATAATAATAAAATAAAAATATATTAGTCTCTCTAAGCTATGAGATAGAGTATGTTATGATTATAGATATAACATGTCAAATAATTTGGCTTCAAAGAATCCTACTAAATCTTCAAGGAAAACAACATGATCTAACTAAAATTTACTATCATAATAAATTTACTATTGTAATAATAAAGAATCATGTCTTTCATAGGTGTACATTTCACATCATTTCATGAACCGATTGATAAAGGAGAAATTCAAATGGATTATTACAGCATCAAAGATTAGTTTATCGATATTCTTACAAAAGCATGACGAAAGAAAAAAATTATTATTTTTGAATATAATTTTAAATTATAATTATTTTGAATTAAGGAGGTGTGATAAGATTAATTCAAATAATTAAGTTTCTGATGAAATAAAAGATAAACATTTAGATTAAAATAAATAGATAAAGATGAAAATATTTATTGGGATAGAGTAACTTATGGTAAGGAAATTATAAACAACAGTTATACTTTATCCTCCAATGATAATTATATATACTTGGATTACAAAAACAGAGTTTGAGTTCTTCCGATTAACCACAATTATAGTAATAATAATAATTATTATTATTATATAGTGAAGCTGACAGCATTCTCCCTCGGCGTGGCTGCAGCGGTGAGGGGACTCTTCATGTCCGGCCGCCATGACCGTATGAACAGGGAGCTGTGTTTCTGTTTGCTTTGAATGCAATGTGGCCTTTTCCTACTCAAGCAGCAGTAGTTCAGGAAATCATTGACTCGGTATTGAACTTTAGTTGCATCATGCATGATTCATAGGAATCATACAACAAGAAATTGTAAGCGGATCATATGCACAAATTAAATCTCGAATCATATGATCCACTGGATCAAGCGATATGGCTGACAAATCTGTGGTCGATGTATGTGAATGCTTCTGGGATTGACGTGATGAAAAAGATTATAAGATTATGGTATTAGATTTTATGGTCCTTTATAATTAGATAAGATATATATAATATAACTAATTGGATTCTGATGAAATATTTTTGACCAATAGAAATAGAAAAGAAGTCCATTTAAAGTAAGATTACTTTAGAGATAATCTTGATGGAAAGAACTCTTCTAATAATTCATTCCAATAATCATGTCTATGCAGTCCATAGACATGATTTTTATGGACTGCATATAAGAAGAAGATATCTCATAGAAATTATATAGTTGAGGGATTATAATATTTCCCTAACTCTTCTCTCTAAACCATCAATCTAGAAGGTTTTATGAAAAGATAGGAAGAGAGGAGAAAAATCTAGTTCCTTTTATAAATTGACAGTGATATTAGATTAAAGACAGTGTCTTGTAGATATATATCTTTTTTAGATCACATTAAAAGATACACATCGTTAAATCAGATCTAAGTATTTGATTTCAATCCTAACATAAAAGATTGTTTAGACATTTAATACAACATATTACAGTTTTTATGTTTATATTTGAAAGATTGTTTTCACATTTAATACAATATATTATAGTTTTTATACTTAGGTTATCAGAAAAGGAATCTCACAGACCATCTATGATCTACCCAAGTCCAAGACTATATCTAATACAAATCAAATATTACAACAAATAATGCACATACACACTATTTGAGTAGCCGGTGCACAATCCACGAAAGAGAGAGCTTCTTCTTGAAACAGTTGTTGTTGTCCCTTTCCTTGACTAGAGTTGAAAGCTATATGTCAACCGTTCACCAAGCCAGAGAACAGTGTGAGGGGTAACCTGGTGGGGACTTAGGATTGGTGGCTGGCAACATCTTATATTAGGTGTCTTCTGGTCGTGCAAAGTGTTGGCTACTTCGCGAAGGACGAGTAACAACGAGTAGTTAGGCCCAATCCAATCGAGGATTCGATCAGATTATCAAAATCTTTCGCGTAAGATCTCTGGTTCTTGTCCTGTTATGTGGCTAATGAGATCTATGGTCGATGACACTAAGCTACTCAACTCCGTCGAGTTTAAATGTGCACATAGAAAGGTTCTTACTGATGTATAAATAAATGACTAATCTTAACCGTAGTAATAGGGAGAGATTGTCTCATGGGATGTATCAACCAAAGATAGCCCTCCAGATTTTGTCGTATGAAGCACCTCCCGCAATTATTATTTAAGGAGTTTATAAATTTGCATTATTTTTCCTAAAATTATCAATAGGATATCTAATATATGCATTTGATATTGATGAGCCATAGAGATGGAGACTCATCCCACGTTGGTGTGGTGGGAGAGACCTGTTTCTTCCAAACCACATTTGAAGCTGCGGATTCGGAGATGATTCTGACGGCGCTTTCGATCTCATCGTTCCGAAACCCTTTGGTAACAGTGCTTTCTTCGAAGATCGTCCTGTCGTGCCGGCAAATTGTGATCTTTCGTGCGCTGCTAGATCGGTCACACCCGCCCGGGGGTGGTGGTGGGCCACTCGCGTCCCGACAAGTCAAAGGGAACCTTCGTGACGCCACCGAGCGACGGACGCCTTCCCAAGATCGGACGGCAGGTGAGATGGGGGAGGAGATGAATCCAACCACCGAGATTTAAGTCTTCTGCCACCGCGTTCCGTGATCTTTCCGTTCGGTCGTCTTACTCTACCCCACTCGCACTCCCGATTCCCGGGAACGACGCCCAATCCTATTCCTTCCTTTTTCCCTGTTTTGGGCTTCGGAAGCACCAGAAACCTTCGCTTCTGATCGAAATTTGTCGACGATTCTTTTCTGTTCGTTCCAAAGTTGGCGTCTTTCCGGTTATGTTAGCTGCAAGGGCACGCCAAGATCGGGTCTTGAGGCACTTATTATTCTGATGGGTTTTTTGCTGTCGCTGGCCTATGTTTTTCTTCAACCGTAGTAGGAAAGACACCTCCCGCTCGGGGCGGGACGGGGTGGACTCCCGGCGGCAGCAGCAGGGGGCGGGGCGGCGGCGGCTGCTGGACCGGCGCAACGCGGTCAAGAACTTAGAGTATGAGGCGGCGGGGCCTTCGTGGACCTCGTTCTCCTCCGCCGACTCGGAAGAGTACCACAACCTCCGGGCTACCCGGTCGCTAGACCTCTGGCCGTCGACGGACGCCCGCCAGACGAGCTTCCGGATCGGCGGCAGCATCGAGGGCGAGGTGGACATCCTCTACCGCAGCCTTGGCCTTGACGGTCCAGATGACTTCGCCATTTCTCAGTCCGACTGGGAGAGGCACAAGGTGAGGTCCTCTTCCGACATCCTCCCGAGGCCCAGACCACTCCAGCCCGACATCCCATTCCCGAACGATCTTACCTTTGCGCCTGAAGATCGCACCTTGGTGATCGATTCGACTCCTTTTGAGCCCTTGTCAGTGTCCGGAGAAGAGCACAGAAGCCAGGAGGATCGGGAAGAGGAAGATTGGCATCTCACTGATGGTTCGAAGGCTGAAATTAGGGTTGCTGATGATGAACCTGCCAAGTATCCCTGTGTATCTCCAAGTTCTGGGGGACGAGATGGAGGAATTCGAGGAGTCAGGCCTCCAGTTCTATCTCCATTGTCTATGACAAAATTTGCACCTTCACCGTCGATACCTATTCTCGACAATCTGTCATCAGTTCTTAAATCGCCTCCAGTTTCCCTTACAGCCGTTAACGGAGTGACTTCGTCTTGGACCTTTCCTCCAGAGGAAAGTGGTCCTGAGGCAGGTGGGATGAGAACGGTAGATTCTGAGGTGGTGAACAAGAAGGAAGAGGTTCTTGCAGGAGATGAAATCAACGAGTTGTGGTTGAGGGAAACCGCTGAAGACTTCAATGGGACGCCCTCTTACTCTACGATGAACGATGATGAATCATCCAGTACGACTACTGAGACATTGTTCATCATCTCACCAAATGGTCGGTTCAAGAGGAATATAAAGTCATGGATGCGTGGTGCACTCTTGGGGAGTGGTTCCTATGGAATGGTGTATGAAGGGATCAGTGAGTAAGTAATGATGCAAAACTAGTTATCCAAGAACTTCTTGTTGTTATGCATACTGCATGGTTCTTCTTGATGCTGCAATTTATCTACAACATGCTTCTGATGAGTTTTCAGTTACCTTGTGAACACTCTCACGTTTAATAAAGAATCCTATAACATGACGGTGTAAATTTTGGAATTTTATATTCTTTCCTTTTTGAATCTCTGTAGAATATGAACAGCTTACTTAATCGCAATCATATAAACCTGTAGCATTTTTTGTAAGAAGTGCTACACTTTTCTATTTAGACAAACCTCATAAATAAGATAGTTAGTAGCATTGGCCAATATGTCACTAGGAACACCTTCTTTAAGTCGAACTTTTAGATGGATGTTGTTATGCATACTGCATGGTTCTTCTTGATGCTGCAATTTATCTACAACATGCTTCTGATGAGTTTTCAGTTACCTCGTGAACACTCTCATGTTTAATAAAGAATCCTATAACATGACGGTGTAAATTTTGGAATTTTATATTCTTTCCTTTTTGAATCTCTGTAGAATATGAACAGGTTACTTAATTGCAATCATATAAACTTGTAGCATTTTCTGTAAGAAGTGCTACACTTTTCTATTTATACAAACCTCGTAAATAAGATAGTAGTTAGTAGCATTGGCCAATATGTTACTAGGAACATCTTCTTTAAGTCAAACTTTTAGATGGACACATAGCCCATGTAAGACATTTCCATATTCAAGTTTAGGAGTTTTAATTGTCCTATATATTTTTGGTACTTATGTATTTTGGTTACACTTAGATCATCTTAGTCTAAGTTTGTTAGTGACCTTTTCCTTCATGATCACATTATATCCATCATTTGGTTAATTAAGTCATGACAATTGGTACCAAAAGTAGAACTAAT
The DNA here is from genome assembly GCA_001649415.1 of Musa itinerans. Lineage (NCBI taxonomy): Eukaryota > Viridiplantae > Streptophyta > Magnoliopsida > Zingiberales > Musaceae > Musa > Musa itinerans. Next base: position 794,627 of record LVTN01000023.1, on the reverse strand, counting down.
GCTATAATGGGTGGATAAAATAGGAAATAACTAGTATTAGTGAATGATTTTGAATTATGTGATAGGCCTTGACGAGGACATCAAGCCTTAGCATAATGGAAACTATAATACCACATAATCCCACATTAGGAGATGATGGGTTGGATTAATACATAGGGCTAGACGAGTCAGCACTTTGGTCCGCATGATTTTATGCCTACATACCTGAGTTATTTAGTAAGTCTCAGGTTGGTTCATAACATGTGTCTCATAAAGGAGATGAATATCTAATCATGCGTAAGATGCTTTGATTACATGTAAGAGTACACATTGTTATGATATTTTACATTTATTTTTTCCATAGTGATGTATAGATAGAGTCACAGAGAAGTAAAAAGCTGGTGTAATTTACACTGGGAGCAAGATTAACTTCATAGTAAGGTTTATGGTTTCGAATAACATCGCCCGATACGGGCGGTACATACCGGTCCGATAGGATACCGGTACGCGGATCACCCACTACCGGGTGGAACGCATAACATCGCCCCGTATTGGATGATACGGGGTTATATCGAGCGTTAACGGTCGATTTCGACCATTACCAATTGGTAACAATGCTCCAATGGTTAAATTGATCGTTTGAGCCATTTCTTATAGGTTTTAAACTCTTCCTCCCCCCTATTTCACTCCATTTCACTCTCATACTCTCTTAAACTATCTCAAACTCTTTTTTTCTCATATTTGCGCTCTCCTAAACTCTACAAAACAACGAATTGTGAATTGAATCGAGACTAATTTGAAAAGATTAAGAGGAAAAACTTTCTAATCAAGAGGTATGTACTCTCTTTCTTTAATTAGAGAGTAATTAAGATCTTTAATATTATGATTAGTGTGTTTAATATTGATTAATTTAAAATTAGACACTTAATAGGTCAAATATTTATATTTCATGCATATTAAATATTAAAAGATATTTATGATAGTAAAATAAGTTTAATTAAGTTTTATTAAAGTTATTGAATGCTGCGATTAGTCATTTTAATGATGATTTAATCAAAACTTGATTAATTTTATTATTACTATATTAAATACGAATCTTGCACAAGACTATTCCTCAAAGTCCGAAAAAGATATGTGATACTATTCTTACCTAATTTACATTGATTTTACTAAACTTATATTATTACTATATTTATTTCTAACTTAAAAATCCTATCCTAACTTTTTTTTATATTTTCAGGTATTTTCGGAAGATTTTATGCCTAAATTTGGTGTATCGTTCGGTACGCCTTGGTGTACCGCTCGGTACACAGTACCATACCATACCGAGCAAAGCTCGATACTCTGGTATGGTATAAAATTACGAACCTTGCTTCATACCATAAATTAAGGAGCATAGATACAAAAATGAATATTGAAAAGATTAAGAAACAAAAAGTATCAAAAAATCCTAAAGTCAATTGAAGTGAATACATAATTAGTAATTAATGAACATAGTATTTCTCATATGAGAATTATCATACTAATACCTGGAAAGTATAAAGTATAAACAAAGCCTCAACTGCTTGGATGGCCCTATTTTCATATATCTAAGGTCATATAGGTTACTCAAGCTCTTGAATAGCATTATTTGCATTTATCCAAGGTCCAATAGGTTCTTGCTAGGATTTAGTCTTATTCTTTGTATTCATAGTCAGACATTTGATTATATATATCAATATATAACTTGCAGATCTATTTTAATGTGAAACAGTTTTCTTTGCTAATGATATTTTCAGTATGCTCAGGAAAATATAATTGTATATATCTGCTAATGAAAATAACTGTTTGGTCCATCTTATTGCATTCGGAGTTTTTTTTTCCTTATGTTTCTTTGGTTAACATTGATAAAGTATCGTTGAATATCCTATTACTTTCCAACTAATGTATGCTATTTTAAATGTTTAGTGAGGGTATATTTTTTGCTGTTAAAGAAGTATCTTTGCTTGACCAAGGAAGCAATGCCCAACAATGTATACTTCAACTTGAGCAGGTGAGATGATTCCAATTTTCACTTTTCATGATCCAGCTGCACTGATTCTAAGTCATGCTCAACATGGTTCTCAAGTTGGTTTCCCCTCTCTTTCTAGTTAAATATGTTCTGCCACTTCCATAAATCTGAAGTGTAATTGAAAGTTTGTCTAAGTTCTGTTCTGAGCTTTGTTGTTTGACTTTTTCCTTCCAGGAGATCGCACTTTTAAGTCAGTTTGAACATGAAAACATAGTTCAGTATTATGGGACAGACAAGGTATATTGTTTTTCCAATCTTGCTATTTCATAATATTCTTTGTTTTTCATGAATTTCTCATTGTTAGATATATTTTCACATGCATGACATTAGATATGCAGCAAGGGAGAGAGAGAATATCCAATGTTGTGAACATCAATTTAAAATGTCACAGATTTGGGATATTTGAAGCTTTTAATAATTGTTCCCCTGCTTTTTTTTCATTTGAGTCAACTTAGCTAATGACAACATATTTCCTTTCTTGTTATGTAATTTCTGCATCCATTCTTGAATCATCTGATATGTGGTGTGGATCTTTTTACAGGAGGATTCAAAGCTATATATCTTCCTTGAACTTGTCACACAAGGTTCCCTTGCTTCTCTCTATCAAAAGTATCGTTTGCAAGATTCCCAAGTTTCAGCATATACCAGGCAGATCTTAAATGGCTTAAACTACCTTCACGAGCGAAATATTGTGCATAGGTGATGCAAATGTTTTTAGTTTATGTCAATACTCTTATTCATAAACTTGGTTTCTAAAACTATGATGTTACAATTGTGGATCTTTTTTCTGTCGCAAGACATTTTTTTGTTGTTGCCATGTCCCATGGCTGAACTGTACATATTAGTGAACTATATCCTTGCATAATATGCATGCCACTTTAACATGTTTGTTACTATGGATCATGCATATGAGCAGACAAGGACAGCTAAAAGCTTGATTTAGTTCAAGACTAGTCGATATGTAGAGGGACATGTTACCCTTTCCCATGCCATTATCTTGGTTGTCTCTATCAATTGAACCACGATGATTTTTATCTGATTCTGCAATGCTGTCAATCCTTAAGAGAGATTAGGACTGGATTTCCATATAGTATGGAGGGTTTCTGTGTAACTGCAGGGGTTAAATATATCATTCTGACAATTACTTTTCTTTAGTGTTTCCCAGTGTCGCTTTTTTATTGGAAGACAAACTTAAGACATCTTCTCTTTTTCTCAGAGATATCAAAAGTGCAAATATATTGGTTCATGCAAATGGATCCGTCAAACTTGCAGATTTTGGACTGGCAAAGGAGGTTTGTCTATTGCTCTCTAGTTTTCACATGTTACATTTAATATGTCATTGATTTGGTAAGTATCATATTATTCATATTATATACTGCTGCTGTCGACAATTTCAGATGACCAAGTTCGACGCGATGAAATCTTGCAAAGGCAGTGTATATTGGATGGCTCCAGAGGTTAGCCCTTCTTTCTGTAGATTCTTTTCCATTAGCAAACATGTTGAGGACCTAATCTGGAGTATTTTGCCAAAAGAATCTATGAAATGCTTTGCAAACATGGTAATATCTTACTATAGATATTTGTTTGACTGAGGTATATATACTATATATCAACAAATAGACTTAAATAGATTGAAAGTTTAGACTTGTTCATTATGACAATCCTAGAAGGCAATTTTGGTTTCATCCTGTTTTGAGATTTGGTGCATATAAAATATAAATATCATTTAAATATCATTATCACATCACCATTTAAATATCATTATACATCTCAAATCCATGATTGCCACAAAAGATGCATCTCGGACTTAAAGGATTGTGGTATATGATCCTACAATATGCTACCTGCTGACATGCATGTGATCTAACATTCTATGTCACATGTTACCTAAAGGGTTTTCTCTTCAGATTTGGTGCTTGTACTGAAAACAATGAGCTATAGCAACTGCTTTATAGAATGTGTTTTAACCTACCAAGACCTATCTCTTGGATAAGGACCAAAGTTTTGGTGTAATTTTGTTTAATTGGTTTCTATCAAACAAATTAATGAAGTTGTTGGAAATTCTAGCACTTATAGCCAATGATAATTCTTAATTTCAATTTTCCAGGTCATTAATCCTGAAAGTTCATACGGACCTGCTGCTGATTTATGGAGCCTTGGATGCACTGTTTTGGAGATGTTGACTCGTCAGATACCTTATCCTGACCTGGAATGGGTGAGTAATTTACAAGTCAGTATTAGATAATTGCTATTTTTCCCCAAATGCTTTGAGTTAAACCTTTCTTCAGTCGAATAACAAAAAAACAAACTTTTATACCTTTTTCTAGTCATACAATTAGCTGTTTTTTCTGATCTCAAATATCACCTCCCTATGAGTTAAATGACGTTTGCTGCAGTGGGGCAGCTAGCCATCGGAAGAACAGTGAGTGCATGATTACTTTAAATTAGTTGGAGATTCAGACTTGACCTAATCAATTTAATAGCCAAATAAAGAATTAAGGTGTGTTTTATTTAATTTGCTGAAGGAAAGAACAATAAATACCAAAAGTATTAAGATATAAATACTGAAAAAGTAATAAAATCTCACACTTGTAATTGCATCAAACTACCAAACTAATATTTGGCGTTGTTTGACTTATGAATTTATGGGTAGATAGTTGATCATTAATAAGATGATATGAGGTGAAGAATTCTACAATTTAGATGAGAAGAGAAGCAAGAGGCCAAAAAAATTGAGATAGGAATCTTGTTTAATTTTATTCTGTAGACATCCAACTTCACTGAATAGAGTTATTTGGATCCAAGAGTGGCAAATTAGAGCTTTGCGTTTCAGATATTTGATAATCATAGAGGACAAAGTGACAGTGGTACTTAGCACGACCAATCAAGGCATGTATGTTGGTGATGAGGTTAATGTTAAGCTAGATCACAAGAGCTAACCTGGACCTTTTTGTGAGGTGGCAATATGTATAGAGATATGTCTGGGTGATCAACCAACTGGAGGGGAGAGAGTTTAGGGATCAGCCAAGTTGGACTGAGGTGCTCCAATGGGGTCAATCCAGGGTGAATCTTGCAAAATAGAGGGGGTGTTGGGGATACGTCCAATGGGTTATGATGCTCAAGTTAGAGTTAATTCATTTCCAGGCAAAGAGAATACTTGAGGAAAAGATATTATAGAACATAAAAGCTTAGTGAAGAGGAGAGGAAAACCTAAACATGCTTTGTACAGTAGATCCCCTTTTATAGTGTGAACGTATTATAATATGAACTATTATGGATCACCATCTTAGGATTTTGTAGATGACATGATAGATGGTTGGGCTTCCATCCAGGAAAAATCTAAACATGCTTTTGTACAGGAGATCTGCTTTTATAGTGTGAAATTGTTATAATACGAACTATTATGGATTGTCATCTTAGGATTTTGTAGATGACATGATAGATGGTTGGGCAGTTTTGAATTTAGTTGGGCAGTTTTGACTGCATTAATAAAGCTTAGCAAAGAGGAGGAAAATTCTAAACATGCTATTGCACAGGAGATCCCCTTTTATACTGTGAAATTGTTATAATGCGAACTGTTATGGATCGTCATCTTAGGATTTTGTAGATGACATGATAGATGATTGGGCTTTCATTCAGTTACGGTGCAATAGAATTTAGTTGGGCAGTTCTGACTGCATTGATGGTGTGTCTTACTGTTATTCCTATATTTGACAATGTATCAACGTGCTATGTATAAGTCATATATCGCTATTTAAGTGCAGGTGGTCTAGGGGTCAATTGATATCTTCATATCAACTGGCATTAACTTATTTGACTGCCAGTTGGATTTTAATTGTATCTACAAGCTGAACCAACAAAATTTCCTTGTTCTTTCAGCCCCTTGAGCCATACTACTTAGCATTCTCGATCAGACATAGTAAATGGCATACTTCCAGGCTCGAGGCATACCTAGTGGGCCTCGGTGCTGCAGTGGGTTTCTCTGTTGGTTGTTTTGTGGTGAATTATGGAAGTAAATGCTCCACATATGTTGATAAGACTGGTTACATACATTCCTCAAAGTCCATGGTGGCATGTTGTGTGCTTACACTCGGCTCCTAATTTAGACAGGAAAGAACTAGTGCCAAATTCAAAGGTTTTAACTGGAGGAAGCAAGATAATATATGGAACATGGTGTTGCATGACCAGTTAATTTGATTTCGGGATCTTTTGGAATCCCATTCTTCTCTTTGCATGCAACATGTTGTCGTTGTTGCTGGCCCATTGTATAGTATCGTTAGTATTTGAATCAAATTTCATCTGTTCTAACAGATGAAATTTGCAGAAATTAGGCTGTAAGATTTGGATACTAGCTGTTGTTATTCTCCAATGGCAAACTACAGAGGAGAATCACCTAAGAGAACTTAAAAAGAAAAAAGTTGCAGAAAACATGGGTCAGATATGAGTAAAAAGGGAGGACACAGTAATACGAAGGCAAAGAGGACCTTCCATTGTGAGAAAATTTTGTTTCTGTAAAATCAATCACATGAGGTCTGTTTTGCAGGTTTCTGTTCCTCTTTATGGAAGAAATTCTATAATCAATTTGCATGAATGATGGTGCAATATTAGTTCATGCAGCATGAACTCTATCCAGGTTTCTTGTTAATTCGAGTTTGAAATATGGTTGTCTTGATTTTTTAATACATTTGCCAGTTGTATATGACAATTTATAGTTTGGAGGGATACAATAAATAATGTCAATGCATTTGGTGTCGGTAGTTTTCTTTCCTCAATTCATTTTCTTTTTTCTGTTATTTTTTTGATGAGTGACTTGATACAGTCTAATTTGCAGACACAAGCCTTTTTTAGGATTGGCCGTGGCGAACAGCCTCCTATTCCAACCTATTTGTCTAAAGATGCACGTGATTTCATTAGCCAGTGTGTGCAAGTGAATCCAGATGATCGTCCCACTGCTTCTCGACTTTTTGAGCACCCATTTGTCAGGAGATCGCTGAGTGCTTCAGAATCTGATTCATCATCATTCAATAATAGGAGATGAGTTAGCTAGACAAGAAAATGACACCTCAAAAACATCTAGGTAAAGCATTCTATCTTGAAATTTCAAGCAATTAATAAACTCCTGCCAATATTGTTGGTCTACTAAGCTGGTATACATACTCGAGAGAACTCTGGATTGCATCACTACTTCGTGTATATAAACAGTATACTTAGATTGGATGCTTATCTTTGAGTTATGTTCTTCGTGTGCAGATTTTTTGGCCAGAAGCTGCAAATATGCCGGGAAAGATATATCCACAGTCTTATTCATGGCATCAGTCATGATCTAGGATTTGGTACTGAAGCACCCACAGTTTGCAAGATGATCTTGATGCTCACTCGAAGGCCAAGCTAACTGTAACAATTGTGGAAAATTTGTGTTTAGCTGTACGAGATGGAAGCTGATGTGCATCCAATCATTGAGCAAGTTGAAAGCATGAACTCATATCTCTCTTTGTATTTGAGTGCCAAATCTTCAAGGGATGTTTATTTTGAGTGAATAGTTACTCAGTTGTATCTTGATGTGTTCATGTTGTAAATATTCTTTCGCATCAATTATCGACGGATGCATCAAACAGAGTTGCACATCTGGTTTCCAAACTAGTTTTAATAGCTATCATAGTGTGCTTGATGTGGATTTTTCCTTGTCTTCTGTGTTCATTCCCAGGAATAGTTCATGAGCTGAACAAGCAGGGGTGTTCAAGGTAACTACTGATGTGGTACTCCAATTGTTTGCTTCATCATTTGGATCTGAATTATCCCTTCTAGAGAACAGTTTGCTTAGAACCCTAGATGAATTGCAGCATAATTTTGAACTCCGGAGATTAAGGCAATGACGGTAGAAACTTAGGGATAAGATTATATACGTCGATCTTTCTTGAATCCTGTAAAGATTAAATGTCCTGCAGATTATGAATGCTTTGTTTAGGATCATGAGGGAATAATCTTTGATTAGTCAATTCATAGGTTGTAAGGACTAAGGAGAACACAGATAGAGCGTGGAAATGAAGTTAGCAATTGAAGGCTAGTCTTAATCAATAATTTTTAATTTATTTTTTTAACTTCATTTTTAGGGATTTTATATCTTGATGTATTTTCTTAACTTAAATAAACTAATATTAGTTATGGTCAAAATTAGTTGACTTCAAATTTCAAATTGGATGCTAATAGACGTGACAGATATGATTGATCTTAATATTTGGAGGTTGAAAAATTTTATTGATAAATATACTAAGTCAAAAAATTTGAGTATACATATTATATATATATATATATATTATATAAAAAAGAAAAAAGAGGAGAATTATATATTTTGCAAGGGTGTTAGAGCAAAATATCAAGAATTCGAGGCCAATGGGGGTTCACGTTTAGCATAAGGGTTAGAGAGAGAGGGAGGGAGGTTCTCTACCACAATTTCATCACCAGCGCTGGCACCGGAGAAAAATTTGATGATACATATTATATATATATATATATATTATATAAAAAAGAAAAAAGAGGAGAATTATATATTTTGCAAGGGTGTTAGAGCAAAATATCAAGAATTCGAGGCCAATGGGGGTTCACGTTTAGCATAAGGGTTAGAGAGAGAGGGAGGGAGGTTCTCTACCACAATTTCATCACCAGCGCTGGCACCGGAGATCACCACCTTTCTTGTCATGGCCTCAGTTTTCCTCCCCTCTCCGCCTGCCATACTAATTCCTCGTGTTCCTTCCCAAAAGAGAAGACTTCTTCTGTCCTCCTTCAGGCTTCTAGCCTCTTCCGCTTCTTCCTCCTCTTCGCCTTCTCCATCTTCGAAACCTGAGGTCGTCGTCACCAGAGAGCGAGGCAAGAATGCGAAGCTCATCAGTTCTCTGGTACCTCTCTTGCCTGGCTATGCGAGACCATCTTTGGTTTTGTGTTTCTAATTTCGGTAACTCTTGATAGTTGTTTCTTTATGGATAAATTTGGAATCTTTTCTTGGTAAGACTCGGTGTTGCAGCACAGGAAAAGAACTGTGGGTGTTATCTTGTTGTTTATTCTTGGTTTTATTATTTTAGTTGTCTCGACTTCTCTGAGTCTGGATCAAATAATGTTAAAGATCGTCTTTATTGCAACTAGATCATGCATTTGGAATGTTGCATTACAGAAAGGGAGTTATTGCTGCAGTTGCTTCTATTTCTCTAATTCTGGATCACATAATGATAAAGATGATCTTTGTTGCAACTCGATCATGGTAGTCATGTTCTTCTTGGATAAATTCAGAATCTTTTCTTTATATGACTCGGTGTTGCGTTACAGAAAGGGAGTTGTCATATAATCTTGTTGTTTTTATATGAGAAAGGCTAGGCGAGTCAAGTCAGAGTAATGGTGCTGTAAGAAGGAATATGATAGTTCTTGGATTGTTATGTCAATGCTGCTCGATGGGGGGGGTGGGGGTTGGGGAATATATCCATGTTGTTTTGGTTGCTGCCTCTATACAATAGCTTCTGATGTCTGTAATATCTGACAATTTCTTAGGCTTACATCACATGTTGTTGCTTGTACATCCTTGCTAATAATTAGATATTATCTCGACACAAAATTTATCACAATAGGTTGTTATCAGATTGACACTGTTACTTCTTGGTAAGAGTATTTGAAACAATTGGTTCTTTCTAGTTAAAAGAATAGTTACATGCACACCGATCACTGTGATTGGTGTTTTGACTTTTAAGAATGCTTGAGAAAAGCAATAGACTTGTTTGTCTTTTCCATGGCCTTTTTAGCTACTAAGTGGTTTATTAAACGGTATTTCTGCAATTGCCCATATCTATAATTATATCTCCCTAACAGTCTACAGCCCTAATTATTTTAGTTCAGTTACTTATTAGTTTGCACAGAAATATGTAGAATTCGGAGAATGTGGAGCATAAAGCTTGTGAATTAAAAAGCATCACACAACCTCCATAGTTATTTTATCACCAATTATCTCTTTTAAGCCTTCAATATATCTTGCAAGAAGTAGTTTCTTTCTTTTGAGTGCTTTCTCAAGCCATCAACTTATACAATTTTTGGTGCAGTTATGACGATCTTGTTAACTTGTTGGAGATTATTAAATTGTGAAAATATAGTTTGTGCATAATTAGATGGTAGAAAATTTTCATGGAGCTTATTTTTTAACTTCGCCTAAGTTGTTAAAAAATAGCACATTTCTTACATCTGGTCCTACCAGATTGAAGCATAATCTTGACTCCCTAAGTCTTGTGATGATAGTTTTATTTTTCAATCTTCAGTTATCTCTTTGTAGTCAAAAAAGAATTTTTCAACAGCACTGAGCAAATAGAAAAACTCTTCGGATTGAGCTGATCATAGAACTCCAACAAATCAATTTTGATGTTATTTGCATGAAGAAATTCTCTCAGGTTGACTCCATAGCTTGTCTGCTTGCATTTTGGATCCATCATTTGCATAACCATATCTTAAAATTCTAGAGCTGTAAGTTTCTTGACGGTCAAGGCACATGACATCTCTTCAAGCTGTCTTTATACATTTTGCAAATTCTTCATCCTTTTCATTTCTATTGTGGCCTGTCATTCCTCCACCGTGTCATTCCAACTTCTTCTAGTTTCCATATCAAGAAGAAATTAATTCAATAGCATAGCAAGTCTTTGATACCAAATGATTGACAAAATGAGGAGATGTTGAATAAGAGATGCTTTGAAGTTTCAGAGATAACCAAGAGCAAAAGCTCGATAACAAACTATACATTCATGTGAGCCGATACAAGATTGTGTCAGAAGCTTTTTCTTTTTTTTCTAGATATTTAGATATTAGAGATCTCACTCACCAAAAACCTAATCAATTGACCCAATTTACTAAGATACAAGTTACTGGGGTCAAACCACAAGTCACAGAACAAACCTTTTTCCTTTTCAGTGCTACTGATAGTTACAAAATGAAAATCCACACAAACCTAGTTTTTAGTGCAAACAAAGTGGTGCAGTTTGAAACATTCTGGAGGTTTTACTAGGTTGTCACCTGTGCACTCACTCTCATTGCTATAATAGCTAAACAACTTAATTTTGATATAGTGACACATTAAAAAAAATTACGTAACTGCCTATATGGTGCATGACGAATTTCAATCTTCTTGTTGTGTTATAGGAAAAACACAACATCTTTTGTTTGGAGGTTCTGCTTGTTAAGCATACTGAGGGACCTGATGCAGATAAACTTTCAGCCATCTTAAGTGGTAAGTTTGTAAACTTGCAAATTTACGTCAATATTTTTATTTATCTCAGCTTCAGCCATCTTAAGTGGTAAGTTTGTAAACTTATACTTTAGCTATTCTTAGTCTATTTATCATTAGTTTCTCTTATATACTGATAAAATTGGTTTCACAAACACGTGTACAAGTTCAACCCAAAGCCATGAAGCTGCAGCCTTCCTTTTAAACTAAAGGCATCCTAAAAGGATTTATTCAATTGGAATGAATGGCTCCCTGATCTGGCTCCATTTAGGACTCCAATCAATCACCTTCTACAAAACCTAATTAGCCCCTGAAGTTTCAGTTAAGATGCAAGATATATTTCAAATAGAAAATTCAAAGCAATCTCAATCAGGCCAAACAATCTTGAACCTAGGATTCATCTCAACTAAAATTAGTCTAATTATAATTCAAATTGAATCAATGCTGCATCACTTATGGTGCAGTAATAATGATTTAATTGGGGCAAACAAGAAAGGCAGTTGAGGAAAAAGTTGGAGAACCAAAGTTGGTGGTACAGACTACAGATGTAAAAATGAAGGTTGTGTAGCTTTTAGTAGTGCTATGAACTAGCTTTCAGAAAAATCTAGGCACTTGATTTATGTTTGAGCTAATGGACATTATTGTATGTTCACATCAGACTGTCCAGAAAGGATAAGAACTCAGGTGACTAGGCCGATAACTGTTAGAAGGGTTTAAAGGACTTGCTGAACAGTGAAAGTAGGCCTTAGTTGTTATAATACAAGTAAAAGTGACTGCAAAGCTGAAAGCAAATATTGGCTCAAGATATATGTTTTAGAACTTCATTTAGTGTATCTTATCAGGGAGAACATGATGGTTTTAGCAGAGGGATTACATTCTGAATATACACATCTGAGAATGAGTTTATCTTATGACTACCACTCCCATTTGATAGCTTCTATTGAGTTGTTTGGTTTTATATATGTAAATGTCACCATTATACTCATCGTCTGATATCCTCTTACGAGATAGAAAAGTTTTAACAAATCATTTCAACATATACCTGCTGATCAAAACCTTTCTTAAGTTGCACCATTCTCGTAAGATGAATGATTAGTCTTTGTTCTATTCTTCAGACTCTGAGTTTGATTGGATTGTCATAACTTCTCCTGAAGCTGCAGCAGTGTTCCTTGAAGCTTGGAAGTAAGGGTTGAATAGTAGCAATTCATGGCCTATTTGTCATTGATGATTAATTGGTGATTCTGGTCAAGTAATTGTGTATCTTATGACTACTTTCATTGCAAGTATGTGCATCCCATGAACATGAATATTCTGAAGTTGCATGGTTTTCTCATTGAATTTTTCTTCTAGTGAATTTTGAAACATAGATTAGACAATACTGTAGATCTTTTTGTGGAGTTAAGAGAAGATACAATGCATTGATGCTGAAAAGTCTGGGTCATCTTTCCTGTACTTACTAAATTCTTCCAAGTTAGATTCGGCTTAATTTTGATTTCATGTATGTGATATTAATGTATATTTCTGTGTATGTCTATAAATTATTGCATGTGTTGGATATCAAACATCTTCTGTGTGGTTTTTCTTTCTCACTTTAACTCTCTCTTTTTTTGCTAAACAACCCTTAATATTGTACTAATTTATTTTGCTTTGTGAACATATCACTCAATTTCATCAAGCCTGATTTTGAGAGGTCAGCCTCTATAAAGGAAATTCTTCCATAAAATGATAAATAAATGAGGTAGCTTTAAAGGGATTTTGAATGAGTGAGGCTAAGATTTGGTGTGTTTTGACATGATAAATTTAGGAGAAAATTTTTGTTGTGATGGTTATTTATTTTTCTGGATGGTTCTTTACGAACTTCTTATCTATTCTGTCCAAAACCCCTGGTATGGAGATACATTTTAATATGACTCCCTAAGGATTGTGAGGGCCTTTATTGACCACACCATACCTTACCAGTCCAAAGTTAAACTTGTACATGGTGTGCCACCATGCCAACATGTTCCCTCGCAATAAATCTTTCAAGATTTTTTCTGTGTTTACCGAATTATATAGTGTAACACTCCAATTAGTCCCACATCGGAAGTGAACAAGATTAAGGTTAGCTTATAAGGGTCCGATGGGTGTATTGTTGTCAACTTCAACTTAAGTATTTTAGCCAGTGGTTTGGGTTCAATGAAGTTGATAGGCCAGTTGGCTCATCAAGCCCAGGTCGTGACATATAGTGTCTTGCAATGTAATGACTAAATTCATATTTTAAGAGTTACTAAATTCATATGCTTAACAATTGATCGGTACTGGTCTACATTTCTTTATTTGAAAACCATGAAGATGTCCATATTGGTCCTTGGTTGGACCGTTAATAGTATACTTGGTGGTATACCGGCTAGTACCTGATTGGTATCACTGAAAAATAATTAAAAAACTGATTATGGCGACATACAGAACTTAGCTTACTGTTATTAGTTCCTGATTGGAGCACTAAACCGAGTTGTATCTATCAGTCCAACCGGTATTTAGAAACCATGCTTGAAACAATCAGAAGTCGCTGTCACATTTGGAGAAATATAAGCATTATGCTGAGCTACTACAGGAATATGGTCCTTATATTCTGTTACATTTGTTGTCATACTGTCATGTATATTCGATCTTGGTGCTGAGTTTGAAGGGGTTGGAGTAACAGGGTAGCATACCTTTGACAGTTCTTCTAGCAGTTCTGAACCTCTATTGCCTCCTTTTCTTCCTTTTCTTCTCTCTCATGCTTCTTGTTTGAAATTTTATCCCATGCTTTTTTAAACAATTGTATATCTGTCATATTGTCTCATTTTCTGTGCTTGAGAATTCCTAACTTCAAAAACAGTCGTTCTTTCTTTCACCATTTGGTCATCTACATGTGCAACGTACTTGTGATTTCAATGTCTCCTGACTCTAAAGTCTAAACCCTCAGGATGATCACTCTGTAATTTTTCAGATTATCAATTTGCATAAATAATCTTTATGTTTATCTACATTTCTGGTTATCTTATATTTATGCTGGTTATGATGATAAATAAGATATCACCTATTGATAATTTAGTTATAACTAAAGTTTGTTTTTTATGTTTGTTTAACATTTAGTTATAAACTGCAAGTTGGCTTCAATGTGGTTGGACTGCTCACTACCAAAATTATTGACCAAAATCAGGGTTGCTGGAACTCCCAAAGTGCGAATTGGAGTTGTTGGAGCTGGCACAGCAAGCATTTTCCAAGATACATTGGAATCAACTGAGCAATCTCTTGAGATTGCTTTCTCTCCTTCAAAGGGTACTCAATGTCGCCTCTTAATGGTCAAATACTACCTAGACTTATATAATAGTTTCTTTGTATTATCAAGTCACACTGCTATATATTGGTGCATATTGGAATAAAGTCACATCTAAGTTAATAAGTAATTACTCCATGAGATGAGGGAAACATTAAATAACATCGAAAATAAGTTTTTGAAGTTTATAAAAGAATAAATTGTATTTTTCTATCATTGGTGACACAATTCTTTGTCAGAGTTGCAAAGTGCACATAACCCCATGAGTGGGATCTTGGTGGGTTTATTATATGCAATTGTAAAGTAAATTGAAAAGAGATACTTCCTATCATTTAAATTATAATGCCCCATATGCAATTGAGAAAGCTGATCAATGAGTCCAAGGACCTCTTGTTATGAGGATAGTTTATGGATAAATCAATAGAAGTTTCATGGAGACAAGCCATATGAATATCAAGTTGCAGTAGGACTTTTGCAAGTAAGACAACTTAGTCCAATCATGCCACATGTGGTGTCAAATAATTTTCATTCATTTTTATGAATAATCTAAAATATGTTAGTTTTAGGGCTGTCATCCCTCCCAAATGAATGGCACCTAAAAGTTTACTTTTTTTTAATTTTTATGGAACACATGATATAGCAAAAAATCTAAGTATTTGATTTGTTGCTAGAACATTGCTACTTCGAAACCTGTGCCATTGGCTTGCTATGTGCCAGAAGGGGTGATTGCACTAAACACTATAACATGGTCACCCTATAGCCACATGGCATAAGACATGATTAGCATGGGCTTGTACCATGATACTTTAATCCTAATCGAATGTGGATATGCTATGTGAGTGCTAGTCATTATGCATGACAGTATGACCAATCATGGTTATTAAAGTACAATGTAGGTGATATAAGTGACTCATATCTATACCAAGGGCATGGCAGAGATCAAACACTTAAATATAACTAACTAAAATGTGCATGAGTTTTGTGGAAGAGATTTTGGTCAACAGGGGGAAATTGATGTGTGGCTTCAATAGCTGATCTTTGGTGTTCCAGAAGTTACCATTATGTTCAAGTGTTGAATACTCTGGTTCTTCTCAGAGATGTAAAGGGACTAGTAGAATGAAAATCCAGAGGTTCTAAAATTACTATGTAACAGAGGATTAGTACCAAGTATAGCTTTGACATATGAATTTCTCCTATTCTGTAGCATCATTTTACTTAATTGTCATGATTAATTCAGTCGAAACTCAGCCTTTAACAATGACTGCTTTTCTTTTCTGCAGCAACTGGAAAAGTATTAGCTTCTGAGCTCCCAAAGTATGGTCAGAACAAAGTCTTGTATCCTGCATCTGTAAAGGCTGGCAGTGAAATTGGTTGGTTGAACTTTCTAGCTGTTATATTTTTATTGTGGAAAACTAAACAACATTATACCGGGAAAGATCATATTGCCTCACACAGGCCATGGGCATAGCAGGTGGGGTCAAATGGTGGGATGTTGCTCATTCAACTGGTCTCAGTAACCCCTGTGCTCTCAGCTACACAACTATCTGGAGTGTATATATATATATATATGTATATGTATGTATATATATGTATATATATGTATCTATATATATGTATGTATATGTATATGTATGTATATGTATATTGCTTCTCCAATGTAAATTGTTAACAGAATTAACTCCTTACAGGATCTAGTTAATTTGATATCAACTCGTTGTTGAGGCTAGTCGAGGCTATAGACAGTTTTGTTACTGCTTGCTTTAATGTATTTTCATCATCTCTTCAGAGGAAGGCTTGTCTGCACGGGGATTTGACATCATAAGGATGAATACTTATAACACTGTAAGATTCAAATTTTGGACTAAAAAATTTGTTCCTATGGATTTGCCCCATTTTCACTGTAATATATCTGGACAAGAGTTACATTTTATGCGTAAGTGATTCCTGGAGTCTTAAAACCTTGTGCATCATATTTCCTTCCTATGTAATTATTAGAAAGTTGTGGTGTAACAATAATTTACCAATCTTTTGTAAGTTATTTATTCATATGTTTACATTCTTTGCTGACAGTTTGATCTATCATATTGCAAGAACTTCCACTTTCGAAGATGAGAAAATTATATCAATGATAGTACCATTCATGATTTATGGATCCATTTGGTGATTAATAATGAAGTTCATGGATCCATTTGGTGATTAATAATGAACTTCATGTTGCATTTACTAGATCACAATCATTCTTCTTACATGCATGAAAAATTTCAGTTTTACTTAAAAACTTTTATACTTCTCTTTGTCCAACTTGTTTTATATTCTAACACAATCATATCTATTTATTGATAGATTCAAGTTAGGGGAACTGTACTAGCTACTATCTAATATAGTGCAAAAATAATTAGCCCAGATACTTAGATTAGATGGGGGTTGTCTCGAATTAGATTAGTCTTGTAAGAGAGAGAGAAAGACTGAAGGTGAAAAGACACATGATGCTTCTGGACTATCTATAGATCTTACTATTAAAAGAAGAGGCAGAGAAAGATCAATGTGAAGTCTCCAGATAATTAAGCTGAACGATTGATGCTGCTCTTGTACTCTGCTTCCTCTAATTGAAACATAGAAAATGGTCACTATGAGCATAGTATTCCAACAAAGGGGTCCATTTAATACTACTTGAATAGTTTTTTGTCTAGAAATAAGGAAAAGAAAGGTACTATGCTATTTACATCACCCAAATGTGTCAAAGGTGCACCTTTTGGTTTCATGCTGTACCTTGGTGTATAAAAATGAGGTTAAAAGACAACTGTACCAGTTGTTATAGATCAGTTTTTATAACCTGACAGATAACCTGCTAGATAAGACTCTAATTATAGTAGCTAGCCAAATTTTGGGGCATGAGGTGAGATAGCATGTGCGACAAATGGTCATATTCTTGTAATCTAATAATTAATATACTTTGGCTGGAGCAAGAAAGCAGCCTCCAAGCTAGCATAACTAGGTAATGAGCATTCCTTGGATACTTTGCCTTGTCATCTTTGTGCATTTATCTAAGTTGAACTGTGGTTCTCAATTCTTTCTTCAGAAGACATGCATTTTGCTGTCATGTGACTAATGTTCTAATATGTCGATTTTCAGTGGTTTATCATGGTTCTTTACTGGTTATTCTGAGTTCATGGATTGTAAAACTAGTTAGGTGAATCCATAAATCAAAGTAATTCTGCTTATAGATTCGGACTATCATGCTGTTATAATCTGGTTGGATCTACGATTTTGTTTTATACGTTTTTATTGCATAAGTTCCCATTCAAAAGGATTGATAGTAAGACTTTTTGTTTCCCATGAATACTCGTTAGGTAGCTGCTAAAGATGTGGATGAAACTATTTTGGAATTTGCTCTTTCTACTCCAGTTGTTGCAGTGGCTTCCCCTTCTGCAGTCCGGTAAAATTCAGATGTCTATTCATGACATTTGATGTTCGAGTTATGATGTCTTCCGTATTTTCCCTTCCTGTTTGTTTTTCGAGGCAAATCAGCATGCTAGCAACAGTTTTCTTGCTTTTCTATTTAACTCCTTCATGGTGTTGGTTTTATTACAGCCATGTGCTTTGGTTTGTTGGACATGACAGTTAAATGAGCTGACTCTTCTAGTTCTTCAGGATTCCTGGTTTATCTGAAGATACCACAGATATTCTGAATATGATTGTTTTATAAATATTTTTTCTTAAGAGTTGTGCTGAACCTGTGTAAACAGTGCTTGGGTTAAGCTTATCCGGGAACTAGAGAATTGGGACAACTCAGTTGCTTGCATCGGCGAAACAACTGGTTTAGCTGCCAAAAGATTGGGCTTGAAGAATGTATACTACCCGAAAAACCCTGGTCTTGAAGGGTACGTTTTGCCCTCTCCTCAATTGTATCTGTTTCTGACACCCAGTATTGAAAATAAATGAGAATACATCCAGGTTGCAGCAAAGGCTGCTAGCAGCCAGACTGATTGAGTTTCAGCTTTTCCATGCTTATCATAATATGTCCTGACCTATAAATATAAAGGTTATTCGGATTTGAAAGAGATAAATAGTGCCTTATTTTGCAAAATGAGAAAACAAAGGCTATAGAGGTAGTGCACTTATTCCCTTTTCTCAAGGTTGAAATAGTCCTACATACCTTTGTTTTTTATGGTAAGGACCATGTAGGAACTAGGAAGTTGTCATCCCATGATGCTATAGGTGCAATGCAGCATTTCATAATCTCATTGACCTTTTTCTGCATCGAACATAAGGTGACAACTGTTTCTAGAAATTTGAGGCTTATGGAAATTAGGAAGTTGAGATCTCTCTGAACTTTGTATTTGTGTATGTAGATCATGCACATGCCTTGCATGAATGATATTGCAAATACTTTTGAGTAGACGAATGGAAGTTTTAATACAATTTTTGGTGCTGTGTGAGAAGTGGAAGTGGGGGAGGTGTGGGACATTCTTGTCTCGATGATTAGCCTTTTGCGACCGAGTTGTCTTGGACAAGTCCTGGATCTGAGGGAAACAAATTCGTCTTTACTGTCTGGGTTATCGTCTGAATTAGATGTGGTTGATTTTGTTCTGTCTATAATCCGTAACTGAACTGGCTGATATCGTCGCATGGCACTCCGGAGTAACTCATGATCTTATTCTTCGTCAGCTTTGTTCCATTTTTCTTCGACACTACTCTTAATTAGCATCGAGAACTAGCTAACTCCTTAACTGGTAATTTCTTTTAAACGGCAAGTTAACTTTGGTCTTAACAGGTGGGTCGACAGCATTCTAGAAGCTTTAAGAGTTCACCATCAACGCCAAAAGGTTCTTTTGTTGTACCATATTTTTTTCTCCATTTTCTTTCTGTAGACTTTTCAGCTATGAAGTACATTGTGTTTTTTGCCTCCTTAGGCACTAATTTGCTGAGAAGGAAGCAAGAGGTACATGGAAAGATCTGATACCGGAAATTGTACGAGGCAGCACAGTTCTTTTTGTTCAAGCAAGTTTTGCTGTAGCCATTTGCGGCTTGGCATCCTGTGAAAACTGCAAATGAAGCTATTCTCTGCTAAATTTGAGTTGTGTTTGCAAACTGAATGAAACACATTCTTCGGGATGCTGTAAAAAATAATGGTCAGCTAGACACCCATCTTCTGTGTATTTTTCTGTGTATATATATGTACCATACTGACCTGAAACAAGCAACAGGAAAGCACTGAAGAAAGAATTTTTACATGACTTAATTCTCGTCTTTAGCCTGTAATTACATTGTGGAGCTCAGCAAGTTCATCAATCTCTCCAGACTACATTACAAAGCAAATGGTAGAATGCCACAAGTGAGAGAAAAGAGGAAACATTCATCATTATCACAGGGTTTAATGGAAGGCTTATCTTCTTTTCCTGCTCAACTCGTGGATAGAAAGTATCTTTCCTAAACGACACAAGCATCATCCTTAATCATCTTTGCATACAAATCCTTGGGAACTTAAAGAAAAGGTCACCAAGTGGACCCCGGAAGCAGACATTCATGGATTTACTCTTTTGCTCTGAGAGATCTAATTAACAACAGCTTACAATAGATTCCAATAGTAAGTACAGTACTCACAGGCGAGCGACCGACTGCAGAACGAGGAGAAATGACAAACAACACTCATTTTCTACCGAGAGAGATTGTTCACGATGGTTCTTCTCAAGTATAATACAAAAATGTAATGCAAAGTGCGTGCGTAGTAGTTAAAACTGAAGCAGTGGCTTACACACAAAGAAACCATTTTCTTCACCTTAACTCGAGACCTCGACGCTGGCATTAGAAAACAGCAGTTTGACCCTTTTTGCCCCCCTCTGTAGCCTAATTTGAAGTCATGGCACAATTTTACTGGTGAAGATCTGACCTACCGCAACTTAAAAGTACTATGAGCTCGCCAAGTTTAACCAGTGCTACAACAGCAACCATGCTCACGACCTTTTTACATTGGAATGAGATTACAGACCACAGGATTGGATTGATCTGATTCCTCCATGACTATGGGATTGGAAGACATCGAGTAGGTTCCAGACTTTTGCCGAGAGGACCTTATCCCCAATAACTTTTTGAGTTCATCTGCTACTGCAGTGTCCCGAAAGCACTTCTACCAAAACAACTTGGCACCGGACATCTATAGCTAATCATCCATCCAATCCATACTGATGGCTCGTGAACTGATCAAAGAGGCGTAAGCAACATCTATCGTGCCTTTGCAAGTGATTGGGCCGATCGACTAGACACACCATGCAACAACTTAACAAATCCGAGGAAGCTCAGCTTCCCATCTGTGTGTCTTATCCAGTCACGCAGAACCACGTGTACAGGTACAGAAGGGCTGAGGCCTAGTTCCTGCAATTACAAAAAAGAAAAAAAAGCTCAGAGAAGCCAAGAAAGAATCTGATTACATCGTAACTGCAAGGAAGAAGGATTGAAAATATCACTAAAGAAGCTATAACTAATAGCAGAATTACTCCAGTTTTAAGTGTCAAGGCAATGTATTCATGCAAGGTATGTTAATCTGTTAATTCCTATCCTCGAATACATCAGACTAATATAAGAATTTTTGACCAACTATCCATGCACACAACACTATGTTATTTCTGAAATAGCATGAAGAAGTGATTCATATAGTTAATATGTGCAATCATACAGCTATTCAGGGCCCTTCTACATATGCTTATGCTTATGGAGAAATATTTATACTTGGAGCCAAGGAATATTTTTCTAGGCATACCCCTATGCGGGTTAGCAACATGCTGTGCTGATCTTGTGCCAATATAGGCAAACTGATAGCAGATGATGGGAAGCAATTCTGCAAGCCTAACACCTCAAGCTATGAAAACTGAATTTCAACTTAAGTTCTGACAGTTATATCAAAGCTTATATAGGTCTTAGGTATCCAGCAGTGATATAACATGCAAAAGGAGTATAAAAAATGTGCATACCGAAGCCAGTTCCTCGATTACAATAGCTCGATTGCCATCTTTCTCGAAAAGCTCATAAGCACATCGGGCATGTTGCTCCCATCTATCTAGACCTTCAAGCTGATGCACACTTAATGTTGCTGCACAGAACTCATCGAAATCCATTCTTCTGTATTGTAGAGCACCGAGCTGGCAAATTGAGAGATAGTGTTCTATGTGATATACAAACTATAGGTTTGATGACATGATAAGGGAAAAGGTTTGCAGCTAAAAGTCTGCACATACCGAGACAAGAATATCCTGGACATGCAATTCCTTCATTTGATCGGTCACATTTTTCATCAAGGCCTGATCAAGGATTGAAATTCAGTATTAAAAAGCTACAACTAGCGATTCCAACTTGAGATACTATTCCTTCTCTAAAGATATGAGGAGCATTAAAAACTAACCATCTTGATATTTTCAAGATTTATGCACCCATGTTTCGTAGGTTCCAATAGAGCAAACTGTCTCTTCAGGTAAAACAGTTCATCCACTGTCAATGTCTTTGACAAAGCCTGTTTCATTCATAAAAAAAATTTCGCTTATTTATCACAAATCATTTGGATACATAATCATACAGCCAGGTTGGAAATTCAAATACACAAACACATGGAAATGATTTCGGAAATTCTAAGCTTTTGACTGAGAACTTTAGTTTATGGGTCCGGCTTGAAGATAAATATACTTCTAGACTATTTAGCTTCAAGAGAGGGTTTGTTGCAAATCTGCAGTCCTGGTCATCAAAAATACCAATAATCATCAAACTGGTAAATTGGAGCAAAATACCTGCTTACCAGAAACCTAGAAGACTGGAATGCACAATAAATTAAATTTGACAGTGAAATATACTGACTGACTATTAATACACCATAATACATAAGTGGCATTGGAACTCAATGTCAGCCAACTCAAAGTACTCCAAATCTTTTACCAAATGCAGCAACAGGATTGGAATTACATCAAACATGCAAGTCATGCATTTCGAATCACATGCAAGTTGAATGATCTAAATGAATGTTATATGCCCTATGGCAGTATCAACTGGTACCCACCCTTAAAGCAGCCTTACGCAGAGATGATGAGCGGAGGTAAGATTTAATTAATCGAAATACAAGGATATCTAGAGGAACTTTGATATCATTGTAATTTCTAATCCAAGGATGGCCTGCAATCAGGAAGTAATTAATTATTCAGAAAAACAAGACAACGATATCATAACTTAAGAATTCATAAAGAGACTCACACAAAGCTTGTGCAGCGGTCATTCTTCTACGTGGATCTTTACTCAACAAGCGCTTGACAAAATCTTTTGCCTCAGGAGACATAGAAGGCCAAGGTGGCTCTGTAAAACTCGGATCAGCTTTCAAGACTGCCTTAAAGATGCCAGACTCAGTTCGAGCCCAAAAGGGGCGACTTCCACAGAGAAGAATATATGCAATTACACCAATACTCCACACATCAGCTTCTGTGTTGTAAGATCGATGTAGAACTTCAGGTGCAACATAATATGCACTTCCTACAATGTCATTCAACCTTTCATCTACAAAGCACAAATGCCCCTTGTTCAAGTGCAATCTAGATTGACATATCAGATGAACAGTTGAAATATAACTAACAAGGAGAACTTCTGGCTGGCAAACATTAATAACTAACCTGGCTTTACGAAATCTGATAAGCCA
This sequence comes from Musa itinerans, assembly GCA_001649415.1. Lineage (NCBI taxonomy): Eukaryota > Viridiplantae > Streptophyta > Magnoliopsida > Zingiberales > Musaceae > Musa > Musa itinerans. Next base: position 771,382 of record LVTN01000023.1, on the reverse strand, counting down.
AAATCTATAGCCTTCAGCTGGGAATTCTCATCCTTTGAAGTAAAAAGAAAGTTCTGACCAAAAGGGCAAAACATTTTTTTAAAAAAACTATTACATATAAAAATAAACAAAAATAAAACAACCATTTAAAGGGCAAAATACAATAACAAACAATAGTGGAAGAAGGAAAGTCATATAAAGTTGCAAACTCTCATGGACAGTAAGAACCACTATTGCAGTAATGAAGATAGAAATAAGTAAACTTAACAAAGGCTTCCAATAAGTAAGCAAATTATCCTCACAATAATTTCTAGAAAACTTTATCAAAGAATATAAGCTCATTATAGAATGTGCAGATATGAATAATATAGTATAATGAGACTTGACCTGACCAATAAATTTTAGACCCTAGGTGGTTTTTTATATCTTTTTCTTAATGAAGCAATATGCATCCTGCAATATTAACTTACTAAAATGCCAATCATGTGGATGACCATTTTCAGTGTTCTCAACAAAGATCTACTTGAAATTTTTGACCGGTGGTTGGTACATACTGGTCCCAATAGACATTTGAGACCTTCCTAAATGGACTAGTAAGTGCAGAAATTGATGACAAGAAGGATCACTTCAATATACGTTGGTACAGGCCATTGGATGGTAAATTACAGTCCGACTGGTAATATGCAACCTTCCTAAATGGACTAATAAGTGCAGAGATCAGTGACAAGAAGAACTTGGAAACACTATAGTCGAAACATTATCTTGAAAGAACACTCATGATCAACAGAATGTACAGTAATACACCAACATATGCATAATGGAAAGATCTCATACAAAGTGATGGGATCATTCTTAAGGGCTATTATGGACATCTATGAAAAGATAAGTAGTATCATGACCGCTGATACTTCAATTGTTGGGGAACTAAAATATTGTAAAGAACTGCAGATATAGAAGCCAGAAAATTATATAAACAAAAATGATGATAACTAGTACATATTTATATGGAAAAATGGTATGCAAAAGTGCTTGTTGACCTTCTAGCTCACATTCTCTTAATTCATTACCCCAAATCTCTACCATATACAACCAGAATTTTCCCTAAGAAAATCTGTGTTACCTCTGGTTTCAGATCACGATGAACCACTCCTTGGAGATGGCAAAATGCAACTACATTCAATATCTGTAACATGACAGCCTTTGCATCATTCTCTGAGTATGTCCCTCCCCTATCCAAGGAACAAGAATATGCATAAGTCATCTGATTTGTGGCAAAGAGAAAATTACTATCTACAGAAACAGATAACAAAAAATGTGAATATATGAACAATTTAAATTGCACAACTGGCTCATAAAGTACCTGGAAAGAATTCTATCCAACAATTCTCCTCCTTCACATAACCTGAAAAAGAGATAGATAAGAAGTCAAGATCTTTAATATAGAGTAATACATATTAATTATGAATACATGTTATGATGACACTAAATCAGGGTTCTCAATTTCGATGTATACTGCTTGGTATGTACTGGTCCGAGAGGATATCAGTCTAGTAATACATATTAATTATGAATACATGTTATGCTGACAGCCTGACACTAAATCAAGGTTCTCAATTTCGATGTATACTGCTTGGTAC
>LVTN01000023.1:708206-769285 GCA_001649415.1 Musa itinerans | reverse complement strand
TATTTTTGGACTGTTTCCTTCAGGTATTTTTGGAGGTTTTGCAGTTCTTTTTGGGTGTACTATCGATATGCCCCGACATATCATCGGTACGCCTCGGTACGTACTACTCGGTACATTGGTACGAACTAAAATTTAGAATCTTGCACTAAATATTACATTTTTCATAAAACCAAAGTTAACCAATACCCAAGATAGCTCATGTCATGAGTAATGAGAATATCTGATGAGAAACCGGTGGCAACAAGAAGGTAAAGACAATTTTTTGGTTCAACGGTCTTCAATTTCAACACTAAATTTTAGCAATAAATTATAGTGCAAGAAGAGTGAGAACCCATTGAAAAGAAGGGCAGAAACAATTTCCTAATTATCTGCTAAAAATTCAGAATAGGATTAACCAGGTGGAAACAAGTCAATCTAAGGGATGTCACTTCATTGGGTGAACTACTTCAATTACATCACATAGGATTCCAATCCAGTGGCCATTTCCAATTCATTAAGTTTGTCCATTTAAAGTTGATTACTCTACAAAGTAGAAAAACTTGAAAAAATAAATCTAGTTTTCTAAGAGGAAAATAAACTTCTAACCAAGCAGGACTCAAGAGACACGATTTTCAAATAAAAAAGGCTTAAAACTAGTTTGCCATTAGTGTCTATGTTCACAGTAATAACTAATATTAAGCCGCGTATAACTATATAGAAGCAGGAAGTAGAAATCACTTGACAAATAACCGTAATTTTCAACATCAATGTGTTAGAGACTTACTCCATTATTATGTAGACATTGTCATTATCTTCATAGGCATCATAAAAGTGAACTAGGTTGTTATGTCCTGTCAAAGCTCTCAAAATCTTTACCTCTCTTCTGGCATCCTCAGTAGCAATGGCAGTAGTCATCTGCATAAGTTTAAAAGTGAAGGCAAGATAAAAAAAAAATCACACCATATGAAAGGATCTGTTACGTACATGATAAATTTTTCCTGCAACCAATACTTAAATTTCATTTGTCTAGAAACAGGCTAGTAGGCTGCAACTCCTAATTTAATTTCAACAGTGAATCAGAAGGGACCCACAATAATAGTCATAAAAGACCAAACAACCATTCAAAAATAGTGTCATATGTGGTAACCTGAACAAACAAGGCCTCGTTTTGTGCATAACTACAAATATTATTTTACTTCAACTATGATGAATAGTGGTGGCATATACATTTATCCATAAGAGAATTTATGTTTACCACATTAGAGTTGTATATATTATAGTTTAACAACAATGCCAAGGCAGCTATTGAAAAGGGTTAATTGTTCATATAGTTTCACCGAGGTGAACTTATGATGAAGACTAGGCTATCGATTGGTCATGGAAAAATGCAACCTAAATTATTGCTGAACTTAAGATGCACATAGAGAATAAGTATTTTCTAGGAACTAAAATCCTGACCACAAAATTAGTGTTGATTGTTGACCAAACGTTATCAGTCAAGCAAACATGAAAACTGCAAGTGCACATAAGTCAATGCAGTAAGCATGAAAAGCCTATAAAGTCACACAGATCAGGCACTATATCCAGTTAAATGCTTATAGTGAACTAAGTGATGCATGAAATAGCTTCAGCAACTTCAGCATCATACAAAATCTTCCTCGAAATATGTCATCTAGTGTGGCATGAAAAGATATAGGAGATTGGCTGCAGTCATTGGGTCAACTTGGTACCATGCTTTTTTGACAATCCAACCTGTCTAGAGACAAATGTACTACACAAGGAAGCAGACATTCAGTGGAGAAGATCACTTTCTTATCTAAGCTTCATGTTCCTCTTCACCAGGAGCTCAAGCAGTTTGAGTTTTCTAAGAACCATAAAAAGCATGTCATCCCTAAAGCCTTGTTGCAATTGCAACCTTTAAATCATAAACACTGGTCTGACGTCGGGCTAAAAATTGAACATTCTGATCTAGTAAAACACAAGAAAAATCCAATAACTTTCTTGATTCCAACCCATAAAAGAATTCACACGACAATGCAACAAAGCTGAGACATTATGACAAACTTTGAGTAGTTGATTATCTGATTCTCTATTACCAAAACAATCATCAATCACAACAAACCACCAAGATAATTCTGTTTCTCGAGTTCCAATGAGTTTATCCCATCTTTTTCAAAAAGTAGCAATCTTTTCAAACAAAAAAGAAAACCTGGCACATTCCATATCAATCGTTCAGCAAAACGATCTATGATGGCATCTACTAGCATGTTTGGCTTAAGAAACCAGCAGCAGATTTGAAAGACACATAACTTCACGAAGAAAAGCACTGAACCAGCATGATGCAATAAAACACAGCAACATTAACAGAACCTCTGCAGATGAATCTCACCTAATCATGCATTTCTGTGACTAGTAGAATGACCAAAATTGACCACATAAGATCTATTTGTCTAAACAACCAACAACAAAATGATTAATGCAACAAAGTTGGCAACTTGGAAACAAGGGCAAAAGAGATCTTGCACAGACGAGAGATTTTTACTGTACCTTAGCCTTCGGGATGACCTTGACCGCCACCTGCTGCCCCTTGCTCTCGCCCTTCTTGACCTTCGCCGTGCACGTGTACCCGAAATGTCCCCGCCCGACCTCCTCCCCAATCTCGTACTTGCTGGAGAAACCCTTAGAGAACCCGAAGTTCTTATCCAGCCCAGCCGCAGCACGCCTCTCCTCCCTATCGTCCGCCGGGATGGCCGCCTCGTTCGGCTTCACCGACCCCAGCCGCCGTGCGAGGACCGCCCGGATGTGCTTCGCTGGCGACGGCGGTGGGAACGGCCGCTTGAAGAACTTCCCCGGAGTGGAGGTGGCCGACCCACCGCCTTGGGAGGCGGCGGAGGGGGATCTCTTGGCGAACAGGCTATGGGCAGGGCTGGGGCTATAAAAAGGGAAGAAAGGGGAAGCCCATGGCCTGGGTGCCTTCTCCTCCGTCACCGTCACCGTCGCCCCGGCCTCCGCCTCAGTTTCCTTCTTCGTCGCCTCCTCTTCCTTCTTCTTGTGCGACGGAGACGAGAAAGGGTCGCAAGACTCCGCGGACGCAGGCTTCCCGTGGCAAAGGCCCATCTTTTTCTTCGATACGAGATCGTAGATCCACGAAGGAGAGAAGAGGAACGATTCCCAGACCCTAGATCACCATTGGCATCTCTCACCTTCGGTTTGCTCCCCTCCTCTTCGTTTCTCTTTCTCGGGCAGAGCCCTTGGGTAGTGAAGGTGGGATTGGGTTACTATAAGATAGCTATAACAACGGTTGTTTAACGTAAAGAAAGGTTCCGAGCTCCCAACAGCGCCATTGTTAACTAGTGATTCCGGGACCAAGTTGCTTCCTTGCACACGCACACACATCTCTCTGTCATCACCATCACTGCCTCTCCCTGTTTTCTTCTGGTTAAAGCGACATGCCCACACTACAACGTGATTAATAGGGCACTGGCCCCTGATGTAAGACTTACCAGGAGCATGATATAGACCATGTCAGATTCATGCGTTCTCCAAAGCAGCATTGAAGCATCACCAGATCTGAAGTTTGGTACTGGATGAGTGTTGTTCCTTTGCAGCCTCCGTCACCAAGGTCAAAAGTGCGTCCTTTGATCTTTGTTGGCCTTCGTAATGGTAAATATCGGTTGCATTGGATCGATCTTTCTCAAATCCTGATGGTTTAGGACGATGCAGAGGTCGTGGATTGATGATGGGAAGAGCTTTGGGTGGCTTGGAGTCGGATCTGCTGCTCTGCTACTTCTCCTTCCTCTTGTATTTCGTTGCGCGGTGCGTGATGACCATGAAGGAGCATGACATACCGCTGCGATACTTACTGTCTACCCAACAGTGGTCCGGGGTTACACTGAAGTGGGACCCTTCCAGCAGCTAATCACCGTGTGGGTGACCGGCCAGATTATTTGAATGCGGGAAACGAGTACCGAAGTAACGCTTCCCGCGGGTTGTTTCCGGTGCTCCCCATCAATAGGCGCGCTCGAAGTTAGTGATTCGTAAGAAGGGGGACGACAGACGCGTGGCGGAATATCAATGGTGAACTAGGGGAAGAATTAGGTTAGCGAACGAGTTCCGGGGGAACGTTGTCCTCGTTGACTGCAGCGCTCGTTAAGGTTATTTAATTACTTCAGCGGGTCGGATTTTGTCGCCAACGATGCACGTATTTAAGGAACGCGGTATGCTTTTCCGGCGGACCAGCTTGGAGTTAAGTGGTTTCCGCACCCTTGAAAGACTAACCTCTGTTTTTTTGTTGGAGGATTCAATTCTTTCCTTTCAATGATATAATTAACTAAATTACTTGATTGGTATAATAATATCTTTTACCTGATTAGTTAAATAATTTACTGAAATTTCAAATTTTATTTAGAAAATTATAATTAAAATTTTCAATCATCTGCTTGAAATTTGGAAAATGCTAAAGTTTTAGGATATTAACCTTTTTTAAAACCTTAGATATTAAAGTTATAAGTTGGGTTTTCCAGAACTACAGAAAATAAAAAGTTCCAAACTTTAATTAAAACTTGAATTCCTATTTCAAATCTTTCTACCATGCAGGACTTAATGGTACCACATCTCGAGGGAGGGGGTACCACAGAAGTGGATGAAGGAGCACCTCATCTAGTGGATCATAAGATCACTTGTGGTTGGTGACCACAACTTGAATGGCAGAAGAAACACACCTTTGAAGTGCATTTAATAATGGAGAGAGGGAAGAGCTGCAGTGGGAATTCGACAACAGAATTGGAATGGTATGTCATTCCACTGGCAGTGGATGGTGATTCAATGCTTTCTGGTCACCATCAGTCAATGGCGTTTCCTGCTAATCTTTCCCTGCTTCTTCACCAGATGCAGATTGAGCCCAGTAATTATGAGAAATAAACATATATAAACATCATTTTAGGCATTAGAGTTATTATTCCTTTGCAGTAATACTGTTTTTTTTTTTTTCCTAAGACTCGGTTCTCATGTATTCTTTTAATTCATCTTCAATAGAACTTAGAGGTGGCCTTTGATTCATGATTTTTTGAATGCTGGGATAGACAGATATTATTAGGAAAGATAGAGAAAAAAATATTTTCATTTCTGAATATAAGGATAAAATGAGGCTTCTTTCTCCTCCTCATTTTTACCAGTCTTTTGCTCAAAAGAATTAAATTTGGTTCCAGAATAAACTTTTTTTCATGATATAAAATTGTATAATCTATCACTGTTACTTTTGATTTGGGGAAGAAGTAGATTTGGAAGCTTAAGATAACACTGTGAGTTGTGGGTTTTAATGGAGAGAAGAAATAGCAGAATCCTTGCACACCATTACTTTTTAGATCACAACTCTCCTGCCACAATGACAGTGATTGAAGCATCACCAAAAATTCTTTGAAAATATTCAGGTCAAACACCAACTGCTTTAAACTTTAAAGCATAACCAGACACTTAAAGATGCCCTTTGGATGATCCACACAGAGTTATACTGACACCTCACACTGATCAAGTTGATGTTACTTGATGCACCTTTTCTAATTATTTTTCCAAATCTTTATCAATTGATGGATACATTCATTCACTCATCCACATCCAACCAGCAGCATCATCATCATCATCAGAACTTGATGACATTATTTGTTGACTAATGCATCTGATATGACCAACTTTTCTTACATCAACCTTTTCTTTTTATGGTATATTAACATCACATTTTTGTTTGGTAGCAGATCAGTATTAGGATAAACCAAAAATTATGGTCTCAGGTCCTTGAATTCCATGTCCAACAACATGTGATGACCCCACAAATGCCTAAGCATGCTCTCTAAAATAGTGGCAATTGAGCCCCACTCTGCTCCAAAGGCTAAACTTAAATGTCAGTGAGGATGAATCAGTTCTTTAAGAGAAGGATAATGCAAGCAAGAAATTGTTTAAGATTTCATTATTAAATGACCATCCAACTTGAGGAATACCAAATGCAGCTCAACTTCCTTTTTGAGTCCAAAAAGTAGTGATAGAGATCTCAGACTTGGAGGCATTTGCAGGATAGCCAGGAGGCAATTACTGGTGACTCCCACGCTGCTCCATTAAGACAAATGGAGCAGAGTTTTAGTGCTGTTGGGTGGATCTCCACTAAAGATCCTGTGATCATTATGCTGCAAGTTGACCTCATTAAGCACTGCTATAGACACTGGCAATTCTTATTATCAATTCTACATGCTGAAATCCAGTTGTGCCATCAATGAAAGAAGCATATCATTTGAATTTTCTTGACCAAAATACAATGTTGCCACCTCAGCATGCAAGAGATGAACACAAGAGTTTTATGTGTTTTTTCTTTGATTTGAGAAAGTTTTCACATTCTTTCTTGAATGAATACCATGTTTATGGAAGTATTTTTGACAGCCTTCATTGTTCTGTACTATCAAGTGAACTACAGAAGCAAGAGAGAACTTTTGTTTGAAATCAATCAAAAGAAGAAGAATGACATTCAGAAAAAGTAAGGCCCTAATGTTGAAGATAGTCTGCAATTTGCAGAAAACTAATGTTGAATGCTTTCTTCTTCTAGATTCTAATCCTGGCATTGGACTGGACTTCTTATTGATCCAACACTTTGTTTGAGTATCTTATCCGTGAGCTATCTTTCCTCTCGTTTATATTCATTTCAATTGCTCAATCACATGAGACAAAATTAGAACTCATTTCCTTCCCCTTGAGAACTGATGAACAACTTTTAACTACAAAGAGCAATGAAAAATTACCTTTAGTAATAATAGTGCAATTCTGTCATTAGTGATAAAATATCTTCATCATCGGAGATGCATCTCGACAAAGGTTTCAGAAAATACTTTCATTACCTTCTGACTACAGTTTTTGCAGAAATTATCGGTGATGAAAATAACTTTTGGGACTAAATTCATAGTTCAATCTTTAGAAATAAAAGCTTTTGTTGCAAGATGTCATATCTGTTGAAGAGAAATTTAATGATAGAACACTGCTATTGCCACAAGTAAGATTACATCCTCAGCAACAAATTATTTCTTGAATTAAAGGCCATAGAGAATCAGAATCTTCACCAAAATTTTCATTGCAATTAAGACACTTCCATTGCAGGAAAAGCAGTAATTTGTCACTGAAATCATTTGAGAGGGGTGAACTTTCCGATACAACATTCCCTAAAGCGAAAAAAACTTTACATGAAACAAGATGAATTTAGATTAAGCAAAACTTGTTTTACTAATTTGATGTGCTGCTCCAAATCATCCAAGAACTTTGCGGAAACCAAGGCCTCCCTAGTTGAAGCTGTTTAGTAACCAATTTGGCAGCAAAAGCAGAATTAGTGTCACAGCTTAACATATACAGCTTATTGAGCACATCTACCTACATACATGCAGCTATATAGCTATAAAATGATGTTGAGAACCATAAGATATCTAATCAAAGTAAAACTTTACAGTTCTCTTTCTTAGTGATGATTGGTTCTACAAACCTCCAGAATGAGGAGTTTCTGAAATTTGTGTCTTTCCTGCAACATGACAGATTAAAACATTTCATATATATATATATATATATATTTCTCAGAAGATTCAAAGGGATATATCTGGTAATTTGGATGGGAATTTGTGACAGGTTCTAACTGGGCCAGTAAACAAACAGATGGAAATAAGAATCATGATCACTTAGCATTCATCACCATCCTACTTCAGCATCCAAGTGCATCTTGTAAAATCACTATACGAGACAAAATTAGCATCAAGAAATCTTCACCAACAATTTCTATTAGTTGCCTGAATATTAAGTCAGAATCTGTGGTACCTGTCATTAGAGTCACAAAAGAAGATGGAAGAATGCAATAATCATCCGGTAGCAGAGACGACATCTAACAAACAGTGACTGGAAATTGCGCCGAATGAGTTGGCACAGACAACAAGAGAGGAAATCAAAAGAGCTCAGGAAAGTGCAAGTCTAGACTCAATGGCCATAATTGATGAGCTTGAGAATTCTCATACTGTCCTCACAATTACCAAAAACAAAGTCACCATGTGAAGCACAGTCGTTGCACCTCTCTGATCCTTAACTTGATTCAACAAGTAGAAGCGTCAGAAAGAAACAAGTTGGAGAGTGGGAAGTCCAAGATGGCATTTGGCACTGGCAATGAGTTTCGAGAAATGCATGAAGAACTGGATCAGAAATGTGAGCAGATATAAACACAAACTCAAAGTGGAGTAGGAAGAAAGAGATATATATCAAGGAATCTGCAACATAGTTTGAGATCCGTTAATTAACATAGAAATGGATATCACCATTCAATTGGATCACAAGATGTAAACACAAACAATGCATTGCTTAAAAGGAGAGAATGCTGAAACCACAACAGTAAATTCTCAGATCACATATGCTAAGAACTATGAAACAAAATCTAACACGGTATGCATCAGAGCAAAAGTCATCATATGTTTAGAGGGAATCTTAAGAATATAAATTAGATCTTTCAGATGGAATGATAGCGAGAAGAACTTTGACATATTATTATTATATGAAAACATCAAATCAGGTGTATCCATGGTTTAATATGAAAGCTTGAAAATTGGATCAACCAGCTCTCACACAATGAAATTGGAATTCGAAGTCCTGAAGAATCCTTGATTGAATTGCCACAAGAGTTTGACTCGATCTGACCGAAGAGCATATCCTCACAACATTTAATTCTTTGATGCAGTGCAATTGCCAAGTCCTTATACAGCATGCCCAAAGAGCACAAGGACAGCAGCAGAGGTGGGGGCTGGCATTTAACAGAGACCGGTGGAGATCAGAGGGAGTGATAGCTCTTTGAGAGAGTGAAGTAGGCTCTCTTTAAGAGCCGGCATTGAAGGGAATTCAAGGGGAGTAAATGGTGGCAGGTGGGCACAATCCCATGAACTATATGACCTTCTTCTTCCAGCTTTTAATGCCAAGGGCTTCTTCCACTTTAAGGATAAAGCTCCTCTCCGAGCTCTAAATTCCATGCTCCCATCTCAAGTTTCTAAAGGGGCCACACTCCAATGCACTTCTCAAGTTCTACACATCAAAAAGCTGGTTTGCTAATTAGGAGTCTTAGATTTCTCTTGTTGATCTCTCTATCGCCTGATCATTGTTTTGTGTACAGGAGCTGAAGGATGATATTGTGCTTAAACTTCCATATCGTTCGGCATCGCTTGTTATATACTTATAATCATTAGAATCGAGTGGCAATTGCTTTGTTGTTCTAATCAGTCGAATTAGATTCATTCATTCATTAATGGATTTGGCTTCCTAACAAATCCATGTTGGAGATGATAAGGCGAAAGAAGAATAGCTGTCATATGCAGGATGTCTTGTTCAGAAATTGCAGTAGTGCTCCAAATGCATCAGGTTATATATGCCATCAGTAGCTACTTAACTTGCTTCACCAAACCTTGGCAGACATCATGTCTGCATAAAAATTCTGATCAATTCCCACATAAATGTTGAGAAAATTAGTTAGAGCGGAAAATATGGACCATCTTTTATTAGGTTAAGAGGGACATTATATTCAGACATACATAGATCTGTCTGTGTCCATCTCTTGATTTGTGTAGAGCTCAGCAAAATGAGAGAAACGGATGATGATACCATAATTGCATGATTGTGAGGTGCTGCTGCATAACCAATAGGTCATGTTAATGGATCACAATCTTGTTTGTCCACTCACCATAACCAATAGGTACAGTAATCGAGTTGAAATTGAAGAGAAGGGGGAAAGGACTAAGGCAATCAATGGGTGGCTGTGCCATTAATGTTTGTGTGGAATAAGAATCTAACGAGAATAAATATTTTTTTTAGGTTGAGTAAATCCCCCCAGAAAAACTTTGGGAAATGATGTTTCTCTTAGGCCTAAACTGTTTGCATCAGCTATGTGAGAGACCAAATCTTCCAGCAGCTTTTGTGGAATGATTCAACCAGCTAAGATAGCAATCTCCTCATTTAAAGAGGAAGGAGGGGAAGGTGTCCATTTATTTCAGAGATGTGATAGTTTTCAATTAGGGTTGAGAAATGGGTGTTGGGATGCTTTAAAGAGGAGTTCATCGGTTGACTCATATTTGGAAGTCGGAGTTAATGGAAGATGCATGGCACTCAACTGCTTGTGCAGTTGAGCTTCTCCTCCCTTCAATTAGACGTCACACCAGCCGTGCTATTAGTGCTTGACAGTGTTGGATAACAGTGTGACTTATGGACGCAGTTGAACTTGACCTAATTCCCATGCAATTACTTCGCATGCACGGGGTTGTGATTCCTATGTTGATGCGTGGTAAGAGTCATGGATCACAGAAACAAGAGAACTTGTGTTCTTTTATAGCATCTCCCATTAGATCCTTGCTTGCAGTTGAGTGCTATTAAATGTACCTCCTAATCCAGCCTATATAAGCAGCTCAAATCCTACGAGGAGATGGTAGAAAGACTGGCACTTTGAGAGCTCAAGTGCTGCTTTGGTTCGAACTCTATGGTGTCGGTGTCGCTGCAAGTGGCCCTTTCGCCAGAGGAGAGGAGGACATGCCCCGACCTCCAGGATTTCTTCTCCAGGAAAAGGAAGCGCAGAGATGGAGAAGAGAGCGAAGGTAACTGGGAGCCCAAGCTGGTGAAGGACGAGGAGGAGGAGGAGGAGGAGGAGGACGCCGAGCTGGATCTCGACGCTCCCTTGCCTTCGGAATGGCAACGCTGCCTCGATCTCAAGGTAGATAGATATCAAACATTACAAACCATGTCAGCTCAGATGAGATTGCATGGAGATCCGGAAGAGAGTTGATGTGTAGATTTCGATTGTGCAGTCGGGAGCGATACACTTCTACAACACCAGGACGCACCGGAGGACCGCCATGGATCCCAGGCTGAGCATCTTGGAGCCACCGAGCTCGCGGCCGAGGCTGGACCTGGAGCTCAACCTCGAGCCGCCGGGGAGCCACCTCTACGGAGGAGAAGGAGAGCGGGTGAAGCAGGATGCATGCAACTCCGAGGACGACGAGATGGTGGCGACGGCCTGCATGCGCTGCCACATGCTGGTCATGATGAGTAAGGCATCCTTATCGTGCCCCAGCTGCAAGTTTGTGCACCCACCAAATCACAGCTTCTCGGCGTTGTGCACGCCAGCTTTCAAGCTTGTGTGTTGCAAGGATCAGTACTCCAATTAGTCTTCCTTACGTATCTTTAATATGATGTATATAGTATTACAAAGAGGCAGGTTTTGGTCAGTTTATGTTCAGGTGGAGCACTCTTTGTTCGATGGATTCACGTTCCTCTAATAAGTAGCAGTAGATGACTGTTGGAGAAGACAATGTGTCCCTGTGCCTGTAACTCTAGTCTTGTGTAATAAGACAAAAGTATATTTAGTGGCAGTCAATGCTTTTGCTCTGCAACCAAGTAGCTGCTGCACCAGAAGATGTTAATGGTGCAATCTCTGGAACCAGTAAACCCTACCAGAGAGCTTAATTGAAGGGTCTCTGAAGAATTCTGCCACTGAAGAAAACTCGACAGCAATTGATAGCGAAACATATCGGCGAGGAGAATTCGTACTTGCTTGCTACAGGATGTAGATAAATTGATGATATCACATGTGTGACTGAGCCATGTAACCACTATTGCACCTGCCATGGAGTGCATGTGAAATCATTGATTAGGCCTTCCAGTGGTCGACTATCAATGATTACTAAGGCAAATGGAGTGCTATTAACTTTAGTTGACGAAGCATTTTGGAGCTGCGCATCCAATGTTGATATGACATGTAATTTAAATGGCAGTATGATGATAAGTCAACTTCACACCATCTATGACTTTGGGAGCACAAAAAAAATCTTCCAAAATGAATCTGTTCCTCAAGAATCCTGGCTGCAACAAAGCAATGATCTGATCCAATCCAACACAGTAAATTTCCAGGTTATCATTGAAATGGGATGGAAAATCTTCAGTGTCCTGTTTTTGAGGAATACTAACACAACCAACATTTATTTGCTGTTTTCCTTTTAGACAGAAACGTGTAGACAGTGTACCTGTTTTAAATTCTTTGGTTCCCCTTCTCTTTCATGTCCTTCAAACAGTTGCAGGCATCACAAAGAAAAATGGTGGTCCAGGATGTATTAGTGGCTGTGAAATATGTATTGAAGCACAAAGATATACTTTAAATTCTCTCTCTCTCTCTCTCTCTCTCTCTCTCTACAGGAGAAATGGCTTGCGGTAAATGTCAAACATCTCTGAAGAAGATAGCTGAGGCTCCTGCAAAGCGAATTAAGCTCACATTAGGATGCGATTAAAAAGATGAAGCACACTATATGATCAGAATTAAGGAGAAAATGATTGTGACAAAAGCTTCATCCTATAAAATGTATCAAATGAGGAGGAAGAGAAGCCTCTCAGCACCCAATGACATGTTTAGGTTCCCCAAGTTCATTTTATTTGAAGATATCTCAGGTAAAAAAGGGAAGAATTTCTTGATTGTCTTGTCGAAACATAAGATGTTATTTACACCCTATATGTTGATAAGCAACAGTTTGGACTTTAGGCATTGACAAATCACTATTAGGATCTGAAAAGCATAACATGTTACTGTTTCACTGTAGATACAGGTGGATTAAGGTACATGAAGCAGATAAGAATGCAGCCTGTTCATGTGCAAATTGCATGATCCTACATGAGTGATCAGTAACTTGGATGAAACACCAGTTCACTTTTGGTCCTAGTAAACACAGCTGAGAGAGAGAGATGTTATATTTCAAAATCTTCAAAAAGAAACTAATACATTGCCTTGGTCCGATGCAGATTTTGCTTAATTGAGGACTTGGGAGAATGATGAAGCACACAACATGAGGAAAAGGAAAAGAAAAAAAAACAGATAAAGCAACGGCACATGTTTTGCCATGACAATCAAATTCCAACTATTTTATACTTGACAGATTCACACACAATGAGTCAAAGTTATGAGCTTTGGTTACCAAGACATCCCTCTTGAAATCACATAAAGCTTATCTTTTGTTATGATTATGACTAAACACTGATGGAAAATTCAACATCAAAACAATTGCTTCTCCAGACTAACATACTAGAACTTGTGAAGAGTTGAAAACAAGAGGCATCAAACAAGTCAGCAAGTGTGTAGATTCATTCATCTAAAATGAGATAGAGGAGATCTTGCAGAGAATGAGAGCAAGGGAAAAACTAAGTTTTCTAAGAAGCATACCTGGGTTAACCCAAAGTTGAACACCTTCCTCATAAGAGAAACAATTGGGCCACTCATGCGCATGCCTGTGCTGGCCTCCCGAATAGCAGAGCGCATGGCTGTCAACAGGCGACCATAAGTAGTTCCTGGTTCATTCTCAATAGCTTGTATGAAACTGTAAGTCATGGCACCCGTAGATGTCGAGCCTGCCAAAGCCTGCAGGACTTCAAATTACAGTGATCAGATGAGTCGTCACTCTGGCTAAATGCATGAAAGCAAGACTGAAATAAACAGACCAAGGGGAAAGAATGGCCATCCTTGGATTTAACTCAGTGTTTTGCAGAGCCAGGCACTAGATAACATAACCATGGAGACAGACGAGACTTCACCCCAGATCAAATAGGAAATGCTGGCATGAGAACAGACACAACTCTATCACTTTGCCATGTTGTTTTATATTACAACTAATATAATATCTTCTTAAGTTCAGAAGGTCCAGACTGCAATAATAAACCGAGACAATGATCCAATGAAATCAAAAGCAACTCTGGAATTTCAAGTCAAATAGCATAAGCATAATTACGGTAAATAACTGCAATAAAAGATAACAAAAGGAATTCTTCCTATGATCTCCAAGCCCTGAGAATCTATAAGAAGAGCAGAGCGCAAGGTTTATATTCACCAGCAAAATTATTCATCATGTCAGAACAACCCATATTTATTAATCCTCAATGGTTTCCTGGTGAATCATGCACTCACCGAGGTATCTGCAGAAGTCTGGTGGTCATCACAACCACTGATCAAAATAGCCAATCCCCCATTCGTGCCCTTCCATGTACCTGATGGGGGGTTGTGATCCTCCCACTGGTAATACCCTGCCCTGCGAAAAGCAAAAGGTTTCATTATATCATGGACATGGACTTCAAACCAACCTGACGGAATGCTCATTGTAAGAACATGGCGACTCTGATCTCGGAGTTAGCACTAACATTCTATTTATCTGCTCAAGTTTATGATGGCTATGACTTGGTTTGAGGTACTGCGTTGGTCACCTGGATAATCGGCAGAGGTAGGGGAGGTCGAGGACGGTGCCACTGTGGCAGGCATCGACGAGCGCATGGAGCTTGGCGCCTCGGGGGAGCGGCCGGACGAGCGTTTCGTTGATCTCGTCGTCCACGATGGTGCCGTTGGCCTCGAAGTCTAGGGGGCAGAGCGCCTCGTCGAAGCCGTCCACCTCGTCGCCGCTGGGGTCCGGCCGCTGCACGCCGTGGCCCGAGAAGTGGAACACGAGCGAATCGCCGCTCTCGCACCCGCTCACCAGCCACCGCATCGCCATCCGCAGGTTCTCCTTCGTCGGCACCCGGGACGGGCCCCTCTCCTCCTCTGCATATGGTTGCATGACACAGGAATGTTCTCGGTCATGGTTCTGACGACCGTCTTTGATCATGCTATTGAATCCGACAATGACGAAGAGGGCCTGAGGAGATCCATGAATCACTTCCTTACCGGTGAGGACGAGGATGCCTTCCGCAGGGAACCCAAGCCTCTCAATCAGCAGGTACCTCATGCAGTTCACGTCATTCACCGTCCCCTTGAGCTCGTACCGCCGCCCGACGTAGCTTATGCCGACGAGAACCGCCCTCTTCTTCCCCCGCACCCCGGGAAAGCTCGGCGGCGGACTAATTATGGGATAGCCTTGGGAGCTGGAGCCGCTGCTCGACGACGAAGAGTTGAGGGAGCCGATGCCATTGGAGATGTTCATGACCACGGACTTGAGGAAGCCCATGGCTTGCCGGACCGGGTCTTGGGAGCTCCCCACGTCGGTGATGGCGAAGCAGGCGGCGCAGCGAATGGCCCGAGCTTGCGGCGGTACGACCAGTAGCACGTCGCAGCCGCTGCACCTGGCCGTTTTGTTTCTTCTGCTCCACATCTTCGTCTCCCTTCCAGCTTCACATTCCTCTCGTGGGCTCTCTCTGCGAGGCGCCACCATGGCCTTGCAGGAGAGCCATCACCGGAGTTTACAGGGTGCTCGATTCTTTTCCCTTTCATTTTGCCATGGCATATATTCCGATGAGAAAGAAGTGTGAGGGGAATAGGATTCTTGCTGCTTTATTTTCCAGTGCACCATCTTAAAGAGTTGCGTTCAACCAATGCAGTCTTCCAAAGATTTGGATTGCCACTACCTCATGGCAGTCATAGATTTTGTCGACATAATCCAAGATATTAGATATGAAAAGACAGTATGATTCTAAAGAAACTTAATTTACCTGCTTAAATATTGGATGATATGAAGAGATAAAAAGCAATATCTGCTTCACTGATACAAGATGAATGTGAATATATCCACAGTAATATAAAAGGGAACATTAAAATCCTCTTCTGGCAAAGCATCCTGCAACCCAAGCAAGATGTAATCAAATAAATAAAAGAACTCAAGACTGATGTTTCTATAATGTATAGATCACAACCTCTTATTTATAGCTGAAGCAACAGAATCTGCTGAGCCATGCTCGAATCTTTTCTCCAGAGTGTCCTTTTCATGTGGTAGGCTTGCTCATGTCTGCTGATGATACTTTCCTGTACTTTTCATCATACTACAATTAATTAGGATGGATTGCTGCAGAATCATAATAGCATGACAACCTTGGGGATTGTCTAAATCATGTACAATCGATTTGGCCAGATATGCAGGTGTCATGGTGACTATTGTCCAAAGTAGTGAAATTTGACAAGCATTATCCAATATTTGTTTTCCACCTTTCTTACAAAGTGAAAGGGAAGGAACTGATATTACCACATAAATATTCACAATGTTTTCCATTATAGACAAGATGAACCAAACAGATGAGCGCTTATGTTGCTGAGACACTTACAACTTCCTGGACTGAAATGTGAATTTTTTATGGTATGGTGAAATGACTGGGGCTAGGATTGTTAGTATGACTTCTATGAAGTATCTTCTGTCCCCACAAAGCTTGTGTAATGTCAAGAGACTATTTGTATGATGTAGAATTCAAACCGTTCATTCATATAGAATATTTATGTTTGCTTGCTTCTATCAAGAACAAAAGAAAAGGTTCTCCTGCTTTTTCTGTAATGTTCACTTTGATGATCCACATATCTTGCATGATCACAATCAGAAAACCGGCTGCCTAAATTAAAAGTAAACTTTGAATTGTTTTTCGGCTTGGAAGAACAACCTGCAGACAGCTATCAGTATCCACATGCCATGCCAATTGATTGCAATTTCATTTTTTATCTCCTCTGTTTTTCAACTCCATGTGTATCAGTGCTAGAAATTAATCCCATCAACTTTCTACTATACATTTCTGAATGAGATGATGCCTCCATCAGGTCATGACAGTGGGAGCTCTCAGCACTGCATGGATGAAAGAGACTATGTTGCCAGATAATGTTGTGCAGTGTATCTCACCAATGAATTATCTCTTTCCTGGAGTGACAATTGCCAAAGTTCTGTTGATGCTAGCCTGCAATCTCCATGAATGATTCACTCTTTTAACCAACTAGCAATCCAGCCAAAACCCAGATCCTCTTTTGTTCAAAATCTTCTACTTGCATATTTGTAAATTTTTTCCTTCCTTTACTGTGATAAGCCGGAACAGATCTCCAGACATAAAGAACATAAATAATATCAACAGAGAAACAAAGTCAACATGGCACCAGCAGCTACTACCTTCCACTTTGCCTTATTAAATAGGATCTGAGTATCATATCTCTATTCCCTTCTTATTTCAGGAACTGATCTTTACAATTTCAGGATAAAACTGATCACAAGCACAAGAATATAATGTATGACACATCAAATATACCTCCTCCATGCAGTTATGATCCCTAATTCCACCTCCTGCTCTAAACTTATGCACCAATCCACCAACCTCAATCCAACTACAGCCGGTATCTTTCCTTATATTCCTATCATCCATTATTTCTCTGACAGCATTGGCCTCCTCCCACTGCCCTCCAGCAGCATAGATGTTAGCCAATGCAACATATGATCCCGAGCATTCTGGTTCTAGCTCAAACAGCTTCCTTGCTGCAACTTCTCCTATATTAGTATTTCCATGGACTCTACAAGCACTCAGTAATGCTCCCCATAGTGATGGTGTAAACTTGAACATAGACCTGCTTATAAGCTCATAGGCATCATTCAATCTTCCTGTCCGTCCAAAGAGATCCACCATGCAGCTATAATGCTCCTCTCTAGCTGGTATACCATAACAGTCATGCATCAAACAGAACAATCTCCAACCCTCATCAACCAATCCCGAGTGGCTGCAAGCTGATAAGAGGCAAATGAACGTAATGTGATCAGGTTGAATCAAAGCCGACACCATGAAATTAAAAGTTCTAAGAGCCTCCTCAGTGTTCCCATGCTTCCCATATCCACAAATCATTGAATTCCAAATGGCAACATTCTGCTTAATGCTAGCTCCATTAAACGCAGCATGGGCAGCTTCTATATTTCCACACTTTGCATACATATCAACAATGATGCCTTGGATAACCTCATCCAGATCAAAGCCCCTCACTATTGCTTGTGCATGAAACTGCTTTGACAGGCTAATGAACCCAGAAAATGCACATCCGCTAAGTAATCCAACAAATGTAGATTGATTTGGCGCCAATTCAACTAAACACATCTCCACAAACAGAGAAACAAGACCCTCTATAACCCCAGTTCGACCATACCCTAATATTAAACAGTTGTAACAAACCACATCCTTCAGTTGAATCCTATCGAAAACCAGCTGGGCAAGACCCAGGTTTCCATTTCTGGCATAGACATCGACCAATGAGCTTCCAATGAAAGCATCAGAATCCAAGCTTAACTTGACTATCCATGCATGGAGCTGTTCCCCCAGCTCAAGTGGGGGGCTGCCCAGAACAACACTGAGGGTGTGGCAATTTGGTGTCATGCCTTGATGCAGCATATCCGCAAACAAATGCATCATTTCCATCTCGTAGCCCTCTCTATCGGCATAGGCCTTTAGCATGACGGTCCAAGCAACAACATCCCTTTCGGTCATTTGGTCGAACACCTCTCGGGCCTGCGATAGAATACCACATTTAGCATAGAAGCTAACGAGAGAGGTCTCGGAGGAGCATGCGTGAGGTTTTTTTTGCGTCCTCCTGATCATGACTCCGTGCACCTCCCTCCCGGATCGGATAGCCCCGAGAGAAGCGCAGCAGTTAAGTACGGTCGCGACGGAGAGGTCGTCGGGCTCGTGGAGGCCGCTCGAGATGGACTCGCGGAAGAGGGCAAGGGCCTCAAGCGGCCGGCCTTCGCGACCGCGCTGCCGGATGAGGGCGGCGACAGGGTCGGGAGCGGTTCTCTCGGGCTTTTCGTCGAACGCTAAGACGACGGAAGGATCGCGCGGGCGTCGCTGAGGTGCGGCGTCCCCCTGATGTAGCTTGACCTGCCTGTGGATAGCGGAGGAAGGAAGGGCGGCGGCGGCTGCCACCGGGGTACCGGTGATGGCCGCGGTTAATTGCGCGACGGCACCACTGTTTCCTAGTAGCATCGTAATGCATTCCAAGCATATGGTTGCTACAAAGATTCAACTTTTGTAAGGCGTTGCAAAGTTTTGGTAAAACAATTGTATGGTGCTACAACATAATAACTTCTCACACACACACACACACACACACACACAAAATGCATGAATATTGGTAACAAATTTATGTTACTAGAAAAATAAAACAATTTGGGTTCTACTATAAATTTTAAGGTTTTTAGCAAATTTAGTCTCGAACTTTTAAATAAAAGTATAAACATGTTAGCTATCACACAGTACTTAATAAAATGTAAGCCTCAAATATTCCATAAAACTCAAGCCAATCAAAAATCATTAACAATCACTTATAAATCCATAAGAGCAAGAAATATCATCATCATAAAACCAATCATTTACCAGAAATTTATATCAACATAAAACTTTAGATTTAACATGAGAGGTTTTTTAACATTTACAATAATGCACACCAACTCATACGTTTGGATAACATTACAAATAACTTCTCATTAAACTATCAAAATATGTCATAATCTTATTAGTCCAAAACTAACATGAATGAGTGACAAACTTAAAAAATTTATATGACACTAATGTGAGCTACAAAGCTTAACAAGTGATTATCACATTCATGACATAGGGATGGTAAATTATATAATATAAGAATCAAGATGTAGAATTCAAGAATCATATTTAACATTTTATATGATTCATACTTAACAAGGAACAAAAAACAATATACAAGCAAATCAAGATCAAATGCAAGGAATAAGCTTGTGTAGAATCATATTCGATATTTAATTCAATTCATTGATATATAAAAAAAAGTAAATAACAACATACGAGCAAATTAAGACTATAATGTAAGGCATAAACTTAAGAGACATATATGACATCTCATTCAATTCATTGATATCAAATAAGCATATAATAACGTATAAGTGAACTAAGATTACAATATAAGGTATAAGCTCAAAGAGACATATATGAAATTTTATTTGATTAATTGATGTCAAATAAATATATAACAATATAGGAGCAAATTATGATTATAATGTAAGGTATGAACTCAAGAGACATGATATTTCACTATTTTTTTTGTGTATATATATATATATATACACAATGAGTCAAGTGAAATATCATGTCTCTTGAGTTCATACCTTACATTATAATCATAATTTGCTCCTATATTGTTATATATTTATTTGACATCAATTAATCAAATAAAATTTCATATATGTCTCTTTGAGCTTATACCTTATATTGTAATCTTAGTTCACTTATACGTTATTATATGCTTATTTGATATCAATGAATTGAATGAGATGTCATATATGTCTCTTAAGTTTATGCCTTACATTATAGTCTTAATTTGCTCGTATGTTGTTATTTACTTTTTTTTATATATCAATGAATTGAATTAAATATCGAATATGATTCTACACAAGCTTATTCCTTGCATTTGATCTTGATTTGCTTGTATATTGTTTTTTGTTCCTTGTTAAGTATGAATCATATAAAATGTTAAATATGATTCTTGAATTCTACATCTTGATTCTTATATTATATAATTTACCATCCCTATGTCATGAATGTGATAATCACTTGTTAAGCTTTGTAGCTCACATTAGTGTCATATAAATTTTTTAAGTTTGTCACTCATTCATGTTAGTTTTGGACTAATAAGATTATGACATATTTTGATAGTTTAATGAGAAGTTATTTGTAATGTTATCCAAACGTATGAGTTGGTGTGCATTATTGTAAATGTTAAAAAACCTCTCATGTTAAATCTAAAGTTTTATGTTGATATAAATTTCTGGTAAATGATTGGTTTTATGATGATGATATTTCTTGCTCTTATGGATTTATAAGTGATTGTTAATGATTTTTGATTGGCTTGAGTTTTATGGAATATTTGAGGCTTACATTTTATTAAGTACTGTGTGATAGCTAACATGTTTATACTTTTATTTAAAAGTTCGAGACTAAATTTGCTAAAAACCTTAAAATTTATAGTAGAACCCAAATTGTTTTATTTTTCTAGTAACATAAATTTGTTACCAATATTCATGCATTGTCATCCCTTTCACGCGAGATTAACGTCGTTAGTTCTAACAATTTTTATATACATGGGATCGAGAGACTGTGGTTCTAATCTTTGATCATTTATGACATTCGAGATTGTTAGATTTTGAATGAATCAGTGTTATGCACCTTTATGTTGTGGTGGTCTGGGTCCACATGACTTGATCCTATCTCAACAACACAAGGTCAAGCGAATGATTGAGAGAGTGAGGTTGGTCAAGGGGTTAGCTCCGATATGGGGTCGAGTCATGCTAGATCTATGTTGAGATCCTGTACAACTAGTCGATGTCCCTGGAGGATTCCTGATTTAACCTCTCCGATACTTAGTAAGTGAAAATATATAAAAAGTTTATCCCTCGTCCCTGGATAGGGGACCAATATTTATACATGCAGAGGCGACCTAGAAGGTATGACGATTGATAATGATCGCTAGTACCTCTCCCGACATGATCATGTGGGTGGCCGACCCGTACGTCCGCTACAACGTGGGTCAACCCGTCGAGTTCCTATGGTGCAACGTGACTCGTACAATCTCGTGTAATGTAGAGCCAACTGGAGGGGTGTTGCCTGTCGAGCCAGCTTCCTTCCATGTCAGATAGATATCGGATCTTATTTCACATCAATTGCTAATAAACTATCTGGGGTTGATGTTAGAATATTCTTTATCAATCAAAATTTTTATTTTGAGATATTTACAAAACCAAATCATATATGATTAAAACATTTTATCGAGAAAGTCATGTTGATTTTTCCCCCATAAACACCATTATGATTGCTGGATTCCTATGTAACTTATAATTACCCTATAAGTTTTTTCATTAACTATTTATTTATTTTATTTTTTTTAAATTACTTGGAGAGTTATTCCAAACCATATATATACACACAATGTTTGATTTGAATACAAGTTTAGTTTCCCTAAAAAAAAAATCTTATTCTTCTCAGAAAAATTATATGGATGATGGTATTTATTATACCTTATTATCTTCATTTCATTTCTGTCCTCTCCGCTCCCTACCATTTCTTAGCTATTTCTCTACCATGGCTTGTTTCCAGTTCATGCTGGTCATCTCTCTCTCTCTCTCTCTCTCTCTCTCTCTCTCTCTCTCTCTCTCTCTCTCTCCAATATTGCTACCATCCACAAGTCTCATCTACCACGGAGGATCTTCTGACCTCACCACCGACCGCCACCCAAAACATATCTCCCTCTTCCGTGGAAACTTCTCCGGCGGTGCACATTTATCAGCCATCAGCGTGGAAGACTCCATTCATTGTTATCCACCTAACACACCCTCCCCCACAACGCATCATGTGTCCCACACACACACACGGCTGGGTCGAACGCAGCCGCTACAATTGAGATGTCATCATCGCACCAAACCCAGGCGGCCCTCCACCTTCCTTTTCATTTCCTTTCGGTTCATCAACAGGAGTCGTCGGTCTGTGCTCGGGCGCATCATCATTGGCCACAGTATCCTCGGCCATTGCATGTGTGCTGGTGTGGGGCTGCGCCTGTCGTCTCCCTTCCCTTCTTCCTCCTCGTCGATGGCCATCACCTTCCCCTCACAGCAAAAAAAAAACACAAAAAGGTCTTGGCTGGGTACGCTTCTACAGTTCTCCCATGCATGGATGGCCACCTCGTTGCTGTTCATGAGCTGTTTGTGATGCTTCCAACGATTATGTCATGCTCCGGTGACATCTGACAGCAATCAACACAGCCTAATATTCCATGTCAAGTGCGCGGCTTGTCTCCGTGATTAGACCTTAAATATGAGCATGATTGTGGAGTTCCATGAGCTTTTAGTCTCTCTCTCTCTCTGGCGAGTTTGCTTGCTGTTGCAGCAAAATTTCAGACAACAAAATTGACTGAAGTACATACAGAATGTGACTCATCATCCGAGTGCAACCGTCATCATGATGTGAATGAAGCGTGAGTGGTAGGGAAACAGTAAGCTTTACCACGTTAGGGTTGCCATATATTCTTCTCAAGGAAGACTAAGTTAGCTGTCACTAATCTTCAGTTGGGCTCACTGAGCATTCAACTAGGATTTGATCAAGCAGACCTTATTAATGAGCTTGGATGTCGTACATGCTATATTTATCTTCATCATACAGCAGCTAAAGTGTCCATAAAACAGGAGCAACACTGAAACCAACATTAGACACCTCCTCTCTCTCTCTCTCTCTCTCTCTCTCTCTCCATATATACCTCTCTCTCTCTCTCTCTCTCTCTATATATATATATATATATATATATATATATATATATATATATTAGAAGGAGGAGGAGGAAAAGATACATTACTTCCTCACCTTGTAAGTGGGCTCGTGTAACATTATTTAGGGAAGACATGGCACATGCCATGGGTCGATGTGCAGGGAAAGGACTCGTTAGCTAGAGAACTCCTCTAAGAGTTTATACCTTCTTACCTTTCCCCTGAAGGCCTGCCTCGCCCTTCGAGAGCCCGGAGAGAGCTCTCCGGATCGACTCCGGTCGGTGACATCCGAAGCAGATCGGTTCAACAGCTTGGGTCTCTTGATAGGCTTGTGGAGCTGCGATGAGAAGACTCGATGATGAAGCTCGACTCCTCCTGACCCACTGCTGCCGTTGCCGACATCATTGTTGGTGGAAGAAGAGACTGAGGTGTTGGGATCCTTGACGGCTTCTTTTGCAAGAGATTTGGCTCCTTCCTCCCTCAGGCACCAATTGCATGCTCCGTAGGATTGGGCTTTTGGGTAGAGATCGCTGCAATACCTGACCAAAACGTTACGGATTAGCCGTGCATGGGGATACTGTGCCTCACCCACTCCATTCATTGTAATTGATGTTCCTTGGACCGACGCTCGTCCTATGTTTGATGGGAAAGTTAATATCTGATGTTATGGTACGTAGTCATAACAGAAACTGCAAACTAGTAAATGTTCAGTGGATGCAAGGAATGGAGAAAAAGATTGATCGAGATCAAGCATGTGGGAATGCCTCACAGTGGATCAACTTATCATATATGCTTGATGGATCGAATGAATCGGATGAACAGAAGGTTTTCATTGAATATATTGAGAGAGAGAGAGAGAGAGAGAGAGAGAGAGAGAGAGAGAGAGAGAGAGAGAGAGCAGTTCCTGAGCAGGCACCATAAACATGGGAACAACCATTGTTGGACATAAGAGTTGGAATTGTTTCTTTATCTTGACGGGATCTGATGATGGATTGATGAGGAATAACTAGTGTTTCCCTAAAGAAGAAAGAAAGACAAGGCATAGATTGAAGGGAATAAGATTCACTACCGTTCATGAGTTCGATTTGATATGCAGATGGTTCTGAATGGCTTTGAATTCACATATATACGAAGAGGGCATAAAGGCAAAACCAGACTGATGGGGGGTATCATAGATATGATGAACACAGCCTGTATGGGGATCCCTTTTCTGTAGTTACAGATGCATAAACAAGTCGGGATAATACTACAGCACGAGCGAGAGATGAGAAGGAGAGGATGACCTACTTGTGCTGACACCGGACAAGGCAGACCTTGCACCGGAAGAGCTCCTGCGCCAACCCGTGATCGCCGCACATGCAACAGACCACCGAGGGTGGTGGCGCGACTCCTCCTTTGCTCCCCATCCCACCCCCCGAAGGAGAAGAAAAGGCTCGGAATCTGATCTGATTGCCACCCTCTTCCTTTCCTTTCACTGGCGAGAGAGAGAGAGAGAGATGGATGGGGAGGAGGAGAGGAAAGACAGGCAGTTTTGGAAGGATGTTGAGCAGAAAAGAGAAGGAAAGCGATGGATGGGGTTAGGCAATGGTTCATGGGGCCTTCGAGAGGTGGGAAAATGTGGGCAACTCGATGGGCAGTTTGCACGAGAAGCATAGCAAAAAGACCAATAGGCTGCTGTGCGAGTCAGACTAAGAGGGCTTGGTGGACTCACAAGCCATCGTTGAAACCCATTGGCATAGACCGATCACAAGTCAATAGTAATACTATCTTTTGTGGAAGAAAGCGTAGACTTTGGAATGGTTCTGATGAGTTTCTTGTTGACTTTGCTGGAAACCATGCCATCGTCGGTATACCGATCACAAAGTCAACTATTGAAAGATCAGGTCTTGTGGGTGGAGTGCGCAGGCTGCAAGGACCATGGAGTTGTTCTCATGTCTTTCTTGCTGACCAGGCCTCACGCATATGACATCCTCGACTTCGTGTTTCTTCCTTGCACCATAATCTATTCGCTCGGAACCAAAAGTCAAAAAATATCTCGGACCGAGAGATAAGCTGCAGACTCTGAGGTTGCATCAAACAAGGTTAAGATAGATAGAGAGATCTAAAAGAATAATCTTATTAGAAAGCCATAAGATTGATGCTGGTGAAGTACAGTGAAGTGGGTGGTGATTATGTTGGTGATGAGAAACAAAATAAAAAGGTTTCCGAAGGAAGCTTCGTGCAGTGTGCTTGCTTCAAACGAGGAGCGTAAGAAGAGAAGAGAGCCAATCCAAGCAGTCTCCGAGGGTGGTTGGTGCAGCAATCAGGTCAAGAACAGAGTGAATACTTTTGTTGTCAGTTCTCAACATAAAGTTTTTTCTTAAGCCATCGAATATTTCCACGGTGCTGTTTCTGTTGATCTCGGAGCCCAACAGGAGAGAACCTTGAGAACAATAGTCCCTTTTGTCTCAGAAGAAGAAAGATTCTTTGAAAGGCTGGCACAGAGCAGCTCGGTCGATTCAAGTATATACAATCAATCAAACAGAACAGCTGAAACAGCAGGTGCAAGATGAGAAAGATTAGAATCAATGTAACAAGTGCCAATAAAGAGAGAGAATCAGGTCCATGCCTATCCACAAAGATCAGATCATATGTCCAAGTTTAATACAATAGAGACTACTACTCCACACTCTTTTCTGATGATATATTCAAATAAAACATACTCTTTTCTGATGATATATTCGATACAAGTAACTCCACAAGCCTCCACGCTGATTGCATGATTGGTACACTTGAAGGCCAACACATTTACGACTTCCAGGGGTTTAACAACAGAGACGGCTCACATGCATCGATCTTAAGTCACAAAAGCTCAACCGATGACTATTCAACCTCCTTAAGCCAGAACGCGACGGCAAAAGAGGGCATGAATACTTGCAATCTTCGATACAAAGGCTCATGGGTCCATGATATCCAGGCTCATTGATGAGAATGAGCAAGCAGCAACTGTCGAAAGCTTCACAGCACACACATGATCTGAAGTGAACAAGCATCCAGAAACTTTGTCCTCTGACAACCACACCAAATCTGATGCAGGAAATCCGAGAAGAAAGAAACTCCCACTTGTGAGAAGAGAAACAAGCAACTATTATGAACGTTGACGAGGTCCTATCTTCAAAATATTTAAGCATGACCTTCTAAAAAGCTAACGATGAAGAAACTTGTCCTCCGTACTCTCCATGTCAATAAAGATACATCCTTTCTCTCCAGTCTCCAGGAAATAACTAAAGTTACACAGTGTAGCCAGATTTCATTTTTCTCCACACTGCTACTCTCCTTACCAAAGAAAACAACCAACAGAGAAACTGGCAATCATCATCCAGTGTAACAGGCTTGTCAAAACCTGCCTCTCTCTTCAGAAACCCATGTCCCTTTCGGTCAAAAGAAGCTGCCCAGTGACCACCTTTGCATCAATTTGCAATCCTCTCTCCTTCAGACAAACTCATGTATACTACAGGATAGCCACTGCTCCTTATCGACCAATCATATCCCACCTTTCCCCACCATCAAAGCTCAAAAAACGACCACAGCTGTGACTCCAGGATAATAATTCGCACCCTCAGTCATTGGTTGTGTGGAGAGAGCCCACTTGCTACTTCCTTTATTCCTTTACCAACACCTTAGGGAAAGGCAGCTCACAAAATTGTCACTGCTGCAGACACAACTCTCTAATACTTTATATATATCGAAATTGAGTAGCTATTGACGAGTAACATCCAACGATTTGGCCTTTAGCTCAAGCGACTTGAGATAGAGAATGGCTTCATCAAGGATGGTTGCTGCATCCTTCCCCTTCCCACCAGGAATGATCCTTCTCAGTATGCCAACTGTTTCTCGAATTCTTGCCTTTTTGAGCCGCTTGTCACCTGCATTCTTATCATGATCCCCTCCTTTGATGGAGCTTGACTCGGCGACACCATCTTCCTCTTTGTTACTATGATCTATGGGGATGTCAGGGTGGTGAAAGGCTGCCGAGCTAGCAGTGTCCATAAGTGATGAATCAAATTCATTCACATCAACTCTCCTCCTCTTTACCAGATGCATCGAACTAGTTACCTCAGATGAACTCTTCTCCATTGCCCCAACTGGGGAATGACATGTGTTGGCTTCTTCATCATCATAATCGTCGTCAGAATCTGAGTACAATAGTGCATCGATTTCCTCTGGGTCTTCATGCATCACTTCACCTCCATGCCCATCAGAAATTGTTTCAGTGCTGCCCTGCAGACCAAACCCTGCGTTCATGGAATTAAAGCATGGAAAAGGGATGCCTGATAAGCTGAACATGAAGATTG
This sequence comes from Musa itinerans, assembly GCA_001649415.1. Lineage (NCBI taxonomy): Eukaryota > Viridiplantae > Streptophyta > Magnoliopsida > Zingiberales > Musaceae > Musa > Musa itinerans. Next base: position 741,909 of record LVTN01000023.1, on the reverse strand, counting down.
TTCCATCCCTTGACTGATCAAAGACCAACAGTCTTTTCTCTGAGCCATCAACATCTGAAGGCTTATGAGATGGGAATGGAGGTGAAATCAAAGCTGATCTCTGTTGAAAACATTTGTTACGATGGACACGAGGTAAGGCTGTTGTTCTACTCATCGAGAAAATACAACCATGTGGATTAGTATATGTAGGAAACAACATCAGATTTGTGTTCTGAGACCCCATGACAGGCTGCTGAATGTTATTGGAATCATTCAAGTTAATAAGACTCTGTGGTGAATGCTGCAAATGGATTTGAGGAACAAAATCCCTCTCCATCAGAACAAAGTCCAATTTAATCACCTGAAAGCAAGTAACAGTTGATTAATATCAATCCATGAGTTGATCAGACAAAATGTAGCAGAATCAACTTGCTTACCACAGGCAATTCTCAACTGTCAGATAATATTTACACAACAAGAACTACAAAAAGAAAAGGTGAAATTCCCAATTTTGTTGAAGATGAATCACAGAAGAGAAACTAATCTACGTAATGGGCTTCAGGAGATGACGGAAGTATTCAACCTGTTACAGTTCAATACAATAGGTTGTTAGCGGATAATGAAAATATAGAAAGCCTGAAGTCATTTAAAATTTTTACAGAAACACTTTTTGAGTCTCTTCTTTGTTTCTTACCTGGCAATCCTGCAATGGTCGGAAACAAGCAATGACCCTAACAGTTATGGTGGTGCTACCTGCAATCCCATTTTCATGTTTCAAAGCTCGGAATCTCGTGCTTGTCACTGCTTGGCACACCATTACTACTGTGTTTTGTTCCAAAATCAAGCCAATTCACTGGAAACTCGATGAGGCCCAGGAAATCGAAAGTGGAAAGGAAGACAAATAGTCTTCAGAGAAGGCCAGCAAGATGACTGAATCTAGGAGGCAAGACAAAGAAGAAATATACCCTGAATAGAAGCCTTCAGTGTCTCAGCTGTGACTAAGCAAAGGGTGGATGAAAGTAGGAGGAGAGAACTAATTACAGAGAGAACTAGTCACACAATAACCCGACAATACAGGTTCGAGGAGATCACTTTCCGGTAGACATCAACCGAAAGACTCAACCGCCGCATACTGTTCTGAATCTTTAACTACAAGAACTTCAATTTCACACTTCCTTCGGTGGCTTGAGAATCCTGCAACACCACCCCCTCTCATTAGTGGAAGATAATTGCAGAGCTCCAAGAAAAGGTAAGGTTTCACACTTCATCATCATGGAGTATACTAGAAACTGAGAAGAAAATTTTTTTGTAATAAAATTGTTTTGAAATCAACCAAAATTTTCCCCAAAAGAATAACCAATAATAACAAGCAAATGAGAACAGAAGATTGGTTTCGAAAACGGGATCAAGCAGGTTCTAGTGTATGAAGTTTCATCGACAGCCACAAGAGAACAAATAATTCGTGACTAATATCTCATAAAAACTGCAACCGATTTCGATTTGAAGCAACACCTACAATTGATTTCGTTAGATAACGAAAAAAGAAAAACAAATCCGCAAACTCAGGGGAGATTTCAAAGATCTTGAGAAATCAACCACGAAAGCTGAAGATATCCCAAAAACGAGAAAAAAGACACGATCTTAAGCATCAAATCATTCAAATAACTGCTGACTCGAGAATCCAAAATTAAAAAAAAAGCTTCGAATATGCATTCTTACGACGGAAGAGCCCGATCGAGAACGCGATTTCTCAGAAGAACCGCAGATCTCCTCTCACCGTAGTGATCTATTGCCACGCGCGAAGAAGGTGATGAGATCGAGGGAACGACCGGGGAGGAACCACTTGTGTACGAGGGGATCACGGGAGGAAGGGTGGGCTTTTATGGACCCAATAGGACAAATATACCCTTGTCAATAACACAAATACCATAACTCTTCAGTGGTACAAGACTGTAATTTTGGTGATTATGTTGAACTTAAGGCCTGCGGCGCGGTCAAATAGCCTGTTGACCAGAGGTGGGGCCGGTGACACTAATTTCCTACTTTACCCTGCCATTTCGTCCTCACCAAATTGCCACGGTCTTGTTTTAATTTTTTTATTATTATTCTGATAGAGGGACTTTTGGCAGAAATTAAAGTGGATTTATAATTTTCTTTTTCCATGAATCTTAGAAATGCATTTATATTGGTGTTTGGTGAGAAACCCCTTGAAATTTGTTGGATAAACAATTATATTTTCTGTTTCTAAGATTGCATTTGGCTTTGCACATTAAAAAAAATAAGATAATTATTCTATTTTCAAGATTTTTACAAGGCATTATTTGCTTAACACTCACTTTTGATTCTCATGATCTGACAATCTAAATTAGTAACAAGGTATGATATGATCATTACTCCTCTCTCTCTCTCTCTCACACACACACACACACAGATTTCTTGTCATTATGATCTTAATTAAAAAAACAGAACTTGTTTGAATTTTATCATTGTGATCTTAATAAAAAAAAGAATAGTTTTCAGCATAAAAAACAACCTCTTATACAAACCTCCCAAGTCAAACAACTTGTTTGAATTTTGTCTCCTTTGATGATGAGGAGTTCACATGTCTTGTGCCTATGGCAGAAAACAAAGCATGCTTGTTAGCTATAGTAGTAATCCAAAGAGTTAGAGAACACAACTTTTTACCAGTGGAAAATTGACTTCATCTGAATGCTGAGACTTAGACCAGGTCTTGCCACTCTATTAAACCAGAAGGATGATGAAGAGGAAGTGCTCATTGACCAAAAGTAGGTGCAGCAGCTTCAGCTCCATGAGCTTCCTGTTGCTTTCAGAAACTGCCCTACCTCTGTTGTGCACTGCATCAGGTTTCCACTATGTTTAGGTTAGAATGCAATTGTTAATGGAAGGGAAATCAACCATGGGGGCACTTGAAGACTTAAGGATGACAGATGATGAGTGAGGATGGATGGAGTTAAACCAATCTTGATATAGTGTCAGCAAAGACATATGGGTTCAGTTTTGACCTGTGATGGGCATATTTCTGTCTCACAGTGGATTCTGACACTATATCAAGATTGACTATGCCATATGTGCATGCTGAGGAGAACTTTAAATCTTCTTGTAATCACAGGAAGGGTATCACTTTCTCTTGGTGCCAGCAACATATATATATATTATCTGTACAGTTAAAGGTATGGAACATAAGTGACATCAATTTCATCAACTCTGCTGCTGCATTGAGGTTTGTAGCAATCCTTGACAGAAAAGCCAGGTGACAGTGCAAGTTGTGGGGGATTTGATTCTCCAGGACCAAATAAAGGCAGTGCAACCTTTTGAACAAACAAAGCAGATGGTCATGCAGGATGTGAATAGAAACAGAAAAAAGAACACATGCTATGATCCCTAGACCTGCCAAAACTTAAAGACTTGTGAGAGAAATTTACTTTCAAGTTGTTTAAGCTTCCCAGTACTATCTTGTGTATGGAGTGGAGGGAACAAAGGAAGTGGTAAGAGTCGAGAGAGTCCCCTCACTTGATGTCCAAGCATTTTGGTAGCACACAACTAGCCAATCTTTTTACATCAATGGATAGATTATATGATTCCATATTCAAGAACATGTCCATCATCATTGCAGGCATGTGTGATAGACAAGATTGACATACACTAAAAAGATGATTGTGGATGATCACCATGATCAGAATGTGTGGGTGGGTGTTCATCTGTATCATTTCAACTCTTTTGAAATAAATGATAGCCATGTCTATTTTATGCTTTTCCTTAAAAATTTAAATGGGTGCTCCAAACTCAACCAAGTCAAGTCCACTCACAACAGTCTCCTGCAATGAGAGTATACCTTGTGCAACAGTACCTTTGACTTCATTTTTGTCCATGGAAATCCAGTCTGACTCCATATTTGCCTTCTCTCTACTGCTTCACAGGTTTGGGCTGAGCCATCATTGCCCTGAGACTCCTCTGGGGTACTTCAGTTGGAGAATTGATTTATTATGTCATGATCCAAATCAAATAACAATGATTAATGTTTGTCAAACTAGAAGCATTTGAAGACCTAATTATGTTTGCTTGTTTACGGAAGAGTCATTGATCTGAATTTTAACTAAATAATTCAGAACAAAGTGCTTGTTTGACAAGTACTATTTTGCATGGTATGAATGCTACACTGAATATATTGTTGACAACTAAAACCATTATCTCCTTGTCTGTGAAAGAATCATCAGTGTGAATTAATTAATTATAACAAGAATGAGAATTATAACACATTAATCATCAGTGTGAATTATAACAAGAATAAGAATTCAAATTGTAGTGCCTTGCAGTTGACTCATCACAATCAGGTTACTGAAGTTAAAAGTTTGCAAAGAACTTTCAAGGCATTACCTTTTCCCTCTGTAGTGGAAGACTCATGATGGATGAGACTTGAAAGAGGGGGGGGGACCTGCAATAAGCACTCAAGAATACTTCAAGAAAGCATTACAGCCATTTGGTCATATGAATTCTCTAATGGAGACACCACACTTGGAAAGCCACCCACCACCTCCCACCTCCACCATGAATGCCCCCCTCACTACCATAAGAAAGATGAAAGGATTCAGTGTGCTATGAACTCCAAAAAGAGCTTTTAAAAGGTAAAGAGCAGAATCCATGCTCCAAAGCGCAATGTCTGGAAATGCAACCCCACCAACTCCATTGACCTTGAAACTTCACCTCCTGCCCCCAATCAAGCCACTACCATTATAAAACATTAACCTATCCCAAAAGTGACAACTTCCGCAATCCTTGTCCAGTTCTTTTCCCTCCTGTATATATGTATATATAAACATCACACACACATGCAGGTTGTTCAAGTAATCCAGTGCACATCTAGGTGTCTTTAATGCTTATCTGATTTGCAGAAACAATTCATGTATGCTCATGAATAAAAAGCAGGGAGGCAAGCTAAGAAGGTGTTTGCTGTGAATTTAATAGGAAACAACAATGATCCATTTATAAAATGGATTACCTGTGGTTGGCAATGAAGGTGATCTTTGTTGGCCTGCAAATGGCAGTGTTACAACAGTGGGGCTGCTGATTAGGAGATGACAAGTTGACCACAGATTGCTGCTAATCGGGCACCAACTTGTGCTTCTACTCACAAGACTCTCCACAACTAAACTTGTCCAAGCAAAGCCTTATTAGTTTCAGTATTCTGCAATGCCTATGGATTCAGAGTTTGATGGAATGCATCCAATAGAATCAGTGAACAAAAGCAGTTGTAAGTTCTAGTTTTGAAACTCACTGACATAACCAACTGAATTTTCTCGACATGGTATCCACATGACATTAGACAGACAACTGAAGCCACCTCTACTTGCATCTTGGAAGAAGATTCAACTGATATTGACTTGTAACATGAAACAAATTAATCAAAATATCATTCGGCAGTGACAGTTCTATCATACAATTTTTTTCGCAAATATGTATTTGTTTTCTTAACATCAAAATAAACATCTAGGGATATTACTGTAAGCCTTTTTAGATTTTCAATATGATTCACATGCGTGTCTTTCTACTTTTCTTTTTTTAGTTAATTATTTCATAAAGTAGATATTTTTTACAGTTGTACTCATTTTAAAATTTCCACTAATTTAAACAACATTGAATATTTTGTTAACACTGATACCAGTTTTTTTTGTTCTAAACAATAAAAGAATAATTCCACATTCCACAATAGGTCTAAACTCTATAAAAACTAACAACATGACTCTATATATATCAAGGTCTATATTCTCATGAAATAGTATCAACATCAGAACACATCGTCTTACAAAGTCAATAATATCAATCAATTATTCCATTTCTTTTCAATTATGTTTCATCATTTCTGGTACCATATACAACCTCCATCATACAAAGTACAAACTAGCATGAAGGACTCATAACAAAGGAGCAGGAACTTGGTATATGAGCTGCCACCACCAGGCACCTTCCATGGTAGATGTAACAAAGCACAGTCAGAATAATCATCAGCAAAATGCAAGAGATGTTTATTTCTAGTTCTAGATTAATAGTTTGGCTGTGATTTTCTTTAATCAAAGATAAATGTTTTAACTCTCCAGGAAATATTTCCTGGTAAAATGAAAGGAAAAAAAGCAAATCATCAACAATAATAACCAAGAATATTTACATTTCCAAGAACAACTGAGGATCAGCTGTATCTTGACAAACAAACAATGTTTTATGTACAAAAGGTAGCAATCTGAATCAGCATCCAATTCTATCCACACATACGACCGTGCTAAAAAGTAAACACAATTGTAGGAAAGTGGGTTTTTCAAGTCACCATTCACAGGGCAGAATAATATTGGTAGCCTTCTTGATGTTTAGAGAGCTGTTGTTTCCTAGCTGGGAGCATTCGAAGCACGATGTGTCAGGTATTGCTTCCACATCAACAGCCACCTCATTTGGATTTCAAATCCACCAATTAAGTGGAGTCCTTCCTTATAATAACTTTGATACGACACGACAAGAGGACCAAAAGGCTACAGAGGCTGCCTTAAGTATTGCTGGATTTTGGTAAATCCTGAAAAGTGGCAAGGATAATAGCAATTACATAAAGGAAAAGAAATTAAGACAATGCAACATATACTTGATGCAAATCAACTCAAGAGACAGGTCAATGAAACATCAACTTGATAATTTTGCTGAAATTGTCGTAGTATTTTAACCAAAAAACATTACACCTAGAAACTATTTGCATACAAAACCACAATCTCTTTGGGCTAAGAAAATAGTCTTGTCAACTCTCTGTACATGATTAAATATCAATTAGTCTATATGAAGATAGGTAAAGGATTCCAGTGATTGTGCTTCTAGAGCCCATAATAAGTGTGAATATAGCTAGACAACAGAAATTAATATTTGGAAATATGCAATAAAAGAATAAAATGGCTGGTACTCAGAATAAGCTAAGATTCTTGCTGATATCCCTAAAAAATATGCGGAAAAGGATTAAAATGGTTAGTGGACAGAATTGGCTAAGATGCCTGTTGATATCCCCAAAAATAGCCAGCATCTCTAAAGCTAATGGCATAACTTTTTTAAGAAAGCTCTTATCAAATGATATGAACTGTTCTAGAGAAAGTGACAAAGATAATGTAACTGTTACACAAGAGGTGTTCAGTGCATGCGGCTACAATGTCTTACCCCTGCAAACAAAAATGTTACTTCCACAACTCCACATCCTTGACAACCATCTCACAAAAGGAATTAACCATACCCAGTCATAATATTGTTATATATCAATAGTAATTCTTTCTGAAAACAACATAAACTTCAAGATGAAGAGCATATGTTTGTGGACTACTACATTCATTTTATGAAAGTGGCAGACAATCAAGGAAAATACATTAACTTCCGGGGAAAAGAACAAGTTTTTGCAGACTCTAGGATCCACAGTGTCACAAGCAAGATTATTAAGAAACCTTAAACCCTCATCAATATATTGTTATCAATGAAGTGACATAAATATTTAAATTGCTATCAAAGAAAGCGGAGACTTACCCAATAGCAGTAGCACCCCAAGAAGCAATGTTGTAAATAACTTGGCTTCCCTCCCATGCCTTTCGGAGCCTGCTCTTCTTCTTCTTTACAGAAAATGTTTTGCAAAGGGCTAAAGATCACAAAAGCAGGCAGCATACATCATAACCAATGGTTTATACTCTGCAGTAGTTCTTACAAATCGAGGAGTACATTTCAAACAGCTCACCTTCTTGAAGCTGATTGGGAGTTAATTCCTGCAGAATAAAATGCTATCAGTGAGTAAACAGACAAATAGGCTTACTAACTAAAAAAAGATAAATGGGTTGAGGAACAGAACCAACTAAAACCCTTCCAAGCAAATTGAATCCTGTTAATAGACATTGTATTATATTCATACATGCACAACGAAATCTCCAGTTACACGACACATATTAGCTTCTTACTAATCTGTTTCTGCTACAATTATGAAAATATCTTAGCCACAGCAACTTCGGCACATCTCGAAGCAATTTATTTAATCTATGCAATTGAGCATGCATACAAGAAAAAGTGGCTTTGTGCCTTAGTGAGTATGCAGTACACAAGCATTCTCCACATACGAAGTCTCCATTATTGGCCTACTAGGAGATAAATAAAGAACTCCAAATGCAGAAAAAAGCAAAAAACTGACAATTATACATGCATGACAAAGAACATATTGTCATCACAACAAGAATCTTGACATACTTTAGTTTGCTTTAGTGATAATAGGTAAGTAGCCATGAAGCATGCTATGCCATCCACAATATCCTCTTGATTAACAAGAACATAATCATCTTGGTCTGGGACACTCCCCCCATCAACTTGCTTATCTTCCCACAAATCTGTGGCAGTAACCATGTCCCAAGATGCATTATCATCTGCAACCAAGAGAATATATTAGTTAATGTCATTCATGTGCATTGGCACAATAAAATGAATGTTTATAGATGAAAAAAAAAAGTTTTCAATCAGTAGAATGTGCATACTTATAAGGTAAATTTTATTTAAGATGCAAGGAGATCTGTACAAGTTAGCACACCATAATTATTTTGATAAATAGATGTCTGGATGCTTCCAAGCTTTTCAAGAAAGTCAGGCGATTCAACTTTTGCCTTGAGAAGGGAACATAGCTGCACAAGAGGAGGTAGCAAAGATTATACACATCAATTTATTATCGAATAAGATGCTACTGGGAAGTCAAGGCACAGTTATATACCAGCAACTTGTCCATTTTTATTTATATAAAACATTATAAGCAACAATCCTCCTTGTGCAATTTGTACAGTAAACTCACCTTGGAAACTGTACATGAGTACATTATTCGTCCATGAAAATTTATGATCACTAGGCCAAAAAAATGGATGTTCTTGACAAATGCAAGGATTTCTATAAACTAACATAAATATATGAAGCTACTGAAACTTCAAAATCAAATTAATTCACACATATTTGGCAATACACTGTAAAGAAGTCATCTGATTCCACAAAAACAAACTATGTAATACTTACATCACTCCACTCTTAAACACAAAGTTGGTTGGTCGCCGCTACTGCTTTATGTGGAGGTTATTTCTAAAGTTTGGAAACAATCATAATAAATATTACATGCACTTCCTCAACAAAGATAATGAAACATTAAAAAACTGTCCTGAAAGGAAGACATACAACACATCAACACATATTACAGAAAAATGAGTATCATTTCATTGACATTCAGCTTGCCGCTGAGGGCTACCTTCCAACTATACAACTGATTACTGCTGATACTGATACTACCTAGCAACTCATAGACACAGTATACTACAAAGTGTGGCAAGCAAAGCATGCACTGGAAAATGGACAGTATACAAAGCCTTATTGTCATAGTAGGATAGTTGTTTCTATATATCCCCTATTAAATGCAAAGTGTGTATCTACAAGTAAACAAAATCTTTTCATTTATTCTTATAGTGCAAGGCTTATGGAAGGGAACATGAATGTAAATTACTCATTCATGTAACTTTAACACAATCTTTTCATGCCCCATGTAACTTTAACACATTCATGACACAGTCATTGAATGTGAATTACACAATTTTTTTATTGTCAAATTAGGCTTTAACTTTTAAGTGTAAAAGAATCTCCATCTTAAACAAAGTCTGTCATGCCATGCCCTGTCGCCTTCAGGTACAAGAATTGAGAACATTTATATAAGACAAAAAACAAAGATTACAACATCTGATATTTATATGTAATGTACTAAGCTACATTGAATCTATCAACTAAGATAAAAGGAGAAGTTTTTAGGTTGACTCATGTGATCTGTTTTAAAAGTTTAAGTGAACTTGGTTACATAAATACCCATAACTATCACAATAAGTTCATCCTGATAATTATCAGAAGCACATTATGTAACACTCTGATTAATCCCACTCTGATTAGGTTAAGACTAAGAATGACTTATGAGGATCCGATGGGTATCTTATTATTAACTCCAGCTTTAGCATTTTGAACCAATGGTTTAGAATCATTGAAGTTAACAGGCTAGTTATCTCATTAGGGTCGTGATAATTAGTATTAGAGCTGGGCAGGGTCAGAGGATATGTCACAGCATGAAGCCACCTAATCTATGCTATGTTAGGCCTTGACGACAACACTTAGATTATGAATTTTAATCAATAAAACCTAAGACTCCCAACATTATAATTTTCCAATTTGTTTCCTGATAACTAGTTAAAATTCGTCAGCGGAAACATGTATTCTAAATAACATGAATCTGCAGCGACCGGCTATGGGCGTCTGAGATCACGTATACAAACAATTCCCCACGATCCCTACGGAGAGAAAAAGCTTATCATCATAAAAGTATAAAGAATTTTCTACATCAAGGTGCAAAATTTTCAACTAGAAAAGCAGAAATTACATGAATATTCCTCGACTCGACCGTCCATCCCAACAAAAACGAATCAGATTTGAGATCCAACCAAGAATCAGACGAGTCCTACCTCATCAGTCTCGGTATCCACCGCAGAATGAGACTGCGGCGGCGATCCCTCCTGCTCCTTCTCCTCTTCTCGAAGCGGAGTCGGGGCGTCATCCACGTCGTTCTCGTCCTCCGAATTGGGGGCGGCCGCGGTATCCGGCCCGAGGTCGGCGTTCTCGATTAATTCAAGGGCTCTCCTGCAATTTTCCAGAACCACCTCGAGGGCCCGCCTCCTGACGCGGACCTGCTCCACCTCCGCAGCCGCCTCGCGTGGGTGGGGCGGCATGGGTGAAGGGGCCGCCGGGGCTGGGGAGATGCCTGCCTCCATAGTGCCCTACAAGAAAGAATGGCCGACGAGGGCCAAGAGAGAAGGGATCGAGTCGACGATAGGCTTGGGAGGAATTGGACAGTGGCGTGCCGTGCTGTCTTCCTCGTGCTTCTTATTTTCTTGCATTTACTTTGTGGGCCCCTCTCAATAATTTCTCCTAGGTGGATCAATTAAAAACTAGTTAACGCTTCTCGTGATGGAAGCACCTGCGGAGTTGCGCTTGCGCACGGTCGCATCGGCTGGCCCCACACGACTCGACCGAAGAAGGACCCACCATGATGATGTGATGTACGGTAAAATATTTGGACGGACCATAAAAACGGAAATAAAGCCAGAAATCTTATTCTCGGCTCTTTTTTTCAATATTTTTTTATTAAAATTATGAATTATAATTATCCTCCTAAATTAGATTATCGAATTAGACACGCCTTCAGCTCATCTTTGTTTACGTCGTCGAGCTGCCACTATCGGCTTAACAGAATTCCCTATGCGTGTCCTAAAAATAACACTCCTACACCATTCTCTATATATAATATAACTATTTATTATGTTGTTTCACTAAATGTGAGGACGGGCCTCTCTCATTCCACTCCTCGCGTGTTACGGCCTCGCTTCCCCGTTCGCCCTCTTCTTTCTTCCTTACCTGCTTCCCAATTAATCGATTGACCAAGTCTTATACATCAGAGGAGTGTTTGTGTCGGAGAAGAATAAGGATTACATCGTGGAGACGTTGAGCCGATCGCACGCATCTGGAAGCGGATGATTAAAATATCACGGCGATCCAAGCAGCGGATGATCCTGACACCAGTCTCGAAGCACGCGGGTCTTCCAACTCGTGGGTGGTGACCACACCGCTGCCCGCTTCCGCACCCAGCTGATCGCCGTTCCATCTCTCCCTCCGTTCCTCCCTCTATCTTTTTTGTACGTGTCATCGCGTCTCCATTTCCCGATGAAGAAGCCGAGCGGTACCCGGCGCCTTGGCATCGGCGGCGGAGTCGAGCTCGGCGGCGACCGCCTCGTGATCCGCCTGCCGGACCCCCGCTTCCTTCGCCTGGTTGCCCGGTCGATGCTCCTCGCCGCCGCAATCCTCTCCTTACCGTGGCTCCGTGGCACCCTCCTCCGCCGCGGCGACGCCGGAGAGGTCACAGCCAGCCGGCGGGCCATCGACGATGACTACATGCTCTTCGCGGCGCTCCTCCGCGATCTGAGGCGCATCGGGCTCCTTCGTCCCGAGAGCAACGTCGTCATCCTCAACGATCCAACACTCAGCGTTCGCAACACCGCGGTGCCGGATAGCTCTGCGGACTTCGTGTTCTCCGTCTCTGCCGGTGGTTTCCACCGCATCGACCAGATCCTGAAGATCGGCGGCGTCGCGGCCGTCCGATTGAGCTCCGATCCGTCAGAATCATTCCGATCGCCGGCGAACTACCGCACGGCGTACGTCAGGCGGATCGGCTCATCCGCCATTGTCGCAATGACGAAGTCCTTCGCCAGCGAAGGGGGGATTCGGCTGCGGCGGCTGCTGGCGGTGCCGGAGGCGAAGAAGGAAGCCCTAAGTGGGCTGGAAGGCGCGCTGCTGGAGCCGCCAGGCCGGCGCGGATGGCGGAGGAGGACGAGATACCTGCCGGAGTTGACGGGGGACGAGCTGGACGGGTACCCGCGGCGGGTGTTCGTGGAGGTGGTAGCGGCGGGGGAGGCCGGCAGCGGCGCGGCGTGGTTCGAGCAGCACTACCCGAGGAAGGGCCGGGCCTTCGAGGTGATCCGGGTGGAGGTGGAGGTGAAGGAGGAGAATGAAGAGGAGCCAGAGGAGGGGGCGTCACAGTCGCTGGCGGAATGGTTGGAGAGGAACGTGAGGGAAGAGGAGTACGTGGTGGTGAAGGCGGAGGCGGGGGCGGTGGAGGAAGCGGTGGCGGAGGGGGTGATCGGGCTGGTGGACGAGCTCTTCCTGGAGTGCGATCACCAGCTGTGGGAAGAGGACGAGAGGAAGAAGAAGGAGAAGGAGACGACGAGGAGCGGGCGGCGGGCATACTGGGAGTGTCTCGCGCTCTACGGGAAGCTGAGGGACGCCGGCGTCGCCGTTCATCAATGGTGGAGCTTCTGAAACAAAAAGAAGGAGAAGGAGAACAGAGGAGAGATGCGAAGGGGAAGAAGAAGCGATCGAGCAAGGAACCGAGTCGAACGCATGGATCGAATGACGGAAAGCGTGAGCAGATTGAATTAGGGAGGCGTCTCGTTGGGCGGAGGTCATTTGAACTACTACTGAATCCGGGAAGGAAGTGTCACCATTGTACATTTTGAGCTGAACGTTTTGCTTTCTTCCTTGACATGATGGAAATGTACATTTTTAGGAGTTTTAGTACAAAATCCATAGTTTTCTTTCTTGCTTTACCATTGCTTCCAGTTTCAATCAATTTGCTCGGATTGCTCAAGAAACCGCTTCTTAAAGAATAATTTCCTATTTTTCCTCGTTTATTCTTTATTGGTGTATTCTTTATTTTTAAAAAGAAAAGAAAAACTATTCTTCCTCTAATGTACTGCTAAAAAAAAATGTACCAATAAGAAAATAACACAAACAAAATACGCAACAGAAACCAAACTGATGGATACGAAGTCGTTTCAACTGCTGAGCTCGCGCGCAAGAGCCCACCTTGAGGTCATACTGCAGGTGGCCGGCGATGATGCTGACCACGGCATTGACGAGAGTTCTCCATGACGAAAGGTCATGCCGCTGGTGGCCGGCGCCGCCACCATGACGAGAGTTCTCCATGGCAGCACGATCCTTCTCGTGTGTGATTGGTATGTGCGTCATCAGCCTGTGGCTTCAGTGTCACTGCTCTCCTGTTCTTCGTCCTCCAGCCAATTCCATATTGATGGCTCCCAATCTTCCCTCTCTTCGCGTCCTCCAAAGCCCCTGCAGTCTCACAGCAATCCAAAAATTCTCCTCGCGATCCTCGAAAGGGGTTCTTTCTGTCCTAGATTGACAGCATCTCGGATCAAGCCAGCATTCTTTTCAACTCTCTCATCTTCACTGACCTCGTCTTCAATCAGTTCACCGGAGAAGGACGAATCCGTTAAGCCTTCCAACATGTCTCCAGCCCTTTCAATCTTACTGTCGTGGAACTCTTCTAGTAAATCTACATTCCCATTCAATTCAGAGTTCTGATTACTAATGATGCATTCCTTGCCTTCTTCTTCGTGCAACTTACCAAGAATCCTCCAAGTTACAGCATCTGGCCTCACCCCGTTCTTTCTCATCTCGCCCACGATCTGATAAGCCTCCTTTTTCAATCCCATTCTGCAAGCACAGTCGATGACGATGTTGTAGTTCACAATCCCAGGAGCAACCCCACAATCCACCAATTCATACAAGAAATCACAGGCCTGAGCCAATTTCCCCGAGCAGCAAAGACCTCTGAGGATAGCTCCATAAACGTAGTGGTCATGGATCTGCGATGGCCAGATAATGTCATCCCAAATCTTCTTTGCCTCGGCAAGATGACCGACACTGCACAATCCTTCAACCACCACAGTGTAAGTTGTGCTGTCGGCGGCGAAACCCTTATCGATCATGTCGTGGAATAGTCTCATTGCTTCATCAACCTTTCGGAGCTTGGTTAATCCATGAAGAACCACATTGTATGTCACAACACTGGGGGCACATTTGTGCGCAGGCATTGTGTTGCGCAATACATCGAGGGATTCTTCTGGTCTCCCGACATCCATTAAACCGCGAATGATGGTGGTAAATGTCACCACATCAGGCTCAGAGAATTTGCCATTCAACATGTCATCAAGGATCCTTTTAGCTTCGTCAACCTTGCCAATCTTGCAGAAACCATGGATGACGGTGTTAAGGGTGACAACATCTGGTTGGCATTGCTTCTGAAGCATCGAGACGAGGACGTTTAATTGCTCACTAGGGTTGTCCGCAAGGCGCAGAGCACTCAGAAATATGTTGTAAATCCTCGTCCTGTCAACAGCATCTCTTTGAAGCACGAACTCTGCAACATCCTGAGCCTTGTTGACGTCCTTTTCTCGGCAGAGGCCCTCCACAAGCACTTTGTAAGTAGATTCTGAAGGTGAGTATCCAAACTCGGTCCCTTCCTTGAACAATTGGTAAGCCCTCATGCAACCCTTTTCTTTGCTCAGGCCATGAACTATGTGGTTATAGGAAGCCATGCCGGGAATGAACCCCCTCTTCCTCATTATGTACACAATTCTTGAAGCTCCATTGTATTTCCCGGCCCTGCAAAGCGAATCCATCATTTGGCCGTAAGCAAACAACTGGTCGACGCTGTCCCCCTGCGGCATCTCCTCGGCGATCCTGAAAACTTCGTGAAAGAACCCTTCTCGGCACAAGGCGTCGATCAAATTGGCGAATGCTGCACCGTTCACTGATGGCTCACGCTCGTCTTGCATCTTCATCCAAAGCTCCACCATCATCTCCCTCCCCTCGTCGATTCTCCTCTTCCTGAGAACCGCCTTGATCAAGACGCTGTGAGTGAGAGAATTGGGCGGAATGCCGGCTTCGAGCATTTCGTCAAACAGCTGTCGCGCAAGATCCAATTCTCCGGTCCGGGCAAACCCATTGATGAGGGCGGTGTAGGAGACAGCATTCGGCAGGCGGCCCTTGCTTCTCATATCGAGCAAAAGGCTGCGGGCTTCGACAGGCTGGGATTGGGAGGAGAGCTGGTCGATTAGGCGGTTGTAGTTGGTGAGGGAGGGCACGAAGGCAGGCTTGGAGTCGGTGAGGCAGCGGACGACCTTGAGTGTCAAGAGCGGGGTACCGGCGTCAAGGAGGCGGGCGAGAAGAACGTTGGCGGTGCGGTCGTCGGGAAGCCACCCAGCGGCGGCGGAGAGAAGGAGGCGGCGGTGGGCCTCCTCGGAGCGGCCGGCGGCGCAGAGGGCGTGGACGACGCTAGCGAGATTGAGGGAGTCCGGGCGGTAGCCACGGAGGCGGAGGCGGTCCAATAGACGGAGGGCCTCGTCGACGTCGCCATGGATGGCGCAGAGAGAGTGGATCTTCTTCCTCCAATACGAACGATTCCCGATGCTCTCCCCTTCGAACACCTCCACCACCTCCTCTTCTTCTTCAGTTTTCTCTTTGGATCTCGAATGGAGGTGGTGGATTTGGGCGGTGCGAGGGGGAAAGGAACAGGGAATAACATGGGAAGGCTTCGTTTGGGCGGCTGCTGCCACCAGGAGGCGTTCAAAGAATGCCATGGAATTGGGCAGCGCAGGTGCCCGACGCTTCGTAAAGCTCTTCGGGATTTGCATGTTTATCGCTGCAAAGCTTGGAGAGAGACAGAGAGAGAGAGAGATTCTCTGCATAGAGTCAGTTTGAAGCTAAATACATATTAGCCACTTTGATATTTTTAATAATTTATTTCTTAAATTTAAAAAAATTTATGTTAAAATTCTTATAATTATAAAAATAAAATATTTAATCTTATTTATTCTAATATCATCGGTTTTATTAACGAATTTACTCTAATATCATCGATTTTATTAACGAAATATAATATGTGACAACATATACAAGAATAATACAAAAATGATAGACAAAATAATGATTTCAACATCCTAATTATGTTTTCTTTGTTATGTTTTAATTTTAACTTCTTAGTTGATTGTTGTGGTGGTGACGGACGGTGATATTGTCGAGGATCACGAGTGATTATTATAATGGTGGTTGACAAGAACAATGTGGATATGTCCTTGGAGACGAGCAAGGTGGAGTCTAAGATACTTTTGCGATTTCTTATGGGAGGAGGAGAAAGAGGAGGGAGAGGATAGCGAAAGGTAAGGCAAAGGGAGAAAAAGAAAAAAACGGGGATGATAATCGTACCAATATAGATGCAAAAGCGATGTCACTCTACTCTACAACTACAACTTCTGCTCTGCATTTGCATCGGCATCAATGTAGATGCAAAACGACGCTCATCCTTCTTCCCCCCTTTCGTTGCTTTGCATTTGTATCGATATGGCACTATTCTGCAAGACAATGCAAAGTAGAGCAATACTGCTTCACATCTACATCATCGATAAAGCAAATACCTTCCATGAAACATTAAAATTATTTTTTTACCTATTATTTTTATAATATCATTCTTACACGTGTCATCACACCGCACGTTTTATGTTCTCTCGACAAAACCAATGACATTAGAATAAATAACATTAAATATTTTATTTTTATAATTATAAAATTTTTAATATAAATTTTTTAAACTTAAAAATCAAAATACTAAAGAGATCTAACTAATAGTAATTAGCCCAACATTCTCTGCATACACTCAGTTTATCGTGTATAAAAGTATAGCGCGGAGTGTGGCTAATGGCAAATTAAACGTACACAGTAACCACAATAAAGAAGATTGAGCACTAGAGAGTTGTTGAAGGAGATAGCTATACCAATGATGCGAAGATGGCATGTAAATGAAAGAGAACCGAGTGTGCTTAACTCAGAAACAGAAATCTTGCATAACGTTGCATATGTAAGTTGTTATATGGCAATGCATAGTAGCGGATAATAGAGAAGTTGAGTTGATGCATGCTTGTATGAAAAATTCTGCGCACAAATTAAACAATGGTGTAATTCCCAGTACTCCAAAAACATTCTTGAAACTGTTTATAGTATTGAGTAGTTGCACATAATAAATGTGGATGTCCATATCCTTCTACACGATATAGAGGTCCAGCAACAAAATCCTCCTTCAAGTTCCTCCACAAGCCAGGAATAGGCTGCATAACCCACAGGTTGTAAAATAGAACGTATTGATCAATGCAACAACAGTGATATATATATATATATATATATATATATCACAAATTTAAAACCAAGATAGAACCGGCATACCACATATTCCTTGCTCACATCTTAATAGTGAAGTAATCTGGGTCAAAATGATGCAGTCTTACATAACCATCTTCGCCACCACTCGAGAAACTACATAAAATAACAGAATTGTAAAAGATATAAGCGTGAAACATGCAGCTATTTAAATGATAAGCAAAAATAACGAGCCTGAATCAGTATCCAATTCCAGGAAGTAATAGATTCTTGCAAATAAATAAATAATGACTACTGGATGTCGACATGCTTCATGTTGACACTTCCTTACACCATGTAGAAGCAAAAAAAGAAAGATACTGTAAAATCTAGGAGGTTTTGTTGCACAGAAAAATCTGCTGATACCATCACAATAAAATCTAGAATTATATCTCATTCAACAATATTAAAAGATACTGTAAAATAGTGAAATCATTTCATCCCAGAGATCTTAAATCTGAAACATGGGGAAATCAAGGAGGAAGAACAAACAGAAATGAAATGATATTCTGCTGATAAACCAAGATCACATATCTGATTGCCAAATGAATGCTTGGAACAACCAAATCAGCAGAAAAAGAACAAAATCAACACCCAGGAGAAAGATACAATGCCTTGTTCCTTGTACATGCACAAGAATACACTTGCATGCATGCGTGAACAATATAGGCAAGGATCACAGTAGAAAAACCAAGGAAAGCCATTAGAAATAAGTCCAACAAACCTTCAAATGCTACACGTCGCAACAATGTCTATCAAGAAGTTAATGTTGGCCCTCTTGAACTTTCTAAGAAAAATTTAAATTAAAAAAAATAGATCCTGAGACAAGAAACATAAGCTTGAAAACAAACCTTCTCCCATCAGGATTGAAAGCCAGAGCATTAATCGGTCCAAAATGTCCCTTCACACCCCCGATTTCTTCTTGAAGAATCTGTTTCAGAAACAACTAGAAAATAAATCTACTTGCAAAGCCTTAGTCAAACTCAACCACAAGCATTCAATACTAGTACAGGACAAAAATTATTGGCATTGTAGTAAAGAACTACATCACCTTGTGAAAGAATTTTGCCTCAAATTTTCCAGCACGACGATCAGTGGTTGTGACATGTACTGCCTCTTGGCCTCCGCCAATAACCACCTAAACAAGACCAAAATAGAGAAACTTATATACAGGATCAAATACTAACTTAGACCTGATGTCAAGTTCTATCTCTGCACCAAAATAATAACTAGCCACTGCACTCATCAATGGTGCAGATAAGATTTCAGAACACATGGTATGTGAGGGTGAGCCCTGGCACCATAGGAAGGTTCTTTGCAACTTGGGTGACTAGAGTTCTAGTCATAGAAATAGTCTCTCTACTTGCAATGGTGATGCTGGAACATTGAATCTCCCAAACCCAGCATTGATGACAACCCACGTACATTGAGACTTGGGGTGGCTAACTTCTACTACTACTATATGGGCTGCTATTTCTTCCAAAATCATGATTTACATCCAAGCTTTGGTTGCTCACGAAATGCCCATCCATAATGCAGTTCAATATATGATCAAGAAACCAAAAAAATGAAAATAAATTAGTTACATACATGATCAAGAAGTGGAGATATCGCACAAGCATTGACTGGACGCTCCGTCACGTATGTCTTGATAAGAGTCAGAGTTCTAGCATCCCAGAGCTAAACAAATAGAACAAAAAAAAAAGAAATAAGAGAAGAATGATAAGAAAAATGAAGTGAATCTAGTGGAATACAGAATTGCAGCATTAAGGATAGTAATTGACACCTTGGCAGATTTATCCAAGGAACCTGTCAAGAAGTGGGAACCATCTGCAGATTTTGACAGTGAGGTAACTGTTTTCTGATGACCAGTTTCTTTGTCAGATTCCTTCAACAGCTGGCCGGTCTGTAAAAGTTACAGACAAATGCAAGAATAAATATACAAGTAAGCAGTACACAAATACCAAAGTGAATAAGATGGATGTTATCAGTGAGGTGGCAAAATTTCTTAGGCATGTGTCCAAATCACGCATGTGCTTTTACCTTTTATTTTGTTATTTCTTGACTAAAGTCTCTTGGATAATACCATGCATGTGGACAGAGATTACCAAATTGACTTCCTTGAGTCAGATGATAACAAAAGAACAAGCTATCCATGAGTCGAGTTTTCCAACCATGCTTTGCTGTCTCACCCAATCCTTCACAAGGGCCACCAAATTTCTTTGAAGATCTGCCCCAAGGCAGCAATGATGCCCAAACAGAAAATGTTTCTCATAAGCAGCCCCACACTACGGAAGAAGTAAAGACTACTTCCCACTCCGTGCAACCAAATTGATGTGATTCCAAAGATCACCACACTATGGAAACATTTATTTTTTTTCACACAGTGTAAAACAAGTCAAGTTACCAGATTGCACAATCATGTGAGATTCTAACTTCCTATTCATTGCTACAAGAAATTCTAGCCAAGAAAAATATGACCAAAGTATACTCATCTGCTAACTAAATTTTACTTGATATAGGAAGCAGAATATATTCATGAACAATTAAGTGTAACTCTATTAGAAGATAAAAATAGAAAAAAAATTATGATGGTATGAACAAGTCCAAAGAGATCTATAGATTCCTGTTTGGATTCTGTGAGCCAATTGGAATTAATGGCATGACATTAAAGGTAACGGGAGACCTAAGAAAAATAATATTGGAAACAATAAGAAAATGAGTGGCAGCTCTTAGTTTGACAATTTTCCCTAACCAAACTTCAACATTGACAAAGATCCATATAATGGACCCCAAATATATGTTACATTATAACTTCTAGGGCATCTTGTATAAGAAGACAAACGCATGAACTCATAAATGGATCCAAAAGATGTGATAAAAATAATGGCCTACTGAAAGGATGATGCAACCCACCTCAGTCTCCCACACACGGACTACTGCATCTTCACCAGCACTTATAATAGTCTTGTTTAGAGGTCCCCAAATAGCCCTATTTATTCGCCCCTGAGGCCCCTTGATTGTAAGGACTGACTCACTACTCTCTGCATAACAAGCCAATTTGCAGAAGTGAGTAATTGACTATTGTAAGAAAATATAACAAACTGCATATCAGGAATCACAAAGATAAATAAACATCTGAAGCTGTTATAGCTGTAAAGAGATCATAATTGATAATTTCAAGTCAAACACAGAAAGCGGTAAACCAGAGTCCAAAATTAATGTGAAAAGCTAAAAGAGGCAAGTCCTCAGTACAATGATGGTTGATTGATCAGTAAACATGGCATTGATTCAAGCAGCAAAACTGGTGTAATCCCAGGGATAATAAAAGTTGGCAGAATAAATAAGAAGTTTTAAATATAAGAACCCTAATTATCTATGTTTTCATCATCTATATTTCAGCAAACCAAAGAGAACAATCGATGCCATTTGACAGAAAGGTGTTTTAATGTATTTACAATTGATAAACATTTGTGATGCTAAATATATGAGAAACAAGGGCAACATGAGATGCTATAGATTTATATCTGAATCTATCAGGATATGGTTAAGTAAGTTGATCATAGACTTTACTTTTCTGATTTGTGTAAAATTTTCTTTGTTCTGTCCACAGTGCCACATTTCAGTTTATCTTGACCAATGTTTAATGAGCAATTATGACGTACTCAAAAAAGTGTAAAAAATACTACTTGGTCAAGGCTTTTAAACGACACATCTAGCTGAGAAAGTTTTAAGTTCAAAGGAAAAAATAAGTCGGTCAGATTGTAAAGCCGCAACGGAAGAGTCATTGTTTATAGGTTAAATATACATCATCTTAGAATTACAATGTCATGTAATATAAAGGCGGCCTAAAAGAACCACATAATTTTAGTGAACTATTAGTATAAGTAATCTAAGAACAAAGTCCACTGGTGTTTGAAGATACTATGTATAATACCTCCTTTTTTTATAATACATTTTTATATTTCTTTCCCTGTTCTTGTTGTCTACTTCAGGTTACATGACATGTTATAAATTTATGCACCTAAAGAAGGAAAGAATTTTTTTCAAAATGTGCAATAATTTCAGGTTCAAGATGATGTTAGACAGTTCATACGTTCATTAGGATCCCTTGCAATTCGTTTCACTTGAATGGTGGATGGCAACCCCATAAATGGATCAGTCGTGATTACGGCAAGCTTATCACCAACAGAGAAGTCCACAGATCTAGCTGGAGAATCAAAGTTGAAAGAATAGAGTTGGGCCCCTGTCTGGACATTCCATAGTTTCACGCTCTGATCTGCACTGCCCGTGATGAGGCGCATAGAGTCCCCTAGACACATAACAAAAGAATATCAGCCAATCAATCAAAGTATATAAGAAGAGAGAATTTTATGACCACGTCTTGAACAGAAACTAAGACAAGCATTCACATAGTATATATGTATCTCCAAACAATAAACAACAAACACTTCACAACGTGCACCAAGACTTGTCTGTTCCTCGTTGTCTTCAAAAGACAAACTACTGGCATATTTTTCCTGACTTGAAAATGCAACTGCATGTTCACTTATGTGGTTGGTACGGAACGATGTGGCATTTCCCTTCCAATAAAGCATACAAATAACATAAATTTGTAATACTTTGATGGAGAATATAATCTCATCAAATTTCTCTGTGATCTATTGCTCACCTAATCAGGATAGCTGCAAAGCTGGCATGTGGACACAACATCAATAATTTTTCCAGAGAACACTCAAGCATATATGAATTCAGAATATATATTGAAATTAAAACATACAAATCTTCAGAGTATGGAGAGGTGGATATATGACCATAAAGAACCCATTTTTCTTACGAAATTTGATTTACAGAACAACAAACTGACTACAATAGGAAACAAAGAAGAACAGCTAAACACAATAAAATGATCGAATCTTCAAGTCAACCAAAATAAGAGTAAAAAGAATGAAGTCCGAAAAGAATATAAAAGAAAGGAAAATCAAAGAGAGAAAGCCCTCACGGGAGACGTCGCAGCACCAAACGGCGCCGTTGTGGCCTCGGTAAGTGCCGAGCCTCTCGCCATTGTCGGCGAACCAGACGGTGGGGTTGTGATCCTTGGCGCAGGAGAAGAGCAGATCCCCCTCCCGGTTGTACTTGAGGAACGTCAATGGCCTTTCATGGCCCTTCATCAAGATCGGCCTCATGGCTCCTCTGCTCTGTCTTCCCCCACTCCCTCGATCGAGCCCGCTTCGCGATACTCGGAAAGAAACCTGATCGGCACGTTAGGGTTTGCGATGTTTCTTACATACATGAACCGGACGTGAACCGGGCCGGGGAGGTTCGGCTTTTAATTCACATTAGGCGACCCAGCCTAAACCGGCCTATATGGGCCGAACATTAGGCGATAAAACGGGCCTTATTTCTTTTGGGCCTCAAATCTTATCACCTTATGTACTCTATAATCATGGATGAATGAGAGGCATAATGCATCATTCATATCAAACAAGTTCCATATTTTATGAATAATAAGAATGTAACATTTGTTATACAGGAGATTGATTAAAGAACAGATATTCCAGGTTGTGTTCTATGAATATTGTAGTTGACTTATATGATCATAAAAAAATATAACATATATTTTAGTCTCATATTGAGAGTGGACAAATACAGAATTGACTTATAATGATATAATAAACATACTAAAGTCAACTTGAAGGTTTAAATTCAGTTTTTATATTATGATAAAAATTAGGATTGATTTATATAATGGATGTTAACATTAGATTTAATGAAGTTAACATGTCACGGAACGACGAAAAAAAATGTAGAGTAAAAGTTAACTTAATGTTTAATTTGATCTAAGATGAAGTCTAACACATGAGATTCTCATCTAAACATTGATGTGAAAGGATTATCCCTGCAATTAGAAATATTATTTTTTGTTATTATAATAATTATTATTCCTTCAATTGTCCCTTTTTTTTTCCTTGTTTAAAATCAACATCAGAGACATAACAATCATGTCACTGTTCTTCCACAAGTCAATTAGCCACCACCATTCCTTTCACACCAATAATGGGCACTTCTGTTCCACTTACTCTGTAATCTAATATTTATTTGCGCATGAAGTGCTTGTTGGAGTTTCTTATCCACAAGTTAAGTGATGGCAAGCAGAAGTCAACTTACATAAAATATTAAGCCATGGCTATTGACAAGCATCCATATGGCAGAAGTAGACTGAGAGCATTGCTGCAAGTATTTTGAGTGTCTATGCCACTTGGTTGACTTTGCAAAGGTTGGATGATTAGCCTTTGAAAAACAGCATTCCTATGTGCATCCTATCACTCTTTGATTGGTTTTGATGAATTAAGAAACAAATAGAAAAATGATGAACAACTTGCAAAGGCTGCAAAAGTCAACAGGCCTTGAAAACCCACTTCATGTCAGAAATGAATGCATTCTGCTGACCTGTGAGACAATATCAACCAACTCAGACATGGCTACTTTCCACTGCTTTTGGAAAGCAACAGAGGTGGAAGGAAGCCTAGAGATCAGGAGCTGACCTGTGAAACAACATAGAAGATGAAGATTGGATGCCTTCACAAAGTAATGAGACTGAGTATTGCAGGAGGCTTTCCCCACTAGGACAACTGTAATAGATCAATCTTGTTGCTGGGTCAAGAACTCTCCCCTGAGAGCATTGACCATGATATTGAAGTCTATCAGAAGTCTAAAGATGTTTAAAGAAAGGAAAGAGAACATACAGTTGGTGGTATGTGGTAAGTGAGGGGTTTGGTCAACTGTGATGATTAAGAATAACAATTGGTGACAGCTTGGACTGTGCTTCCTTCTCTGTAAAAATGGAGTCCTCACAGGACAAGCCAAGAGGAATCCAGATGCTTCTTCCTCTTTTCATCCATAGCATATGGAAGAACCGGCTTTCTTCAGCACACATACGAATGCAATGCAGAGCTCAGTGTCCACTTCAGTTATTTCCTGTCATCAACAATAGGTAGTCAACTTCTGCAGACTAACAAGAGAAAAGAAAGAAGTGAAGGATCTTGCTGCAAGAAACTTGATTGGCACTCATCAAATGAATTGGTCGAGAAGTTTAATCATGTCAAGAACCCAATCTGATCCTGCAAAGTACCCACCAGGTTAGTGTCAGATCAAGATGGGGGTGGATCATTACCTGACCCACTTGCAGGCTTCTTGTACAAGATATCCAGAATCTAGCAGCAGAGGACATGCCTGAATCTATTGTCTGCTAGAATGAGATTTGATGTAATCAGTGTGTATTGAGGTGATACTTTCTCACTTGATATGAGGCAAGAACACCTGTTTCATGGTTGTAAAGTTGTTTTGAGTTTGCAGCTTTGTGCTTGGAACCAATTTGAGTTGTCTCTGAAGTTTGAAGGCAATGTAGCATCTTTTGCCTCTCAGTCTTCCAGCTCATGTATCACCATTTGATGCATTGTTCTGCAGCAAAAAGGCAAGATATATGATTCACTTCTTCCTATGTAGTGCCCACTAAATGAAGAATGTGGAGAAGCTTTCAAGCCATGACCAGAAGAAGCCTCAGTTGTTCTCTTAGGAAAAAGGCATTACAACAGGTGGAAATAGCAATCATACCAAAGCTTTCTTTCCAAGGATAGCAGATTTGAGATCTGTGCTCAATGATTTTCTCATCATAATACTGTTCATTTTTCTCTGTCCAGTCAGAAAACATTGCATCCAATTTCTTCTTGCTTAAGGCTTCAATCCAGTATTCATGGATTTGTATCATCACACTACCTGAATGATGAGATCTTTGATAACATTAGAATTAAGTAAGACAATTGCAAATAAACTGTTGGGGAAAGCAATTTTAACTTAAATGTTCTTAATGAATGTACAGAGAACAAATCATACATAAGAATATGATCATAATATAAATAAAGCTGTTGTAATTACAGGACCAGAAATGGCTATTGCACTTGCAAGAACACAATCTTTCTCCTGGTAATGCCTATAAAAACCAGCATACCTGGAGATCGACTACAAGCAACATCCACAAGACTCGAACCATCAAGCTTATTAAGACCAACATAGTGGCCATGCCAATGCCTAAAAATCCATTTGCAGCAGCCACCGGAGACACCCACTAACAGAGCAGAACCTGAAGAAAGCTAAAGGATTACAACATGACATGAACTACTGATCGGAAGAGAGAATAGAGTCCCAGTCGATCTCCCATGATGGATACTTGTGCAACTTAAAGCTCTCCGATTCATCCCATGGTGCCTCAGTGAAGTCCAAGTACTGGATTTGGGAGGCAGCTGTTGTTCCTGAGGAGGTCTCGTCTCCCTCGAGGGAAGACGAGCTCTCGGATTTGTTGTCCTCTGAGCCTGAGCTGATGATTTCGTTCGCTGCTGCCACGTTTGGTCTAGTCTTCCCCTGTTTCTGTGAACTGGCCATGCTCTCGCAGATGGCTTGGAGCTTGGCGTCAATAGAGGAGTGGAGCGGTGCGCCGAAATGAGCTCCGTTTCTTCTAAGTTCCGGGAAGTTGAGCCTCGCGGCGTCGCCCCGGAGCTTGAATGCTGCACGGTCATAGGCCATGGCAGCTTCCCCTGCGGTATCGAAGGTCCCGAGCCAGAGGCGAGTGCGGTTCCGGGGGAGGCGGATCTCGGCGACCCATTTCCCCCAATGGCGCTGCCGGACACCGCGGTAGAGCTTGGTGGGCTTCGGAGGCGACGCGGAGTAGCCAGATCGCTTCATGGATTGCGGCCGGGGGCCAAGGAAGCCCGCGTAAGCCATTTGCTGCTGCTCCGCAGCTGCCGAGAGTGGATGTTGGAATTGAACAGCGGGTAAGTAATTGAGGCCGATTCGAGCTTGTCGGCCGAGGGCATAGTCGTCTTGGATTCGGCTCAAGAAGCTCATCGCGGCCATGTCGATTGTTGTCGAAAAGGAACCAGAGTAGGAATCAAAGATTGGATTTTGATGAAGGTAACAGGAGAAAGGAGACGACTCAGAAGGGGAAGAGCTGGGGAAGTATGGACTTGGAGCACCTTGAATTGCTTCAAGTTCTTCACTCAAGGGATCTGATGAAGATGATGAGAAAACTTGCATGGTATTATACATATCCACAGCAGTGGCCATGACTTCTCTATGAAGAAAAACAAGAAGCTTTAGCTAAATTAGCTAGAAGAACGAATCCAACTGGTTCTAAAACCAAGCAAGGAACAGGGCAGGTGTTATAAACTAGGATATCAGAAGAACAGAGAACTGAGAACCAAACTGAGGGCAGAGAAAAATAAGCCCTCTGAACTGAGGAAATCTGTAGAAGAGCAGAAACCCAAGAACAAAGGGTCTGGATTTCTGTTCTATGATGAAATGGAGACCTCTTGTTGCAGAAATTATTGCAAGAAAATGGCCAAAAAAAGGCCTCTCTATCTCACCTTGAGAGACAACAACTAGATCAAAACAGGAGTTGAAAAAGGAGAAACTAAATCAAATATTACTCCTTGATAACCTGCAGAGGATCTCTCAGCTCACCAAGTTGGAGTTGAAAATTTGAGTCTTTTTTTCTCTGCTCAGGGAAGAAGCCTAATGAAGAGTTTATATAGGCCTATAGCTCTTCCCTGTGAACCAATGACTAGATGCCAAGTACCCAGTAGCCAGTAGAGGGGACACCTGGAAGCTGGTTATTGGCTCAGTGGTAGTTTGACCCTTGGCATCACAGCCTCCTGGGTTTCAATGTTGTGTGTTTTCTCAGTAATTAATAATGGCTTTGGATATGAGCATATTCCTGTGGGCTCAGGGGTGATATCATCTGATTTATTTCTAGCCACAAGGAAGGCTCTGCTTTGTGGAGATTGCAAGGCAAGCATGGTTGGGTTCACTACAAGATAAGAGCCCTCTGCTTGTGAAAAGGACAAGGAGAGTAGGTGTAATGGAAGGAATGACATGTCTTGAGCTCCAATAGGGTGGGCTATAAATTGTTCATAGGATGTTGATGTTTGAGGTTGGAGGTTTTTAGGGCATTATTTTTAGGTGATCATGCATATTAAGCTCAAATTAGGTATAGTGTGGACTGTCTATAGGATGGTGATGTTTGAGGTTGGAGTTTTTAGTGGATGATTATTAGGTGATCATGCTCGTGGAAGGGCCATATAGAATGTTCTGGAACAAGATAAACAAGAAAAATAAATAGAGAGACATTATAAAATAATATCCCAGAAACTTATCCTTATCTAATTCACTTAATTTATTGGCTCATGTAACAATCACCCACATAGAGAAAATGTCTTTCAATTAGCCAAATTATGGAGATTTTGGACCCATGAACACATATACTGTTAGCTACTGAAGTAATAGTTCCAACTGCTATTAGAACACATATACTGTTAGCTACTGAAGTAATAGCTCCAATTGCTATTATTTATTTCAGAGATCATAGTATGAGAAATATCCATTTGTCAGATCTCAAAGTTACTTATTTATTTCAGAGATCATAGTATGAGAAATCTCCATTTGTCAGATCTCAAAGTTATATGAGCTGCAAAATTATGTATCATTGATGAAACATGATGCCAAAGAGGCTCAAGCAAAAAAGAGTTCTTCATTGAACTTTAAGAGTCACCTATATATCCTCTAAAACCAGATGACAGGACAGATGTTGCTGGCAATCCATCATCCTAAAATTCTACACTCCCAGTTTCTTCTGCAGGTAGAAAGAATGATAGATTTTTTTCCTCTTTTTCTTTGTTTTTTTTGGTCTGATGAACTTAGAAACATCCTCTTCCTTCAAATATTTCTTTCTGCAGCTTACCTTTCTGCATCCTAGTCCATAAATCTCAGATAAGGCAATTATGATCAAGATCATAATTTAAATTGACCCCTTCACACAAGGAGATCCAGAATTCAAATGTCTACCCTCATCAATTTTATGTGACAAGTTAACAGAATTGCATTCATTGATTTCCTCCAAAAAAGGTTATCAACTCTCAATTACTTATACTACATGATCTCATCACTTCCTCTTCACTCAGAGGAGCTACTTCCACTTGGTTTTAAACTGTCTCCTGCTGAAGTTTATGCTCTTATAAGATTCACAATATCTATAACTCACCATATGTACCACTACTACATAGTAATCTGATGCACTAGTTTTAAACTCGCCTAGGCACTCGGGCGAGGCGAGGTGAGGCCCGAGCGCCTCGCTAAACTTCCAGGCGGCACGCTTCAAAGAGGCGCCGCCTGGGCGCTCGCCCGAGCCCAGGCGCTGGGCGCTTCGGGCGAGCACCTTAGTTAAACCAGGCGATCGAACCAGGATTTTAGGTCTGATTCGGTCTTCGGTGGTTAGTTGGATCAATCGAACCAACTAAAATCGATATCTACTGTCGCTGCCCAACCCTAACTTTGCTCGTTGCCACTACCGCTCCCGCTCCCGCTGTTCGCCGTTGTCGCTGCTCACAACCGCTCCCGCTGTCGCCGCTCTCGCTGCTCGTCGCTCCTGCTCCCGCTCCCGCTGGTCGCTGCTGCCGCTGTCGTCACTCCCGCTGCCTCCTTACACTCCCGCTCCCACTGCCGCTGCCTCCTTACACTTCCGCTCCCGCTCCCGCTTTCTCTTTTCTCAGTCAGCACCCCCTTACACTCCTCTTCCTTCTCCTTTGTATACTGTTAACAGTATACTAATAATAGTATTTGTATTTATTAGATTAATAATATATTATTTTGATTTTAATACTATTAATTTTTTAATTTCATAGTATATTTTTATTTAAAATTTTAAATAATTATATTTATTAATTATATTATATATTTTTATATTTTAACGCCTCGCTTCGCTCGGGCGAGCGCCTAGCGCGTTTTTGGACCTTAGTGCCTTTTGGTGCCTAGCGCTTTTTAAATCTAAATCATTGATCTGATGAGAGTGTTTCAAATGAAGAGGATTATGACACAGAAGTATGCATAAAACAATAGACAGCTTGAAGACATTTGGAATTGCCCTTAATTAAATCAGTAATCCACTATAGACCAACTTAATAGATACAGTGATACACTGAACTATTACATGCCATGACCAAGCAGCATATCAGCCATCAGAAAGCAAAGATGATAGCGAAAGCATGCTGAATAAACTTGGAACATATAGTAGCCACAAGCAGTGACAAACCACGTGATGAATGTCACATAAAACCAATAAAGTGCCAGGACAATTTAAAGTAGTCATTAGGACATAGAACCAAAGAGCCCAGAGGTAAAGTAGTATTCTACCTTAAACTTCAGATTGCTCATAAGTTGGAGAAGTTGGGCAGAGACTGGCAGGGGAGACTCCTTCAGGAAGCCTAGTGAGTTTGTGTATCTCGTGTCTGAGGCGATACCGTTATTGTGGGTTAGCAACACTTGAGTCCTCTCACGACCCTGGAGTGCAGTCTTGCATCCGCTCGCTGGGCTGCTAATGAGCACAGATTCACAGATCTCATTCCCATACTCACAGATCGTTGTACCAATGACTTTTGATCTACACTCAACCCTCACCTTTGCACCTGCAGAGAACAAAATGGTTTTACCATACTGAAACCAAAATCACAAAGAGCAGAGCTGCAGTGGCAGATATTGTCATAGAGGGGCAGAAACTCACGCCCGTTCCAAAGCCAATGTGAAAAGATATGAACAAAATCCATATAATTGCATCTTGAGCAATATCTAGTGACTGCAGATCAACCATACAAAAATTCGAAGACTTTGTGCATGTTCATCAATTAGAGAAGTTTTAATCAACATCATGATTTAATTACTCTCAGATCAGAGACCATGGGCACTAAAATAACTTTACATTTAACTTATTGGCAATGCCAAAATTGGATGCAAACTAAACAGCCTTCACTTTGTTTGGCACACTTTCACCTTGGTGTGCATTGGAGCCACAGAAATGGAAGAAATGATGCACAGAAAAAGGATGAACAATGAATGTATTTCTATTCTTTTCTGTTTTAGGTAATTTAGGCACAAACACAATAATTAAACAATTTTAGTACCATCTACAGTAGAACCATCAATTTATCATGAAAACTAATGTTCCCCATAAAATCACAATGTCAGACATATTTACAATTACAAATACATATGTACATGACAATTTACATCCAAACAACATGAGAAATTTGTGATGGCCAAAGTGAAGTTCTTGTTCAAGTGAAACAAGGCTGCTCCTGAAGCTTCACTACAATCCAATGCCTCACTCTTCTTTCTTCCTACTTTTTTTTTTTTCTATTAATCAAAAGTAGACTCCATAACATTCTGCTGTTTCCATCCAAGTTGTCTGTAATTCTTCCCACCTACTATCAGTAATGTAATGTCTTCATATATCGATCCCTTGTTACCATCACAACTAATTTCTGCTGCATCTCTTGCCCTCATTCAGCTCCAACAACTCTTAGTATCTATCAAATGACTCGACTCAAACAATTTAGCCAGCCTTCCCACCCTTAATATTCCTCTGAAGGAAGCCTTCCCATCACAAGAACATTACAAGTTTAGCAAATAGCTTGGTTGTAATTAATCTGAACACATAAGTATCCGAAGATATTGGCGTGTATATATCAAAGGTGATTGACCCCGTTTCATGAAAATTTTATGTACTTACAAAAGTATGAACTTTTCCTAAGCTCTAACTTTTATCTCCCTTATTGTACTTTTGGTGCATTTAAACAATCCAGGAAGCATTTTTGACATGGTAACAAACATCAAAAATTACCTCAAGCATTTTCTGCTTTACATACTATCAAAAATAAACATTTTGAATCTATAAAAGAATAACTGTATACTAAGGAGATATGGTGTTTATTGTTTTTCCAGTAGATAGTGTATATTTTTGTGGCTTAGCTGTTGACAAAATATTATCTATCTTTAGAGTATATATGTATTTGTGCTTTCTAACTTGAGCTTGGTCCCTTATCCTTTTCCAAATCAAGCGCCAAGTTTACCATATAAAAAATTGGCTAAATAATCCTATAAAATCACAGGCTATAACATATTTATATGCATATATGAACATATATGATCTATCACCTCAGATATTAGAAAAAAGAATGTGTCGAAACAACATTGTCTCAAACAAATAAGTAAAAGATGATGTATCATGAGAAAAAAGAAGATATTTGTTCACTCATATACCAATCCTTCTACCAGTCAACTTCAGTCTATTTTTACTTGTATGGCATTGCAAATGTTTTCTTACATGACATCTATGAAAAAAGCACCTTCTTTTCTAGATCTGCCGCTCAACTAATTCCACAATCTCCTACCGAATTCAAAAGAATGCATTCAATCTTAGTTCTTCTTTCACCGTGAAGTTTCTGAAAGATCTATCGCTAAGGAACGCAATTCCCTGGCTGACATCAAGAATTGAACTTCCTAGTATGATTCTTACGGAATTCCACACCCCTCATCGTCGAGCAAGAACCTATTTTGAGGCCTTCCCCACAATTCCTTCCCATATCACATCTACAGTTGGCATGCCGATCACGAACTAATATAGATTGACGGCCTAAAATCCAACAAAAGGCGAAACCCTCACCTCTGATATAGGTTGACGCCGGCGTCTCGAACCCGGCACGGCAGGTGTCATGAAAGACGTGTCCCTGGGCGACGAACCCCCGCTTGACGCCGGCGACATCATGCTCGGCGAGGGCTAGAGCCGCGAGGACCCCACAATTCCTTCCCATATCACATCTACAGTTGGCATGCCGATCACGAACTAATATAGATTGACGGCCTAAAATTCAACAAAAGGCGAAACCCTCACCTCTGATGTAGGTCGACGTCGGCGTCTCAAACCCGGCATGGCAGGTGTCGCGAAAGACGTGTCCTTGGGCGACAAACCCCCGCTTGACGTCGGCGATGTCACGCTCGGCGAGGGCCAGAGCCACGAAGACGCACTGTCACGGACAAACTTCTAAACAGAATGTTTGATGTAATGCTCATATATGTTCGTGTCTTTTGGTATGTTCATGCTCATATATAGTCTCATTTTTAGTCAGGTTTGGTGGCCGCTTTAGGCTTGTAAATAAAGGTTGTATCATGTGGACACTTGTGAGAGATATTCAGTCTGTAGTGGATCATTTTGACGCCTTGTTGTACAACTGTTCGGAGCTTATAAAGTCTGTTTGTAATTTGCATTAGCTATGAAGTGTTTTCGGAGATGTTTGCTTGTGGATCCCGAGTGAGGCGTTTTCTCTAACTCATTTTCTCTTTTGTAAGTCTCTAAGGGACCATGGGAGGTTTCGGAGAGGTTGACTTTTGCGAACGGACATGCAAGGGTGTCGCACAACTTAGGCAAAACCAGCTAAGTCCGTGACAGATGGTATCAAAGCGGGACAAGCATTCAAAAAAATGCTTGGCATGCAAACATGGGGGACCTAGCGGTGTTGCATTGAGGGCAGCTAGCACGCGCAACTGTTTTGGGGAAAAACAGGCATGGAGATGCAGGGAAATGGAGTCGCTCAGAGGAGCGGGCATCTGAGATTGGCATTCAAAGGAATGGCCAACCTGGCACCACGAGGACAAGCAAGCTGGGAAGAATGCGAAGCACACAAAGGTTGGGATGGCTGAGTTTAAGCTGCGGCTCAACGTTGACAACTATACTTGATGGTGCTCAAGGCAAGCGAGGCGCTTGGTAAAGGATGAAATTATGCAATGTGGAATGAGTTGCTTCAACATGTTGCTAGGCTTTGAGTGGTGCAACGGAGAATGTATTGACGTGTAGTCACAATTTAGCAAGTGCGTCTGCAAGAGGCAGAATAATACACAGCTTGTTCAGCAAATCGGAGTGGTCCAAGGGGATGGTGGTCTCCGAAACTTTCAGAGAGAAAGAAGTGAAGAGAGATATTACTCCAAATGGGACAGATATCCAGGAGGGATATGTCTCGGAAGCATGTTGCTAGGCCGTGAGTGGTGCAACGGGGACTGTATTGACGTGTAGTCGCAATCTAGCAAGTGCGTCTGTAGGAGACAGAATAATACAGCTTGTTCAGCAAATCGGAGTGGTCTAAGGGGATGGTGGTCTCCGAAACTTTCA
>LVTN01000023.1:649111-705800 GCA_001649415.1 Musa itinerans | reverse complement strand
TCCGTTTCATTTCCCAACGAAATGTCAATCGAAAGCGGAAGTGATGCGAACCTACTCGGAAGGGACAACTAAGTGAAAGAAGAGTCGATGGACAAATTTTATGAAGAAATGACCCAAAAACTTTAAAAGTTTGCGAAGCGATGCTCGTCAAAGCTCCAACCAGCATCCACCCAGTTCAAGAAGCATGAGTCATTCGAGAGACTAGCGCAAAGTATGGATCCGCAGGAACCAACAAGGATCAACACAACTCAGCCAATCCCACACGAGAGTCAGAGTCATTGGCGAGTTGAAGCAGCATAGTGGATCAAAAGTTCGACTACTCAACAACAACAACAGAGAGCAGTTGGGAGCCAAGAGGCTCATTGCAGTTGGAGCAGAAGATTGAAGACTCAACAAAGGCGAGGAGTTGCAGTGCCGGTAAAAACTTCGACGAGAACGTCGAAGGGATGGGTGGGGGAGAATGTTACAAGCAAACTTTTAAACAAAATGTTTGATGTAATGTTCATATATGTTCGTGTCTTTTGGTATATTCATGCTTTACACAGCATGTAGAGGGACGACCGAAGGCTTGATAGTCTCATTTTTAGTCCGGTTTGGTGGCCGCTTTAGGCTTGTAAATAAAGGTCGTGTCATGTGGACACTTGTGAGAGATATTCGGTCTGTAGTAGATCATTTTGACCCTTTGTTGTGCAACTGTTCGGAGTTTGTAAAGTCTGTTTGTAATTTGCATTGGCTATAAAGTGTTTTCGGAGATGTTTACCTATGGATCCCGAGTGAGGTGTTTTCTCTAACCTTTTTTCTCTTTTGTAGATCTCTAAGAAACCATGGGAGGTTTCGGGGAGGCTGACTTTTGTAAACAGACATGCAAGGGTGCTGCACGACTTAGACAAAACCAACTAAGTCCATGATAGACGCCACCACCAACATAGCAGCGACCGCGGAGATCAGGAGGCTTGGCCATCGCCGTAGTGGCGGAGAGCAGAGCAAAGAGGCGAGACCAGCCATGGGAGGTTTCGGGGAGGTTGACTTTTACAGACGGACACGCAAAAGTACCGCACGATTTAGACAAAAGCAACTAAGTCCATGACAGACGCTACCGCTAACATGGCAGCGGCCACAGAGATCAGGAGGCTTGGCCATCGCCGCAGTGGCGGAGAGCAGAGCAAAGAAGCGAGACCAACGAGGGGACTGAACGAAGCAGAGGCAAAGGTGTTCGAGGGAAGGGTGGCGGTCACTCGCGGTAAGAAAAGGAATTGGCTTTCGCGGGGTTGAGAATGAGGAAGTTTAAAAAATTGTGGACGTGTCGGGCCCAAAAGCGGTGAGGTAAGTTTCACACAGTCACGGGATCCGACTAATATAGGGTATATGGGAAGGCGAGCCACAGCCAGGGCCACATGGGGTAAGCATACCGTCGTCATACGGAGATCGTCCGAGTCCTGGGATCGGAGTTCTCGTGAAAGCGAGTGCAGGACTCGGACGAGTTAAGGTTCCTCTTAACTATCGCATCAATTTAATTGCCTCGTTGAAATCAAAATATTGTTATTGAACCCAAATAATAAGAAATAACAAAGATATTTATTTTGTAGGAGATGAGAGATCCTCTCAACTGTTATTACACAAACAAAAACTCATGAAATGCTTGATGATCTAAAACTAACAACAACTAGAAATCTAACAACAAACAAGCTCGAGAAAGAACTTGGAATCAGAGACATGAGATCCAGACGTCATACTAGTCTAAACCAGCAGATAAAGCCAGAGAAGACAGCAAGCAAGGACGAGGGGAAGAGATGTGAGCTTTGGCGCATCAGATGGTGGGGCTTCCTCCGGCGCTCCATCGGCGGCCGGAGCCGGAGAAAGTTCAACTGACGTGCTTGGCGGTGGAGTTGCTGGAGACGAAGGAGGTTCTGGCGTTGGGGGCGGCGGTGAAGGTGGCGAGGGCGGCGTAGATGGCGCCGGATGCGGTGACAGACCTGCTGATGGCAGTGGTCCTGATGGTGATGGTGATGGTAATGGTGATGGACCTGGAGATGGATGTGTGGGTGCAGCACCTGATCAACGAAGATTAGAATCACGTTATCGAGTGCAATGAGAACTCGTTAGAATTCATGTTCATAGAGCAACCGATCATTGTTCTCTACATCAGAAGGGAAGATAACTTACGTGGAGAACCACCTGGAGGACTTGCAGCTGAGATTTCAATGAAGCCAAATGATCAGAATAACAATTAACATATGCAAAAGGAAGCAAGATTGCATGGCACACCATTAGATCTTCTTCAAACAATAAGGAAGAATTTAAGATCAAGCACAGATATGATTTCCCTGAGAGCACCAGACGAACATACCATCGCAATGAACTTTGGGCGCCCGCACCGAGCAAGCGACGGGGAGGCCAACAACACGCGTAATATTGAGGGCGATGCCGAGATTGGAAGCCTCGTCCAGTGACTGGCAGATGCACACCGGACTCTGTGTAACGACAGTGGCAACACCAGCACAGCACGCCTTGCTGGGGCTGGCGGTGTCGCTGCCATTGGTCACGTAGGTCAAGCAATCCAACAGACTCGTGACGACGTTGGAGCAGTCGGCGGGTGGCGGAGCAGCAACCGCGGCGGAGACCGACAAGGCATAGACGGCCATCAAGCCAGCGACCAACGCCAGCCTAGCCATTTCAGACTGCATGACAAAGATGAGCGGTGGCTCCCAGGCGTTGTCAATACAGCATGTATGAGATTAGGGTTTATATATATGTGTCTATAGAGAGAGAGAGGAGGAGATGAGGACAAGGGATATAGGAGCTTGTAAAGTCTGTCATCCAGTGTGAGGTATGTATAAAAGGATTGTTTGGATCTGGAAATCTTGACTGGTTGGATTGGTGCAAAGGATTCCAAATTGGAATGCACTTATTATTAGCTGTTATGACTTTTGGACAAAAAAAACATGCATGTCAAGAATGCTGGCAGTATTGATTGATATGGTGTTTTCGGATCATATGTTTCTATAATTTCTTCCACAATTTTGTAAGTGAATCAATGTCAATCGCTTAATCTTTCCATGCTTTCACTGCTAAGATCCATTTTATTGATTTATTTATGAAAAGGGTATGTGGAAATTCATTAATTTTTAATTAGGAAGGAAGAAAAGATATTAAGAGAAAACTTCATTTCGAATATGCTATTAGGATTCGAATTCCTCAGTAATTATGATTGACTTTCTTTTTAATACTAAAAGGTAAGGCAATTACTGATCAAATCATGTGAATATCATGTGATTATAGTACTTCACTAAGGAAAATGGATGGAAGAGGATATATGAGATTTTCTTTTTTGCCAACACTGATGACCAAAGTGGAATTCAAACTCAAAACCTTTTGATAAGCTATCAAGGTTTTTACTAGTTAGACTATTAAATACCTTAAAAATTACTAGTTAGACTATTGAATCCCTATAGATATAATTGTGTGTATTAGGTATATCTATGTTCGTATTTTCAAACCATGTACGAATATATATTAAAACCCCTAATTTATTTTTTTTTAAGGATGACTTTGTAAATAAATCTGAGTTGGTTGCCTAACTTATCCTCAAAAATAATATTTTATTTCCTATCCTTTTTTTGCCTTGAAAATATTTGTATGCCATAAAAGATTCTCCAAGTTTCTTCCATATATATATATATATATATATATATATATATACACACGCGAGCAGTGATTTCAATCACTTTCCCTCTCTCATGCATCCGAACACAGAATGTGGTCATGGAGATCAGCCAAGAACAAGCGAACAAAGAACACGGAGAACTGTCCCCCCTATCTATCCATTTCTTCTGTTCCCACGCTGAGAAAAGTGTCCTTTGTTGTGGATCAAATACGACTCTGATTCCCTGACAGACACTAGAGATTCAAAACCTTAATTGACATGATCAAGAAATAGTCAATAACCAAGCAAGAGTTCATCCAACATCTCCCAAACACACGGCAAAAATGAAATCTGGATTGGATTGTTTTGTGCATGTCTTGGTGAGTGTTACTGAAGAAGCACAAGTGCACGAGACGGACAACCTCAAGCAACAGTGATGTAGGGCTCTGCTCCAGTGGCCGCTACAGTTGCCGAGAAGGAGATGTCTATCCATCTCTACCTTATCCTTCTCTGCTATATATCAAGCGAAGTAGAATTCTGCAA
This sequence comes from Musa itinerans, assembly GCA_001649415.1. Taxonomy (NCBI): domain Eukaryota; kingdom Viridiplantae; phylum Streptophyta; class Magnoliopsida; order Zingiberales; family Musaceae; genus Musa; species Musa itinerans. The sequence continues at coordinate 701,614 of LVTN01000023.1, read as the reverse complement.
GGTTGAGACTCGATGATTCTGAGCTGAGCTGATCGCTTGTGCTATAACTCCTCCACCTATATCGAGTTCTTTTTGCCTTTTTCTTCGGATGAAAGAAGAGAACTTTACTGAGTGCTAATGATTGTGGAGTGAATCTTCTACTGTGCTCATATGACGCCAGAGAATCCATGACATCGCAGCGTCGCAGTCCACCAATTCCCAGGGGACCATCCTTTTCCTCTATATCTATCTCACTTATCACTACTCACAAGCTCACGCCTCCTCCTCCGTAGCCTCACATCTCTGCCATGTTTCAGCGAGCAGGAAGCTCTCGGAGTTTCCCCAAACACTTCAAACCAGGAACCACGGGGTCCTCCTCAGGTAACTCTGCATCAGTGCCGGATCATGGTTGCAAGGTATCAGCTCGGTCTGAGACGTCGCTGAGTTCTTTTTGCCTTTTTCTTCGGATGAAAGAAGAGAACTTTACTGAGTGCTAATGATTGTGGAGTGAATCTTCTACTGTGCTCATATGACGCCAGAGAATCCATGACATCGCAGCGTCGCAGTCCACCAATTCCCAGGGGACCATCCTTTTCCTCTATATCTATCTCACTTATCACTCCTCACAAGCTCACGCCTCCTCCTCCTCCTCCGTAGCCTCACATCTCTGCCATGTTTCAGCGAGCAGGAAGCTCTCGGAGTTTCCCCAAACACTTCAAACCAGGAACCACGGGGTCCTCCTCAGGTAACTCTGCATCAGTGCCGGATCATGGTTCCAAGGTATCAGCTCGGTCTGAGACGTCGCTGCTGGTGCTGAATGCACCGGAGCCGCCTCCTCCATGGCAAGAGCTCTCGGGGCGCGTAAGGAGGGCAGTTCTCGCTGAGGTCAACAGGCCATTTTCCTTGACCAAATGCTTCGTTTCGGTGCTCCGTGGCCTCTTTCCCATCCTTCGCTGGGGAAGGCACTACGATCGCAAGTCGTTCAGGCGAGACTTGATGGCTGGCCTGACTCTCGCGAGCCTCGGCATCCCTCAGGTGGTTCACCAAGTGAATTGTGTGCACGTACCTGCTTCTCGTTCTTCGACTTCTGCTACCGTTTTCTGAAAGCCATTTCGTCTTTCGCAGAGCATCGGATACGCTAATCTAGCCAAACTCGATCCCCAGTATGGACTTTGTAAGTTGCCATCTCAAGCTCACATAGCATACACATGATCACCATTCTTATTCCTTGTAATACAGATTCAAGTTTTGTGCCACCTTTAATCTATGCTGTGATGGGGACTTCACGAGATATAGCAATAGGACCGGTCGCCGTCGTCTCTCTTCTGCTGTCGTCCATGACTCAGAAACTAGTGGATCCTTATACCCATCCTGAGGCGTACAGATCGCTGGTCCTCACTGTTACCTTTTTCGCTGGCATCTTCCAAGCCTCGTTTGGATTTTTCAGGTCAGTGGTTTCTTGTCAATTTAGTATCAGTTAAATCTTCTCTCTCGCTCTCTGCAGTAAAATCACTAGGCTAATCTTATCTCTCTCTGTATCAGTTAATATTATCTCAGTTAATCTTATCTCTTATCTCTCTTTATTCATGTATGTTTGCTTGTTACTGTCTAAGGTGTTGGAACCGAGGAATAACCAAACGATACACATAAAATACTATGATGTAATTAAAAAAAATTATACATTCTATTTTACTTCATAAATTATGATCATATTTATATATGATCTAGACATAATAATAACTATCTCACTCCATTATGTCATCCAAGGTGTAGAAATTATCATATAATTTTTAGATCATAGGTTACTATTTACAATATGCATATAAGTACCTAGAACATGGTAACTACCTAGATAATTATTATAAATCGATGTATGTAGTTACCTAGATAATTACATACACCGATTTACGACATGAAATAAACATATTTTTGAACTTAAAGCAACTTAATAAGGATATCTACAACTTATTTTTCTCTTTTCCAACAATCTATTTTCATGTGACCAAACTTTTTACAACAGTGATATTGAATTTCACCCTTATAGCTTTTTTTAATCATAATTTGATTGTTTTTGTTCATCATACCCATCAAAACATGTTTTTTCTTCACTTTTCTCAAGTGACATGTTCAACTTTATTTCATGTGCTTGTAAGTAACTCATTAGTTCATCAAATGAAAATATAGATAAATCTTTTGACTCCTCAATTATGGCAACAACATAATCAAATTTCAAAGTTAAACTTCTCAAAACTTTTACAATATGATAAAAAAAAAGTTTACAATAAGATTTCATTTAACTAACAAATTCAGTCATTCGAGAAAAAAATTTAAAAAAAAAACTTACATTGATTCATTACTTTTCACAAATAAAATTTTAAACGACAAATGGTTTGAAGTTTTACCATAGTTCACCTTTAATGAGTTTTGAAGTTCATTTTGAAGTATCAACCAAGCTTGCTTTATGTTGTCGCTGTTATAATTCTTGATAAGATTGTCTCATGTATAACTTGTTGAATGAAGAACAATGCATTTGAGTCATTTTTTCTATTTTCCCTCAGCTTGATTTCATCGATTTGCATATTCATTCTCTACTAAATCCCAAAAATCCTGAAACTTAAATAGAGTCTTTATCTTGATACTCCAAAATTCATAGCATTTACCCGAGAAGATAAGAATAAGGGGTTGCGATATAAAATTACCATTAAAAGTCATAATACCCAGTTTAGATTGAAACATACCACAAATGTTGGAGATGAAAGAGCAAGGAAATAATAAAAATAGAATACTATAATTTAATTAAAAAGAATTTTTTTATCAAAAACATTGTTATAGTATTTAAATAAGAGGTAAGACAAGAACACTTGCAAGATATTTCCAAGTGCACATATTCTGTCTTGCTTCATGAACTATGGTCATATTTATAGGATCTAGTAGTAACTACCTCACTCCATCATGTCACCTAGAGTTAGGTGTAGGAATTACCCTGTAACTTCTAGATAATGGGCTACTACTTAGAACGTGTCTATAACTATCTAGTAGTAGTAACTACCTCACTCCATCATGTCACCCAGAGTTAGGTGTAGGAATTATCCTGTAACTTCTAGATAATGGGCGACTACTTAGAACGTGCCTATAACTATCTAGAACATGATAACTACTATGAATCAATTCTGAAAGGCAGAAAACGTTTGTTCTTCAACTGATTTGTCACTCTTCAGATTGGGTTTCGTTGTGGACTTTCTTTCACACGCCACAATTGTGGGATTCACCGGAGGAGCTGCAATCGTGATAGGTCTTCAGCAACTAAAAGGACTCCTTGGGATCAATCACTTCACCAACAACACTGATGTTGTTTCTGTCATCAAGGCTGTTTGGTTTGCGGTTCATCAACCAGTAAGCATAGCAAGCTTTGTTGCAAGTACCTCTAATCCTGCAATGAATTCTCATTGAGCTAGATATGTTTTCGTGTCTCGCTGGTGACAGTGGAACCCTGATAACTTTCTCATCGGGTGCTCCTTCCTCGTGCTCATCCTTATCGTGAGATCCATAGTAAGTAATGCAGAGTTTTACTCCTCGTTATATTTCGATAGAAAGATCAGCTGAAGACACCAGTGTCATGTCATTAGGGTTTGAGGAAAAGGAAACTCTTCTGGTTGGCTGCCATCACTCCTCTGCTCTCTGTCATTCTATCAACTCTTCTGGTATACCTGACAAGAGCGGATAAGCATGGTGTTAAGATCATACGGCAAGTTAAGGAAGGATTGAATCCGAGCTCGGTCAAACAGATACAGCTAACTGGTCCATTCATTGGAGAGACAGCAAAGATTGGCCTCATTTGTGCCATCATCGCCCTCACGGTCTGCCTCTACATATGAACTCGGATGGATCATTCAGCTGAGCACCATGGCCACGTTTAACTTGAAATGAAATTGCAGGAGGCTGTTGCTGTTGGCAGATCATTTGCTGCAGTAAGAGGCTATCAGCTGGATGGCAACAAGGAAATGGTGGCGATGGGATTCATGAACATTGCTGGATCCTTGTCTTCCTGCTACGTTGCAACAGGTAAACAGATCGCTAAGATTATTCTGCACTTACAGAGTAATAATAAGTACTGCAAGTTCTTCCTCAAACGATGCAGGATCATTCTCCAGGACCGCAGTAAATGTGAGCGCAGGCTGTGAAACCACGGTGTCGAACATGGTCATGGCCATCACCGTATTCGCATCCTTGCAGCTGCTGATGAAGCTGTTGTACTACACACCAGTCGCCATACTGGCTTCCATCATCCTCTCTGCCCTCCCGGGCCTCATCGACATAAAAGAAGCTTGCAGAATCTGGAGGGTTGATAAGATGGATTTCCTAGCTTGCCTCGGAGCTTTCCTTGGTGTTTTATTTGGATCAGTGGAGATTGGTCTGCTGACTGCGGTGAGTTGATCGAACGCAAATATCTCTGGTTCTTTGTTCACAGCAGATGAATCTTGCTCTAGTTTTTGCCTCAGTAGACATGCAGGCAAAATTCCGACTTCGATTTCGACTACATTCGCTACTTTCTCATGACACACTACCTGAACACTTGATGACTCTGTTGTTTCCAGGTAATCATCTCCTTTGCAAAGATAATTATAAGTGCACTTGGGCCTAAAACAGAGATGCTTGGAAGGATTCAAGGGACAGACATATTCTGCAGCATGAGACAGTACCCATCAGCTGTTGAGACACCAAATTTACTGATACTTCGCATCGATTCACCCTTCCTTAATTTCATGAATGCCAACTCCGTAAAAGAAAGGTAAGGCGAAGCTGTTCATGGAGTGTTGGCCGTCGCTTCCCTCCTGGCCTTGAACTCACCCGACAACTGAAACCATGCTGCTGCAGGATCTTAGCGACGATAACAGGAGGATGCGATGCAACGATGACCAGATTCGTGGTCCTCGACATGTCAAGTAAGTTCATTGATCAGCTTAAAGACAGCGCCAAATCTCACTCTCCGCATTCTTCTTCACACGACCATCTAAATCCGACCCTTGTGGGTTGCAGATGTCACGCACATCGACACATCAGGTATTCCTGCGGTCGAAGAAATACACAAGAAGCTGACCTCCAATGGTGTTCAGGTGAGCCAGACATGATAAGGACACAAAGCCATTCCTTCTTTTCTGGCAATCGATCGGTCAATCTAAACTCCTTGCTTGGAAATTTCATTTGATGTTACAGCTAGCTATAGCGAATCCCGGCTGGCGAGTGATTCACAAGATGAAGTTGGCCGGGCTGGTGGGCATAATAGGAGAAGAATGGATCTTCCTCACCGTGAGTGAAGCTGTCGAAGCTTGTGGCTGTGGCAACGAGGAAGACAGCAGCTCGAGTGGGTGATGTGTAAGCTATCTTCAAGCAATGGCTTGGTTGCAATAAATGAACCTTGTCGAAACTCTGATTCATGGCCTTCATGGTGATGAAATAAAACTTTGCATCCAGTGAAGTTAGAAATCCTGAAGGCACTGCAAACAGGAGGCCACCAATGGATCGTCGTCCCCCACCACTTCTAAAAGTCCACCTTCTGAAGCCACTGGGATCCTCCTCGATTCCTCAGATTCCCCACCAAAAAAGTCAAAAGGAATCCAACTCAGAATCCATTATTCCTGAAAGAGAAAGTAAAAGAAGCTCCTGTGTTGGAGATTTAACAGTAAAAAAGGAACCGGGGTCTCACTCTCACCTGGTTGGCTGCCTTGAACCTCCACTGTTGGTGGCCGAGAATGATTTGGAACACACATCCATCAAGCAACAGCCGTCCCCCTGTTCATTAATTTCGCTTGACGATAATGAATGATGGATCAGTATGGAGTTGTGTCTTTTGATGGCTAGGCAAGCAGCAATGTGGTGATTGCTAAGAACAAATCGATAGGAGGGGAAACAAAGGAGATCAGTCAGTGATGGACAAGGAACATGGACTCTGGCCATCTCTATCTATCCCACAGGATTAAGAAAACAACAAAAAAAGGAACTAAAATCCAAAGAATAAGTAAATGAAGGGAAAAAACAAGAACAAAATTTTCTTTTTCCGTTATTGATCCGATACAATGAAGGAAAAGCATTTTTATTAGTGAAAACAATGCATTAAAAAAAAAATTGCACATAGGTAGGTATATAAAGACTGGTTTGAACAAAAAAAACATTTCTTTTCCCTCTTCAGTTTCTCTTATTTGAAACCTCAAAAATGAAAGATCGATATAAGAAGCCAGATGTTTATGTGTTGGATTAACTAAATATATCATGGTGTTCAAAGAAGTAAGAATCTTGTCAAAACTGGAGCATGTTGGAGCTCAAAATTTTGCAGAGCTCGTACGCCGTAATTGGTATCTCGGCTCCGACGATGGAGTGACCCGCAACGCCGTCTCTTCTTCCTGAAAGAGGCAGCATGATGAACCATTAGCTCACATCTCCATTTTGAGGAATCCATGGTCATAAAGAAAAATGCATGATCATGATGCAAAATTCTACTTCTGTGCAGTCTCTGAAACGAATTGGTCACATCCAGCAATCGCAAGACCAGCAAATTACACATGTGGAAACCTGAAGAATTTGCCCGCTTAGTTGATGAAAACCTCTTCTTCGTCTTAGAACGATCATCATTATTGCTACTCCCAATGATTCATTCATTTAAGAAAACATTTTAATTCACATTATTATTTTCCATGCGTAGGTTTTAGTTGAATTCTGTGTTGCGGGTCACATAAATTCATTCATTTAAGAAAACATTTTAATTCACCTTATTATTGTTTTCCATTCGTGGGTTTTAGTTGAATTCTGTGTTGTGGGTTACATATCTATCACTGAAAATAAGAAAGGTGAGAGAGTTCATATGAGCCGAATGATGAATCCAAGGAGGGCATTATTTGTTCTGATCCACATTACAGCTAACCAGCTTTGGTGGTGTTCCAATCAACAAAACACTTAAATGCCTTTGTGCCTAACATCGAGATACATCTCCCGGGAAGGTATTCAATTCAGTAATAAGATTTGGGTGTTTCAATGTAGCATATGATAATTAGACTACCATTCTTCTTCTGAAGCAAATAACCAAAGAAAGATCAAAGATGTTCTTGGAAGAGTCCTGCAATTCGAAAGCAATAATGAATTAGGACTTTGGCGCCTGCAGAGAAATGAATTGTGGATGCATTGATCGAAGGAATTCTATATCTTAGGAGGAATTTTTTCCGAAGCATAAAAGCTTGGAAATTAAGATATGTACAATCAGTCCATGGAAGGAAGTTTGTGCGGTTGGTCAGATTTGCTATCGAACTCAGATTTTGCTTCTGTGTTCTAAAAGAGAACCTTCTTCTTAAGTCCGTTCATACCTTCTGTTTCTTGAGCCGCTTGTTGGTGTTGGTTAATTGCATCACCTCCTCTTCCAATTGCTTTATATAAGCCTGCGATCCAATGCATAAGAGACGATGCAACCAAATCTATGTAATGTGTGGATATATAGACACCTGCTTTCGTGCTCGCGATCGAGCTGCCGACTCTCGATTCTTTATCATCCTCTTCTGCCTCCTCTCCGTGATCTTATCGATCGTCTTCTCGTCGCTTCTCTGCCGCTCGCTGGTCATTTTGGAGTCCGATGAGGAAGGCTTGACGAGCTGGTGGTCGCACAGCCCTGCATTCATGACCGCGTTGGCGAACAACGGCAGGCCTGTCTCCAACAGCGACATGGGTTGGCTCTGCTGCTGGTGCTGAGCGGTGGTCAACTGGTACCGGAGCCACTCCTCCTGCTGCTGCTGCACCACCGGGTCCATCGGCAGCAGAGGCGGGGAGTCCCCGTCGATCCCACCGCCGCAGTTGGGAGCGCCGACGTTGATGGCGCCGGCCCGGACCAGGAAATCCTCCAGCGTCGTCTCCCCGAAAGTCTCGGCGCCCTCCGCGTTGCCTTGCTCTTCGTGCCGCATGATCTCGCGCCACACCTCGTCGACGGTCTTGTGGCTGAGCGGGCAATTCAGGTCGTAGTTTCCCGGAGGGACCGAGGAGGCGTTGGTGGCGCACGACGACGACGACGACGAGGATGACGAAGAGGAAGAGGAAGAAGAAGACGGCGCTTGGATCTGCTGCTCCACTGCCATGACCGAATTCAACAGTTCATCCAAGTTCATGGAATTCAGCGGCTTCCCCAACTCAGACAGGTGATGTTGGACGTCGTCGAAAGTGATGGTGTGCAGCGAACCCTGTGCGACGAGGGCTCGCGGCGGGCAAGCAGAGGCTTGACCTCTGTTCCCCATGACCTTCTCGGGCTCGTAAAATGTGAGTATCTGAAACAAGAACAACTCAGTCCCATCGAAATTTACATCACTTCCATCGACATTAACATAGAAAATTGCAACTGCATCCTGCGATACACTGATCATTGTCACAGAATTGTCGATCGATAGCATTTGAGAATAAAAAACTCGAAATTTGCTCGTGAAATGGAAGACAAATATAACAAAGAATTTTATTGTAGAATTGGAAGACAAATACAATAATAATAATGGAAAATATATCTGAAAAATTCCGAACTGCAGATCCTGTAAAATTCAAAGAACATATTGGAAAGACCGTGTTTGAGATCACACGTGCATGCATACCTCCCAGGGAATGAGAGGAAGAAGACAAGTGATGTGAGGGGCGGGAGGGGGGTGGTGGCGGAGGAAACGTGGAAGAAAGGAGGAGGATTATATAGGGAGAGAGAGAGGATGGAGAGGAAGAGAGAAATAAGAGGAGAGAGATGGGGGCCGTTTTGGCTCTCAATCAGTAGAACCGGAGCTTTTGTTATGATCTTTCTAGTGACGGCAGTTATGGGCGTTGGTCGGTCCATCGCCGCCCGGTTCATCGCACACCGGTTCGCTGCCCTGTGACAGTTATTTCGGGTCGCCACCCTCGCTAAATCTACATCGCATCTCCCTTCCACCCAATTGATTTCACGTATATTTATCCCACTAAATTTCATATTCATAATACAAAACCTGGATTTTTATTATTTAACCGTTGGGATAAACTCTATAATTCGATTGTTATGATCATTAAATTATCATGAGAATTCTCTTTTGCATAAAATGGAAGGATACATGTGATTGATCTTAATTTTGCATCTTAAACTCGAATGAAAAGAAAATATTAATCTTTTTTTATCAGTTTGTGTATGTTAATTTATTGTTAATGATGGTTTTTTTTAACCCATATGATTTGTTGGATCTATATTTGATTAGTGTTCTTGTGTCTCCTTAAATAAATATAAAATTATATTAATAATTAAAATATATATAATTTAAAAAATAAAATAAATGATAGAGAATATACGATCACCCAATCACTCGTAGGAAGATAAAGACCCAAACAACCTAACACCCTCGTTTATACGTGGATAGAACTTCAAAAGATAGCTATTAGAGAGCTGTCTCCCATACGAAATATTCATAGGAATATTCTCAAAAGTCTATGGGGGCAGTTTGAGTTGGTTATGAACGGTCTTCTTTATAAAATATTCATAGAAATATTTTTGAAAGTTAAGAGGTAACTTAGGTTAATTATAAACTACCCCCATAGTAGAATATTCATAGAAATATTTCTAGAGGTCCAGGGATAATTCGAGTCGGTTACAAACTATATTCCTTATGAAATCTTTATATGATATTATTTCTCCTTAAGGTCAAGATAAAAACGCATCCTTAACTCCAGATTAGAGATGATAAACCTTGATATTGACTTAAACATCGGAGAGATTGGATCGAAAAACTCCTCATGATCTTAGTTTTTATGTAGGTAACGAGTATAAAGAAATCATATTTCATTTCGGACGACTCATCTCATACGGACCAGGTTCATGTTATATTAACGAAGATGTTAACGATATTTTTCTATAATAACAAATAATAATTCATAATAAATTAGTAACAATAAGGGTTACCTTAGGAGTAAGACACAATAATTCATTATCAAAATATTTTCTCATAAAAAGAATAAGAAATGAGAAAAGGTGAGGATGTGAAAACAGATTAAAAAAAAATTTAAATTAATGAAATCATGGATTGAAATTACATCATTCAATTTTTATTTTCTTATTGATGTACTTTCTATGCACACAGGCGCATGTCTCCGACACTCCCAAGGAAAACATGGTGCAATAAAGAATAGATAATTTCATGTAAGACACATCGAAATGGAAGCATTCTACTGTTTGTGTGAGACCAATAAAGCCTTTCTTTCTCTCTCGTCTCCTAAAATAAAAAAAATAGATAGAGTTTTGAACCCGACGTGAATCGAACACGCAACCTTCTGATCTGGAGTCAGACGCGCTACCATTGCGCCACGGATCCACACATGATGTTTTGTTATTTGTCATTATAATAATATAAAATAATGTTACCGTCGAAGATTCTATTTAAAAGCCCTGCGACAGTTGGCCCGAAGGAGGCGGGCCCCACGATGCGAAAAAGTAATGGAAGGAGAAGCCATCCGCCCGTCGACGCCGCCGTCGTCGCGCTTCGATCGAACGGGGAGACGGAAGGGGAGGGGCGGCTTCCCTCTTCTGTGGCTTCCGTCGCGCTTCCTAGAAGAACAACAAGAATCCCCCGCCTACAAAAATCTCGTAAGAATCGAATCAGATCCAGTCTCCATTTCCTCCTTCCTCTCTCTCTCTCTCTTGTCGATCGCATCACCAAAAAAAATATCTTTTTTCTTCTTCCGGAGTTCCACTGATCAAACCGGTTCTTTCATCCGCGAAACCTCGGATCGTCTCTTGAATCTTCTTAGGTCGCAGGCGAAGTGCAACCTCGAGTTCTTCCCCATGGTGCTCGGGCTCTGACAAGAAATCTCGATTGTTTTTCTCGTGGCGGTCGTTTGGCCTTAACCAGTTCTCTTTTAATCCGCAGAAACCCTAGGAGACCCGACGTTTCCCCGAATTCGGTGCCAGAAACCCTAGAAGATCCTACGTTTCCCCCAATTGGTTCTGGGTCGCAGGCCAAGCTCAACCCGAGTTCTTCCCCTTAGTGCTCGAGTTACCTTTTCCTGGGATCCTATGGTCGAAGTGGAACCCTAATTGGACTTCTGATTCTTGAGAAGATGGTGTTTTGGGAAGGGTATGTGAGCGACGACGTGATGGGCACGTTCGCCCCTATCGTCGTTTACTGGCTCTACGCCGGCTTCTACCAGCTCCTGCCGCGGTTGGACCGCTACCGATTGCACACCGAGAAAGAAGAGGAGCAGAAGAACCTGGTGACGCTGTCGACTGTGGTGAAGGGCGTACTGTTGCAACAGCTCGTCCAAGCAACCGTCGCACAAGTACTCTTCTTGGTGAGAATTCATATGCCCTTTCTTAAGACTTGTGTCGAACAATATGGCTGCAAAACAACCAAGTCTTTTTGTTAGGTAGGTTTGACTTTTAAAGATTATTAGGTGCATATCTTTGATTCACTTTTGTTTGTTTCCGCGTATGCAATAGAAAATGCTTCTTATGATTGCTCTTTGATAACATGCTTGAGGTGATTTTGGTTATAATGCAACTCAACTATTTCCTAGAAGAAAGTGAGTCGAGCTTGTGATGGTAAGATTTTACTTGATCTAATTGTGAAGTTGTTCCGTGGACGATGATATGCCTCCTAATGGGGCATATTATGGATTTCGCCACGTGGACACGACCTCCAACCATGCCAGCGCAAGCGCGGAACCTCGAGAGGAAGATGCGACGCCACGTCGGATGTGCCACCAGGAATTCGGGATGACGGCCGCTCCCCTCCCGCGTCGTCCAAGGTTGCACGAACCAACGTCGTCCCGATAAGGACCGCACCGGGAAGCTCAGGACGATGCTGCATGGCGTCGTTCCGCACATACCAGGCGATAGTCGTCCGAAGGTATGAACTCGTCACTCAGGGAGTCAGCCACCGCGCGAAGGTCGCGTACGGCCGACCCTCAGGCACTAGAATAAAAGTCCCTTGCTAACGTCTGAGAGGAGGCAGAGGATCTTTGACAAGAGAATTCCACTAACTTAATATTTGGAGGGGCCTAAGTCGAGATTCCCCTCCCCATCTTGTCCTAGGCCAGTGTGCAGGAATCTGACGGTGACAAAGGCAGACGAGCTCGCTGAAGAGGCGTATCCCTAGGACGATCCTAGACATCGCCAATCGGATCAAGCTGTACGGACTCCTCGGCCACGACATAACGTTCACGAACATTTTGACGCTAAAAGGAGGGATGATGTCGCAGGAACGCCCCGCAACCAACACGGGGGCTCGCCCCGTCGAAGAACCACCGACGACCCACCTCGCCTACGGACACGGAGGGCAGTTGCTTGTCGCTCATGGGGACGGGGGCATTGCGACACAGACGTTGGATAACTACTGGCGTTTGTTTAACGACCTTGGACTCTCCCCCCCCTCGAAATGCCTCGGGACCCTTAGTCGTCTCGCTTGAGGTGTTCCTTAGCCTTGCCAAGCAGGTGCAAACCTTGGCGGGGAATGATGCAGACGATGGCTCCACCGATCCCACCCATTTTCCTCTCGCAGCCACCCAATGTTCCCTCGACTGACCCAACATCGCAAATACCAAATCATGACAAGGTCGAGGAACGAGTCGGGATCGGGGAGCACATTGGAGGTTTAAGAATGGCGCTCGAGTGAAGCGCACCCATGTCCCGCCAGGTCGCCCCGCCAGTTCCCGAGCCTGGAACCCTATCATCGGACTTGGCCGTTGACTCATTCAGGGCTCAGCTGTCCATGGTGAAATGTCGCCTAGATGAGTTCTAGCGTAAATTCCTCAAGTCGTGGGGTGAGATTGGGGAAAGCAACTCGGGAGGATCCCCTTTCGCTCAAGAAATCCAGGATAAGCCCGTGCCACTCAACTTTCTACTTCCAACACTGGAGACGTATGACATCGGTTTCGACCCAATGGAACACATTGTCGTATTCTGAGCCCAGATGGCCTTATACGACACTTCCGATGCCCTGATGTGTCGGGCGTTCCCTACTACCTTTAGGGGACCAGCACGGACGTGGTTCAGCCGACTGCAGCCGGCCTTGGTCTCGTCCTTTGACTAGCTCGCAAGAGAGTTTGAACAGAACTTTTTGGCCAGCATGTGGCCCAAGTCTTCCATGGCCACGCTCCTCGCATTGTCCCACAGCGACCGCGAATCACTCTCCCAATTTGTCGTCGGCTTCGCTAAAGAAATCCGAGGAGTCCCGGATGCTCACGCCTCCCTAATCATACAGGTGTTTCTGATGGGCCTACGACCCTCAAGATTTTTCTGGTCGCTAATCGAGAGGCCACTCACGACAGTCCCCGAGATGCTCCAGCGCGCCAACCAGTACATCGCTGCCGAAACTTTGATGGCAGGAAAACGAGAGGACAATAAGAGGCCATGGATGAAGCAAACCCGAGGGACAACCTCGGGGCCACTTGCGGTGCAACCTCGAAGAAGGCCCGATTGGTTCGAGACGTCACTCCCAAGGTCCCCTCCTCTCCTCATGAACGCTTCCCGCACCGAGATCTTTCTCCAGATTAGGGAGAAGGGACTTCTGCGAGAACCCAACCCATTGAAAGCTACTCACAAAAATCGGTCTAAATATTACAGGTTCCACCGTGACTACGGTCACGACACGGAGGACTGTTGCGACCTCTAGAACCAGATCGAGGAGCTGATCCAAAGAGGACATCTCGGGCGCTACCTCAAAAAGCCAAGAGAAGCGTCTCCATGCCCCAATGGCCCAATTGAGAAGCAAGTCGATGTCATAGTTGACGGATCGGCTTCCGGAGGCAACAACACGACAACGCGGAAGGCCTACGCACGTAGTACGGTGGAGAAACGCTCGAGATCAAAGCCCGGGTCCGAAATCACCTTCGGTGCTGAAGAAGTCGAGTTCCCAGACCACGACGATGCCCTAGTGGTCTTAGTCCTTATCGCTAACGCACAAGTGAAGAGGGCGATGGTCGACACCGGAAGCTCTACCCACGTGCTATACTTTGAAGTTTTCAAAAAGCTTAGCCTCACGGAAGGAGACCTCACCCCGATGGCATCATCACTCATAGGATTCACGGGCGATTCCGTTTCTCCACTCGGGACCACTTCCCTCCCCATTACCATTGGGGAAGAGCCAAGGACCAAGACGATGATGATCACCTTTATGGTGATCGACCTACCTTCCGCATACAATGTCATCCTCGGTTGACCAACCCTCAATAAACTAAGAGCAGTTGTCTCTATCTACTATCGCACCATGAAATTCCCAACTTCGATTGGGGTTGGGGTGGTCCGAAACAATCCGAAAGAATCCAGACAATGCTACATGACGGAGCGATTGATCGAAGTCCCCCTAATAAGAAGCCGACCGCATAAGGTCGTTAAAGTCGGGACAACACTGCCGGAAGCAGACCAAATTCAACTTGTCGACTTTCTGAAGGAAAACGCCGATGTGTTCGCATGGTCCCCAGAAGACATGCTCGGAGTCGACCCAGTGGTCGTGCAGCATCACCTCAACATCCGCCCCGAGGCATGTCCTGTGAAACAAAGACCAAGAAAATTCACCCTAGACCGACAAAAGGCAATTAGTGACGAGGTAGACCGCCTGATCGGTGCTGGATTCATATTCGAAGTAAAGTATCCTCGATGGTTATCGAATGTAGTCCTTGTTAAAAAACATAATGGAAGCCGAAGGATGAGTCGACTACACCGATCTCAATCGAGCATGCCCAAAAGATTGTTACTCGCTCCCAAGGATAGACCACCTGGTAGACGCCATTGTAGGACATGAACTCCTCACGTTCATGGATGCATTCTCGGGCTACGACCAGATTCGAATGACACCACAAGACCAAGAACACACTACTTTCGTCATCGACGAACGGGTATATTGCTACAAAGTAATGCATTTCTGCCTGAAGAACGCCGGAGTAACATATCAGAGAATGGTCAATAAGATGTTCAAGCAACAACTTGGGAGGAATATGGAAGTCTACGTTGACGGCATGATTGCCAAGAGCAGGTCGGTAAGCACGCATTTGACCGACCTGGCCGAAACCTTCCGGACCCTCAAGCGATTCAACATACGCCTTAACCCTTCGAAGTGCGCCTTCGGGGTCAGTTCCGACAAATTCCTCGGGTTCGTCATCCACCAGAGGGGAATATATGCCAATCGGAAAAAGTCCGAGCCATAATAGAGATGCAACCTCCATGCTCGATCAAAGAAATACAGCGACTCACCGGGAGGCTAGCAGCACTCAGCCGATTCATGTCGTGCTTGGGAGACAAGTGCCTCCCCTTCTTCCGAGCCCTACGTCGAGCTGACAACTTTGCATGGACCCCGGAGTGCGAACAAGCCTTCACAAAGCTGAAGGCACACCTCGTTCAACTACCTTGCCTCGCCTCACCTCGCCCAACTCGGGCGAGACTCTTGGTCTTTACTTGGCGGCTTCAGAACAAGCAGTCAGCTTGGTGTTTGTACGGGAAGGTCCGAAAGTGCAGCAAGCTGTCTACTACATCAGCCACGTCCTTGCCGGACTTGAGGAGTGATATCCCCCGATCGAGAAATTGGTTTTGGCGCTGATAAAAACAGCTTGGAAACTACGACCATACTTCCGAGCCCATATAATAAAAGTAATCTCCAACCAGCCCTTACAACAAATCCTCTCCAAGTTCGACGCATCAGGTCAGATGCTCAAATGGTCAGTTGAGCTCAGAGAATTTGACATCCAATACGCCCCCAGAACTGCCATAAAGGCATATATATTGGCCAAATTCATTTCTGAACTAACCCCCGATGAGTGCTCTATTCGACAGGAACACCCCGAGCACACTTGGGCTCTATACATGGACGGGTCTGCAACCTCGGGAGGAGCAGGGGCAGGACTCATCCTCAAAAGCCCGGAGGGAGAGATGTATGAGCAAGCACTCCGATTAGAGTTTAAAGCCACCAACAACGAAGTTGAGTACGAGACGCTGCTCTCAGGGCTACGCCTCGCCCTGGAAATGCACATCCGAGACCTAAAGGCCTTCAGTGACTCACAATTGGTGGTAGGCCACATCAACGGAAACTATGAAGCCCAAAACCCAACCATGGCGCTATACCTAGCTGAAGTGAGATGGCTCACCGGTCGTTACGATCATCTCTCAGTTACGAGAATACAATGTGCCCAGAACGCGCAAGCTGACGCCTTGGCCAGATTGGCCTCCGCTTGTAGCCCGGAGGAGCTTCTCTCGAGAATCGAAGTCCTCCCGGCCCCGACGGTGCCAACTAAGGCTGTCGCCGCAACCGAGGTCACCTCGAATGGATGGAGATCCTCCGCTATAAAAGAGAAGGGACGCAGTCCGATGATCCGGCCGCTGCACGTCGACGCAGGCGTACCCAAGCATGGTATTGTGAAGTCAATGGGAAGCTATACCGAAGAGCCTTCTCTCAACCCCTCTTACGTTGTTTGGCGCTACCCGAGGCCGAGACGGTCCTAGTCCAGGTCTATGAAGGCATCTATGGGGAACATGCCGGTGGCCGAACCATAGCTTTCAAAATCCTCAGGCAGGGATACTACTGGTTGACCATGCGTCGAGACGCACTGTTATACGCGCAATGGTGCCAACAATGCTAGAAGCACGCTCGGATACAACATCAACTCGCAGTCCCTCACACCCCGATAGACGCCGCTTGGCCTTTCGCCCAATGGGGGCTTGACCTCCTCGGGCCCTTTCCCCTTGCATCCGGGCAACGAAGATTCCTCATAGTCGGCGTAAACTACTTCACAAAATGGATCGAGGCTGAGCCGCTGGCGTCCATCATAGAAAGACAAGTAGAGCGATTCATCTGAAAGAACATATTTACCTAGTTCGGGATCCCGAGGGCCATCATCACCGACAATGGAGCCCAATTCAATAACGCAAATTTCAAAGCCTATTGTCGGTCCTACGGGATACAATTAAAGTTTGGCTCAGTCGCACACCCCCAGACCAACGACCATGCCAAAGTCGCCAATCGGGCCATCTTGGAGGGCTTAAAGAAAAGGGTGATCGGGGTTCACGACGCTTGGGTCAACGAGCTCCCAAGCATTCTATGGGCGTCCTGTACCACCCCGAAAACCGCCTCGGGCGAATCCCCATTCAGTTTGGCATACGGGACTGAGGCAGTCCTTCCACCCGAGATGGTGTTCTCAACCCTACGCATCGAGAATTTCAAGGGCACCTTGGAGGAAGGCCTCCGAGCAAACCTTAACCTCCTCGAAGAAAGAAGGGCCGAGGCGCACCTCTGCAACTTGGCATACAAGAATGTCGTGGCCCGACTCTACAATTGCAAAGTTCGCCCGCGCCAAATCAAGGCCGGAGACCTCGTCTTGCGGAGGACCGAAGTAAGCGACTTGACCCGAGCTGGAGGAAAATTGGCCCCAAATTGGGAAGGACCCTATCGGGTTTACGATGTGGTCCGAGAGGGAACTTATCGCCTCGAAACCATAGAGGGGAGCCCCCTACCGAAGACGTGGAACACTTCAAATCTTAAAAAGTTTTACCCCTTAGATACGACAAGAGTGCGTCGAAACGTAAATGATGTTTCCATTAGACAAAAGGTATGCAGATTATGTTCGGTCGGGGCATCACAACCCAAAATCCAACTCGACCGGAATAAAAAAAAAAAAACTACACTACTCCTCAACTCGGGGGGACCTCAGGGTTGTCATCAAAAGGGACCTCATTTGGCATCCCGACGCTCTAGTCCTCGACCAGATCAGTGAAGGGGTCCAACTCCACCTCCAGGTCCGGGTATTTCGCCATGAATCGAGTAAGGGCGGCTCGATACCCGAACTCATACGTCACTTGTTCCGACTTGTACAAACCGAGCTCGAATCTGGGGGACTTCTTGTATTCAGCAATCGCCTCCTTTGCTCTTTCAGGCGCTCCCCGACGCTCCTCGGGTAAAGCCTCTCCCGCGGCCCTAGAGGCAGACCGTGCAGCCTCAACGTTCCGAGAAAGGGTTAGCAGCTCATCATCCAGTGCCCGTACTCGCCCCCAACTCTCCTTCAGTTGGCGTCGAGAGTCGCCCAACTCGGCCTTCAACCGTTCGACTTCGGCTTCCAGATCCACGGCGCGTTGTTCGGCTGCCGCCACAGTCGCCGGACCAGGCCCGCTTTTCAGCTCCTTGACTTCGAGACGAAGGCCCGAGTTCATTTCGCCCAAGCGCTCGATCACCCTACCAATGTCGTAGACACGGTCGATCAGGGCCATAGTGTAATGCTGGCTCTGCATAAGGGTTGATGTCAGCATTGGTATTCGAGTGGACAATAAAGGGGAGAAACATCGAACTTACCCAGACGAGGGACTTGGCCGCCCGGTCCATCGGTACCATGGAGGGCGAACAATATAGCTGCTTTGCTAACACTGGATGGAGTACCCCCCATGAGAACTCCTGGGCCGCCGATCCATCAGATCAGATCTTGCTCTTAGCCTTGAGGGTCGACCATCGTGTGCTGTAGGGGGCTCTCGACTCTTCCTCCGCAAGGTCGGCCATACTGAGGGCTTAGAAGGGCTCGCCCTCAGAGTGGGCCCGGATGCGACACAAGTCCCGCATCAACTTCGGGCGCGTTGTCAACCTTCCTGAAGGACCGTCACCAGAGGACCTGGCGCGCCCCTTCTCTTGCGCGCACGCTGAGCACTCACCTTGGGAGACATCGCCTGACTCGCACATTCCCCGAGCCGTCGTTTCGTAGGTCGCCATGCCCTCAGATAACTTTCGGGTTCCAACCTTAGCCTTCTTCTTCGACCGACTTGCCTCTAGCTCCCTGGGCAACCTCGACTCGCATGTCGGTGTGTTCTTTGAATGAACTCTAGGGCCGGACCCCTTGCGCTCCCTAGACGGCTGTGCCGCGGTCGAAGGGCGAGGCATCCCCTTCAACAACTTGAGGTTCACCATTTCTACGAACGAAGGACCGGTTAGTAAAACACACCAAGAACGAAGGAAGCGCTCGAGGCACAAATCTGATCGTACCCCTAGGGGCTGGGCTTAAGTCCTACTTCGACCAGCCACTCCTCGATCATTCCCCTGATTGCCCGAGAGGAAGACAAAATCTCCCTCAACCGCTCCACGTGCTTGGTCTCCTTATGGGAAAGGAACGAGGGAACGTTGTTGATGGCTCGGGAGATCCATCCGACGCAAAACCCCTATCCCCGACTACAACTCATAAAATGGTGACGAGCTTTTCACCCCTTGTTGTTGGAGGGTGCATCGCTAATCTTAAAGCCACCTCGGGTGATCAAGTAATACCCGCCTCGCCCCTTGCACAAGCGAAGACAGGCTAAGAAAAGTGTCCGGGTCGACTCGATCCCCGAGGAAAGCCTCCAAGCAGCACTAAGAATTAGGCGCCATCTTTGACGACGAAATCCCCCACCAACGGAGGCACTCTTTGATAACCAGATGCAAGGGGAACCGCAGCCCCACCTCAAGAGCATTCGTGGTCAGCCCAAATCCGTTGGGAAATGGGTCGTAAGGATGCTGACCCGGACGCGGAGCATAAAACCCGTAGTTCTTCGGGATACTATAGTGATCCCGAATTGGACCTAAGAGTTCCTCGGTTACCACCGAGTCAACATCGTGCCATGATCTCATCACTTGAAGGGCCGCGAAGGCCTTCGAATCTGTCGGGGGCACGCCACCCGAAGAGGAACTAACAAACTCTATCCTAGAACTCCCAGAACTCGACTCGTCGACCTCGGGAGTCGACCGACTCGAGGAGGAAGACGAAGACATCCCGACCTCGAGGCAAGGAGCAACGATTCGAGGCGTGAGCAGGAGAACGAAGACTGAACGATGCCACCACACTACACAAGAAGGGGTTTATAAAGAGGAAGCCCGCCGCAGGATTAGCTCGGCCAGTTGTCGCATGAGTCGCGTCTCAGCAACCAGTCCAGTCTGTGCCTGAGTCAAGTGGCTCGGCCAATTGTCGCATGAGCAACGCCTTGTCCAGCTAATCCAGCTAGTGCCTGAGTTGAGTGGCTTGACCAGCAGGATCAGTCTTTGCTCAAGTCGTATAGCTCGGCCAGCAGGATCAATCTTTGCCCGAGTTGTACAGCTCGGCCAGTTGTTGCACGAGCAACGCCTTGACCAATCGGTCTAGCCTGTGCCCGAGTCAAGTGGCTTGGCCAACAAGATCAGTCTTTGCCCGAGTCATATAGCTCGGCCAATTGTCGCACGAGCAACGCCTCGTCCAACCAGTCCAGCCTGTGCCCGAGTTGAGTGGCTCAACCAGTAGGACCAATCTTCGCCCGAGTTGTGCAGCTCGGCCAGTTGTCACACGAGCAACACCTCGTCTAACCAGTCTAGCTTGTGCCCTAGTTGAGTGGCTCGGCCAGCAGGACTAGTCTTTGCCCGAGTCGCGCAGCTCGGCAAGTTGTCACGCGAGCAACGCCTCATCCAACCAATCTAGCCCGTGCCCGAGTTGAGTGGCTCAGCCAGCAGGATCAGTCTTTGCCCAAGTCGAACAACTCGGCCAGTTGTCATGCGAGCAACGCCTCGGCCAACTAGTCCAGCTTGTGCTCGAGTTGAGTGGCTCGGCCAACAGGATTAGTCTTTGCTCGAGTCATACAACTCGGCCAGTTGACACACGAGCAACGCTTTGAAGAACCAACCGTGCCCTCAGCCTCTCATAAGGATCCCAGAGCATGCCTCGTTGGGGGGCAGAAGTGATGGGGCATATTGTGTATTTCGTCACGTGGACACGACCCCTAACCACACCAGCGCAAGCGCGGAACCTCAGGAGGAAGACACGACGCCACGTCGGATGTACCTCCAGGAATTCGGGACGACGACTGCTCCCCTCTCGTGCCATCTGAGGCCGCACGAACTAGTGTCGTCCCGACAAGGACCGCACTGGGAAGCTCGGGACGACGTTGCATGGCGCCATTCTGCACATACCGGGCGGCGGTCGTCCGAAGGTACGAACTCGTCGCTCAGGGAGTCGGCCGCCGCGCGAAGGTAGCATACGACCGACCCTTAGGCACCAGAATAAAAGTCCCCTGCCAACGTCTAGCAGGGGGCAGAGGATCTTTGACAAGAGAATTCCACTAACTTAATCTTTGGAGGGGCTTAAGTCGGGATTCCCCTCCCCATCCCGACCTAGGCCAGTGTGCAGGAATCTGGCTGTGATAATGGCTGACGAGCTCACTGAAGAGGCACATCCTCGGGAGAATCCTAGACATCGCCAATCGGATCAAGCTGTACGGACTCCTTGGCCACAGCATAAGGTTCACGAACACCTCCCTAAAGCCGTTGCTTTTGTTTGATGTGGCAGTAATCTTAGAAATATCGCTTCAAAATTGTTACGATGGGGATGACATATCTTAGCTCAAATATTTACATTATTTAAAAACCTCATTTGTTATGAATGCGTTTACTATGCTTATACTGAAGAAGTGGATTTCCAGTATGTACTAGAAAATGTAAGGGCCATTTACTATGCTTATACTGAAGAGTGTGTACAAAGGTTTATTATGTTATTGTAGGTGCCTTTGTGGGAGACGATTTGAAAGTTCGGTGATTAGTAGATGTTCTGAGGGGGGACTTTGTACGATGGTAAGGATGTTCTTCTATAACATTGGTAATATTCGAGTCAATTAAACAGTATCTTTATGTATACAATACAGAGAGGTAAGGAGACCCTACTTTGGCAGGAGTCGTACGCCAGGTTCATGACCGCTAGTTTTTGTCTTCAAATTAATTGAGGACATTCCACATGTGAATGAAAATTTCAGTTCAATGATGCATAACGGAAACATCACACCATACGTTGAACCATAGGGAAAAAGAGTTACCATGAAGACCTTACCATGGAATATATATTGTCTTAGGTGTCCTGACACCATATTTATGTTTACGACAATTATACCAGTGATGCACCTTAATTAATCCTTCATCTCCTTGACTCTCGAGTCTGAAAACATATGTGGTGACTCAATTGCATCTGCAATTTCTAAGAGTTGGTTACATTGTTGAGGGGAAGGTCCTAAAACATACATATGACATTTTTTTGTGCTTAATTTATGAAAGTTCCTAGGCTTGGTTAAGCATTCCGCATTGTATTGATTCGCAGTTAGCATTAATTGTTTGTATGAGGATGTTGAATTTGATGAAAAAGGAATTTATTTGATTGGTGATACTACTGTGATTGATGTAAGACTCCACACATCTTTGTTGCAGGTGACTGCCCAGGCAAGCTTGTTGGGGGTACCTGTTCAACCAACTATTCCAGTTCAAATCTTGCAGGTCTTCATGGCAATGTTAGTAATGGATACATGGCAGTATTTTGTGCACCGATACATGCACCACAACAAATTCTTGTACCGTCATATTCACTCCCAGCATCACCGCCTGGTTGTTCCTTACGCAGTTGGAGCACTCTACAACCACCCATTGGAGGGTCTCCTCCTTGACACCTTTGGTGGCGCCATGTCGTTCCTGATCACAGGGATGACACCACGTACTGCTGTGTTCTTTTTCTGCTTTGCTGTAATCAAGACTATAGATGATCACTGTGGCCTTTGGTTGCCCGGTAATATCTTCCACATGTTCTTTCAGAACAACACAGCCTATCACGACATCCACCATCAGCTACAAGGATCTAAATACAACTACTCGCAGCCATTCTTCTCGGTTTGGGACAGGATGCTTGGGACGTACATGCCGTACAGCTTAGTCACTCGTCGACAAGGTGGGTTAGAAGCAAGACCGTTGAAAGACTAAGAGTTTGAACCATCATATACATTTCATTGTCTCAGAGTACTGCTGCAAACAAAACATTTCACGTACACGACGCTTTTAAGCTGTTCTATATAGCGGGAGATAGGATTTTTCTACTGCAAGAGATTGCTAGTTCCCTTGTATTTGTTGTGGTCATAGTTTGAAGTTTGAACTGTTTTAAATCTTTTTTTTATCATGTACAGTTTGTGTTGCACAATTCTTCTGCAGATCATGTCTAATTTTAGTCAATCTGCCACAGCACTGGGTGTAAGGCTCTGTGACAGTTTTGTGGACATATATGCTGAGTGCAGTTTTCTACTTGTACTGTTGTACATACTTGTGAGAGCAGTAAAAAATTGGACTATTGAGTCAGCACGGGGACATGCATGCAACTTTTTATGTTTCTATTTTAGATGATAGTCTGCAAGTTGTGCTACATGTACATCAAACGAATTTGTTGATCTCAACTTATTTCTAATACTTGGGCTGAGAAGTGAGATGGAGACATTTCCTCATGCATTGCAGAGTTCCATGGCCATCGATTTAGGGTTTTAGAGTTCAATAGCCATATCTATGTGCTCATGGAGGTGAGGTGATGGATGCTCCAAACTCATCAACAGCAGTGACCAGATCAAAACAAGATCAAAGAATGTGCAAATGCATGGATTGGCTCTGCCATAGTCAACTTGGTTTGGCATCGTCTAGAGAATTTTTGTCAAACTCAGCTGAAAATTTTGTATTTGTATTAGACCTAGACGTAAAGCTACCTTTAGTGTCGAGTTGTGAAATATACCAATAGTATGCAAGAATAAGAGGGCCCATGAAGGAATTGTAAAGAGGAATAGCAGCAGTAAGGAGATGGTGGTAGCAGTGGAACTCACTCTGGGCAGAACTGAGTGAAGACTGGGAGCCTCCGGCGCTGGCTGGGGCCATACAGGATCCGAGATATCTGATCATCCTCCGCTTCTGTCATGGGCCATTGAAACGACGGCTCTGTTGATTGTGGAGAAGAAAGAGGAGTTGTTTGCTGCTTGCAGTCAGCCTCCGCAGTCGAGGGAGCGGCCATAGCTCCGGCTGATGCAGCAGGAGATGCTTGGTTCGGGGCCGGAATGATCAGCCGCTGGTAGTCTGCGTCCGCTGTCGAGTGATTGTTCATGGCAGCAGGTGGAGCAACATTTCTCGTGGTTACTCCAGCAGCAGCATCATAGACAGCATAACTCGATGCTGCAGATGGAAGAAGAGAGCCGAACACAGCATAACTCGATGCCGCAGATGGAAGAAGAGAGCCGAACTGGGTTCGGCTTCGGCCTGAACGCATAGCTGGTACCTGAAACGCGACAGGATGTTTAATAACAGTGAATGCAGAGGAAAGACAAGGATTTTCTCCTTGTCTGAATCTTTTATTAATATTAATAAAAATAAAAAGCAAAAAAAATTAATATTCCCTTATTTTTTCTTGCCTGACTTCCACTTGCTACTATTTCTGACTCAAGAAAACATTTTAATTTTCTTTTATCTCTGAATCTTTTACCTTCACATGCACTTCATATGCATTCATCCTCTTTAAATCTGTTAAATAAAACTTACTCTTTACCTGAAGAAAATGAACGCAAATATACAAGTCGAGGCACCATTAATCATAATCCTCTTATACCTTGTGCTCGTACTTCGCATGATAACTCCGAGCTAAACCATATATGTTTTACTCGCTATCAAGAAAAGACAATGATTATTGTTTACCTCAGATGCTTGTTTCACAAAGCGGCGACCACCGCGCAGCTCCTCCTTCCCATGAGCAAACTGTCGAGTTCGAAGCCAACAAATTAGATCAACCAAATAAAAAGACAATTTTTAGGAAAAGAATAAGATTAAATACAACAAAAGAAAGAGACGCACAGAACTAACTGTCTCTGTTCATTGCCGTTCTGAATCCTTACAGATCATAAAGACAGATAGAGGGAGTTCCTTACATCTCGACTACTTCAACAACTGTCACTAATGGTGTTTGGATTTCGACCGAATCATTTATACTCTCCCACTCCGACTGAAAGACTACCATCTTTGCTACTATTCCGAGTTCCATCTGTTCTCCGACATTTTGATATCCGCAGGGACCTGGCAGTATTAGAAGCTTACCTGGCATTTGGAACCGTAGCGGCAGATCCCGTTCTCGTCCCAGGCGCGGCAGGCCTCCGTCCTGTGTAGACTCCGCCGGCTGGTAGTCTCGGCGTCGCTAACCAGCACCCCGTCCATCACCACCACGTCCTCCCCCACCTGCATCGTGAGCGGCGTCATGTGCACCGGAAGCGACCTCCCCGGCGGGAGGCTGTCGATGGGGGAGAGCGGCGAGACGAAGCAGCAGCCCCCCTCCGCCGAGGAAGACGGAAACGAGCTCAGGGAGGATCGGAGTTGGAGGAGGCGCTGGAGGCGCCGCCTCGTCGACGTCGACCTGAGATCGGATGAGTCGGAAGGGGAGAGATGAGGCCGGAAGCGGGTGTAGCGGAGCAGGGAGGGGTCGAGGTCGAGGGAGCTGTCGGCGCCGCCGCCGATGCCGGAGGAGCTGAGGGTGGCGGTGGCGCAGGCGTCGAAGGCGGGGGTGAGGAAGGCGCTCGGCGAGGGGGAGGAGAGCCTCCGCCGTCGGATCGACGACAGCTCATTCCATGATCCTGATGCGTCGATGCTGACCGTCCGATCGCCGCCGCTGCTCTCCCCACCGCCCACCCGATGCCGCTCCATCGGTTCAGCTTACCTCTCAAAATAAAATTGACCATAATACCGTTTTGAAATGGATTTTATAAGATGATATGCCGCTTCTACGATTTGAAATGACCTGATTACCGTCTTTTAAGTTTGAAGGGGGAGAGACGAATAGCGTCATTCGAATATTTAAAAAACGTAGTTAATAACATGATTATAAAAAATAGAATTTCGTTTTCAAATAAAAATGAAAATAATTGATTCCTATAATTAAAAAAAGGGGAGATCGGGAGTAAGATCGATTGGCGAAAAGAAAAAATAGAAGAAAAGAAAAAATAGAAGACGAAAATTTGGAAGATGATACACCGGAACCAGATGAGATGGAAATCGTTTGATGAACTCGTAGAAGAACAAAACGACCAGGACGAGGGAAAACTCATCAGAATCGAGTCCCACAAAGAGCGAACCAAAGCAATTCTGCTCAAAACCCAAGTGAACTAAAGAACAGTGATCCGAGATCCGACCTGCTTGTTGGGGGAGATCAGATCGGAGACCCGTCTGGCTCCAAGAACGCTAGTGTTCGCCACCTCATCCAGATCCCCTTTCGCCGTCTCTGATCCCTTCTCTCTTCCCTCTGGGAATTTGAGATGGGTTCGCCCGGGAAAGAACGGGCCACTACAAATATATAGGAGATGGGTTCGCCCGGGAAAGAACGGGCCACTACAAATATATAGGAGACGAGGAGTGATGGATGAGGTGGACCGTATCATCTTTCCCGTCTCCCGTGTCAACCGACAAAACCGATCTTCACGCGGTGCACAAGTCAGGTGGGGTTCATTTGGTTTGGCCCAAATGACCCGATTTCCTTGTTCCCTGCCCGAATCAGTATAGCTGATCCTCGCACAGAAGGGACAAGAGTGGTCTTCATTTGAGCAAACAATACACGTGGCAGCTTTCTGTCGTGGGACACACACGAATCTGAGCGGGTTTCCCTGTCCCCTCCATCGCCGTGTGCAGCTGATCGACTGATCCTAGCCTGTTCATGTTTCACAGAATGCTAACCTACCCTAATCAAAAGAAGTAAGATTTGAGACTGATACCTTTACATTAAGAATGCAGAACAGGAAGGCAGCTATATCATACAAATGGGATAGCAGCAGATAGATGCAAAATGTTCAGAGTGAGTGGAAAACCATCAGAAACATGTTACCTCGAATACACAGCAGGAGAGATCTGAGGTGGCTCCAAGAACCAACATTTAGCATCCTGACGATTAAACGTGTGATGCAGACAGATTAGGCTTGACAAGGAAAGGAGAATTCTCAGAAACAATTAGATGTCGTCCAAATGCAGATTTAAGGTTCAGCTCAATCAAACAACAAAATCAGAGTACGGAGGCTGTCAATCTACGGAGGATCAGTGAGCAGGCAGAGTAGTTGCAATCTTGTCGACCTTCACCTGGCCATCGATAAGCTCATAAATGTAGACCAAAACACGAAGGTCATCAATGTCCAGCAGTACAAATCTGGGGTTCGCATCATAGGCTATACTGCTATGAGCTCCAGTTGCCGAGCCAGGGTTTATCACAACACCACTCTGTGCTTGTAAGCATTGAACTGGCGAGTGTGTCCGGTCACAAGGATATCTACATCCAGGTGTCTCTGAAACATGGCTAACGAATCCAAGTCACTCCATGGGATGATCTGTATAATCAACATGATAAATGTGACAGATGGATGACTGATAAAAATATCTATATAACAAATGAATATGACCGGAAATTGAAAGAAGTTTGCAAGTGACTTGATTTAACATCAACTTCAGCTGTGCATGAAAACAGCTACTTAAAGGAACCTACAGGGAAGTCTTTAAATACCATAACTTGCAAGAGAAATTTAATGAATTCTGGGGCAAAAATGATGCCAACCCATAGTCCACACTTAAATTTGTTCTCTGCTAAATTCAGGATCATAGCAAGGGTTTGCATCTGCAGAAAACAAAGTTGGAAACCTCCCAGGGAATGACCAGTCAACCGAATCAAGGTTGAGTTTTATGAAAAGCATTGATAAATTTAATTCCACCCATGGGTCAATGATACTCATAAATCAAGAATAAGCTATAAAAATGGAAAACATGAAACATGGATACCCAATAACCACATGATAATGTTAAAAAGCAACAATGAGAACTGAGAATTGAAAGAATATCATCTGGGTGATCTTGACATCAAAATAAATTACCTGAAGAAACGTTTTGACATTTTTGAGTATCATGGTTTACAAGAGAAAATTATTGAGTCCATGGCAGTAATGATGCCAATCCAAGATCATATGTATACTAGTCCTAGACAATTTCAAGATGCTAAGAAGACTTTCATATATCGAATATTGCAAGATGCCAAGATCACCCAGATTAATAGCTTAGCCAAGTGCCATGGTTAGATGCTTAACCTAATACGAAAAAAAAAAGGAACAACATATCAAAATCTTCAAGATACAGAATTGCCACTCTAATGAGATAAACAATCAACAACCTCTTTATACAAATTCAGACAATATCTATTGATCTATTGAAATGAATCATGCAAGTGATATAAGGTGTCCAGTAGTGTATCGATAAGATCAAGTTCAAAAAAAGATTCAAAATCAAAGCAACATAAAGTGAATTATGTTAATTATATCAACAAAAGAGTATAACGTATATAAGGACCATAAATAGTGCCATAAGAAAAAATAGTAATCTAATCAACAGATAAGGAACTCAAAATTTCATAACGTATTTGTCATTTTATTCTACGATGTTCTAGCGAATTCAGTTTATGGTGATTTAATAGATAATACTTCAGCCATATGTAATATCTATATATGTAGTAATTCCTTCTAAAAAACAATGCAGACAATTTATTCAATGCATAAAATATGTGTGATTTGAATTCCAATGTAGGATACTGAAAGATACATGGTCAATGTCCCAGAGCAAATAAAAAAAGAAAACCTGATGGCCATGGCAAAGCCCAAACTTGAATTGACCAATCGTGAGTCTTGCTTTCTGGATAACGAGCATCCTCATCATTTTCACCTTGAGCAAAATGCAGGTCAGGACAAAGGCTTTTCAAGTAATCATGCACATCCTACAAGATGAAAGTTTCTCATAATTGTCAATCTCAATAATATTAATTTTCATGTGTGAGATTCTAAGAAACCTACAGTTGTGATGTAAACATATTGCTCAACATATTCAACCATTGAAATTGGAAAAAATCAATAACCTACTAAAATCTGCTGCCTAACATTACAAAAATGCAAACCATTGGCATTCTGATGGACATCATATATAAAAGTACATTAAAAAAACATATATTACTTTAAAGGGAAGAGGAAAATAAGCACCTCAATGCACAGATTTCCAACACACAAGATGTGTTGAATCTTCCCAGGCACAAGCATTTGCTTAAATTTGGCAGGCAGATCCGGCGCCCGGTGAGGGATGTGGAGGTCACCGATTGCTAGAATAAGCACCATTCTTCTCCAACGTAAAAGACCCAATCAGACTTCAATCATCTTCAAAATCTGAAAGGTCGAATCTCCACAACGATCGATATATGATTACCATCTAAACCAAAATCACATTAAATTCAGCTTCGCAGATGGATTGCAATGCAACAACAAGCAAAATATTCTTACAAGCGAACACCACCATAAAGCCAAAAATGCTAATAAAATCGAACCTAAAAGGGAAAAAGGAAAATACGATCGAGAAAGGGAAAAGAAGACTCCGGCTGTTGCGATTAAAAAAAAAAAAGGGTTTGGTGAAACTCTTGGAATCGATTCATTATTCTTCCCTCGATCAATGGAAAGAACAAGAGGAACAACACCCGGCGATCTGGGGATCGACGATTACCCGAGGGAAGAACAGAGAGGAAGGATCCAATCGAAGCGACCGCGGTGACGTAGCGGATGTCCTTTCCGCGGGTCCATCGGAACGTGGAGGTTCGATTTATATGTTCCGTCGGATCCATTTAACTCATCAATAAAGACAAAAGGTAAGACCTACCTTCCGCCCGCTCACCCGGACCGACCCAACTCAAACCGAGGTGTCAGTTTATACCGTTAACGAAACCTGAACCAAGTCAGCCCTAATTTAACCCATTATGATTTAATTTGGTTCAGTAAATCCTATTAGCTTAGAAAGAATTAAGTTTTAGATAAGCCTAAGAAAAAAAGGTATTATTTTTCTCCTTTTTCAATCTTATAAAGCATCCAATTATATGAAAATTATTCTAAATCTTAAATAAAATTTCATTAACACTTATTCAGAATCTTATATGAAAATTCAATTGGAAAATAGGGTTGATATGGGTTGTCAAGAAAAACCCTGCTTGAAGTACACTATATATTTAGAGAAGAAAACACCACATAGTTGTATTTTATGAGAATATTCACATAAAGTGAAAAAAAAATCCACTCCAAAGAAGTAAGACTCAAAAGTGCAAGCCAACTCTCTGTTACATATTACAAATGCTAGGTGAATCAAGTTTTACAGATAAATACACAACATGATAAATCAAAACGAATGTCGATGAACTTTGTTCAACATGTATCGACGCAAAATTAGATGAGAAAGAATAATTTCTGATAGCTGTAGCAGCCTTAATGTCCTTCAAAGAATCATCACCTGTTGTCACCATCGAGTCCAAATTTGCATCCTTTGTTTATGCATGGTAGGATGGAAGAGAAGAGCCACTGGGTGTTGGGCGCAGCGGTGGGCGGGAATTTCTCATAGGCGACCTTGGCATGGTACCGGAACTCTTCTTCTTTTGATTAGATTGTGGAGGCAAAGCAGCATATTTTGGGTCCTGCAGTTTCTCCAGAGAGGCCAAGACCTCGGACATTTTAGGCCGGAGTTTAGCATCATTTCTGATGCACTGAAGAGCAAGACTGGCAAATTCATGAGCTCCATTCTTCGGATACCGACCCTCTAGCCTTGGGTCGATGATCCGATGCAGTTTACGCTTGTCGCCCAAACAAGGCCTTGTCCAATCCACAAGGTTCTGCTCTGCAGCAACTCTTATTTTATCAAGAGCTCTGCGTCCAGTCAGTAGTTCTAATAACAAAACCCCGAAGCTGTAGACATCGGCTTTTGCATTGAGCCTACCTGTAAAATTTAAATAATGGACACATAAGAGTTCGTATAGGACTTCTCAGAAAAAAAAAAAAGATCCGAAGAACATTAGGACCATATAACTTCTAAATAGATAAAAAGGATGAGTAACATCTCAGCAACGGTCTTGCTGTTGGCAATGGTAATAAAACAATTCATATTTCTTATACTCAGCAATAATCAACCTGGGAAGGTTTCAGAAGAAAATTTTGGTTCTTAACTGTGGATAATCAACCAGGTGGCTCTGTATTTACACATTAAGCCTCACAAAAGCATTCATTGTTAACTTTCAGGCAAAGCACAAAACATACTTTCATGTAATATCATTTGCTAGAGAAGTGAGAACTTAAAATAGAATTTGATGTCGTTAACAAACTTGATCATCCGCAGGATTCCAGCATGTCTTGGGGACCTCATGCAACAAGTAATCTGCTTAGTTTAGGGAAATTTTCTGTAGTGTGAATGGAGATACAGAGATGAACAAGAAAGGGTCTAATATACAAAATCAACAATTGGGGAACCTGTTGCGATATATTCTGGAGCTGCGTATCCGTAAGTTCCCATGACTTGTGTTGAGACATGGGTCCTATCCCCAGTTGGTCCATCTTTTGCCAAGCCAAAGTCCGAAAGCTTCACATTAAAATCCTGCATTGTTAGGAAAGCAGACTAAGTTGTAAGTTCATAAGCCAATCTCTATAATGATTTTTCCAAGCTCTCATCTCCGGTACATACCATGTCAAGAAGAATGTTAGAAGCCTTAAGATCTCGGTATATAATTTGACACTCATCATTCAAAAATGAGAGTCCCCTAGCAGCTCCGATTGCAACCTTGATCCTAGTTGCCCAAGGTAGAGTCTCAACACTCCCTGTAACAGGCAAGCACGAAACCAGTGTCAACAAAGTTTTGAGTGCCAAGCATCCCAATAAGGAAGATAGCCAGGTACATACATGTGTAAAAGATACATTTACAACCA
Organism: Musa itinerans; assembly: GCA_001649415.1. NCBI lineage: Eukaryota > Viridiplantae > Streptophyta > Magnoliopsida > Zingiberales > Musaceae > Musa > Musa itinerans. The sequence goes on along the minus strand of LVTN01000023.1, from coordinate 670,086 downwards.
CTGGCCTATGGGAGCTTTTTCAGGATACACAGGTACAGATTATGAATACTTTCCAATCTATCGAAATGGATTTACATGGAAACAGATACAGAATTGAGACACATGAATACCCAGAGAATTGTAATTTAATTTCTGTCTTAAATGTGGGTTCAGGTTTCTTTGTCTAAATTAAACAAGGGTTCATATCCCCGCAAAAAAACAATGTTAAATATATTATTGTTTTCTTCACACGTACTTCTGAAAAGATGACTCTCCAAGCTGCCTTTCGGCATCAATTCATAGACCAGAAGTCGATTATCATCCTCCGAACAGTAGCCAATCAGCTTGACCAAGTTTGGATGGTGAAGCTGACCAAGATAGTTAACCTCTGTCTACAATCAATTGTTAAAAACGTCAAAAACCAGGAACATGTAGAGTGGACATTAAGAAAGAAGAATTCTAGTGCAGTATATTTGCAAGATCATACCAGCCATTCCTTGTGGCCCTGGAATCCCTCGGGTTTAAGTTTCTTGATGGCAACCACCACTCCTGATCCAGGCTTTGAGGGCGCAAGACTTTGTTCATCAATCCAACCTTTGTAAACACAACCAAATCCCCCTTCCCCGATAAGACTGTCAGCACGAAAGTTTCTGGTAGCACTTTTTAGATCACTGAATGCGAAATCCTTCAAATTTGCAGAAGACAAGATCTCCCTTTCAGTTCTTGGTGTGGGATGAGCCCCGCTAGCAGGATGTTCTTTGTAGTGAGACGCAGAAAGATTTGATGGAGTGGAACATGTCAGAGTGGATGGAAATGAAGACAAGCTTGTTTTGCTGGTAGAAGTTCTTGAAGCATCTATTTAATGAGGGGGAAGAACACATAAGAAATGATGAAGAGCAACATATCTCAAAAGTAAGCTCACGATTACAGCATTAGACACGACCGGTATATATTATCGACATCGGCGACCACAAACAATTCAAGTTTGATCATTTCAAATACATGTATCCCAAAGACACTAACTTTATCCATTTTTTTCTCCTAACATCCAGCATAACATGTTTGCTGTGCAACCTAGAAAGCCTCTAGGAATACAACCACAAGAAATGAAGTCTAATCCCCCATAATACTTAGAAATACAAGTGTTATATGCATCTAGGCACATAGCTAAGCAGAATGATCATAAAGATTATGTAACAGGAGCAGAAGGCAGTATACGAAACTAGATCATGATTTATGTAACAGCTTAATACTCACCCAGAGTATATTTGATCTTCTATAGAGAGGATTCGACTAAAGTGCAAACTCTACAGTACAAGTGTAAACAAATCTCTTATCCAAAGAGCAGAAAAGATAGAAAGAACGCATCAACGATAATCCAGAAAAGGATCTCCCAACATAAAAGTAAAAGAAAATAGCAACAAAAGAAGCTAAACAACAAAGCACATAACGCAAAACCCCTCAGTCCAAAGCAAATCCGAAACCCAGCTAGGAAAGCAATCTCGAAGGACAAACTCGACACTCACAAGAAGCGTTCCGTGAAGTCTGAGTGTTCTCTACACCGGACGACGAGTCCAAGCAATTGCCCATGGCCTCTATCGAAAAGGTAGAGGCTTTCCAAGAAATGGATATCAAACGAAGACGAAGAAGAAGGAACGGAGAGCCAAAAGATTCAGACTTTCCTCTCTATGTAGCTTCTCCGCGAACTAATCCGTGGAAGAAACATAGGAACAAGGTGGGAAGCTGCTTCTCAACTAGGGGCGGAAGAAGACGACCGTGGGAAGGGAAATTGTAGTGGAGCCGGCCCATTCGGTCTCCAAAATACCCCTCCGTGCCACCGAAATTGCGGCGCTGCCAAATCTACTCATAGATACTCTGTTTCTTAACAAACAGATCACCCGAGAAACAAAAAGGGTAAAAGAAAGATGGATCTTTTGGTCAATTCCAGTGTTCCGGGCCATCCAATGTCCACGGCGAAGACTAAGAACAGTCGTCGATCCACATGTCTGAGAACCAAGTGAATTCATATTAGAAGCTTTAAAACCAACAAAAAGCAGACTCTGCTTGGCCCCATAGGCTAACTGACATATTAATTTTGTTTGGTCTAAATCATTGATCAAAATATTTAAGTTGAAATTGATAATAATACACTCATCAGATCCTTATAAATCAATCTTAATCTTGCCCATTTTTGAAATGAAACTAATCAGGGGTATTATACTGCTCCTCTTGTTGCTTCCAATCATATCCTAAATACAAACAGGTTTCGACAAGAACGACAATGGTTGACGAACACAATAAATTCTAATTAAGAAGAAATGTTTATCAAGACTACGATCGATAGTCAAATTCCACAATTCATGGTATTAAATCTTGGCTGCTCTGTTTCTTTTCTGATCAATAAGAGAGGGTTTTAATTAACAGTTAAAGACTCGACTCATAAATAATGTGAGTGCTGCTTTCTGTCTTATTCGATGATTGAGTTGACCCAACAAAAACATGATGTAATCCTTAAATCGATAATGCAGGCGAAGTCGTCGGCTGCTATTTAAGTTGACCGATTACTTAGGAAGAGAAAAAACATATCAAAATCGACTTGATTCATGATAAATACGTTTAAGAGAAATTAAGTCCATCAATCATACTTCATTTCTTAACAGACTTTGTGATCATAAGGAGATATTTCAAATCACCTGATTGATCTCTCTCTAAGAAAAGTCAAACATTGTTGCTGTCAACTTGTCCATGTCAATTAGTCATAATATCCTGTGGATGACTCACTCAACACAAACATCAATCAAAAGCATTAAGGTGGTGATTTAGACAACTGATTATATTATCAATTTTTGTATCCCTGCCTGATGCAGTGTTTGACAGTGTCATTCTTCCAAGGTCCAAATGTCCACCCTTGGATGATGAATTGGAATTTCTGTGCCCTATGAAAGAATTCTTCCATATTCCCGATGGTGTCACTTTGTCTTATTGAAGCTTCTGCAGGGTTCGATTTGAGTGTCAACTGAGAATAGTGAAGTCAAGCGTGGCATTTGAATCTTAGTGCCTCGACACTCCTTTGACTTTGGTACACCAGTCTTGTGGCAATCATATCAAGAGCACGTATCTTACGTATCTTCTCATGACATTAAATTGCAAAGGGGCAGATAACTTGGTGCACACTCCATTTCAAGGTATCGTTTGTTCTTTGAAAATAATATTAATTTGCTTATTTTTAATATTTTACATGTATATATTTATACTAAACTAATTTAATTAGGTTTTTATGTGTTAATTAATATATTTGGATGGACGTTAATTAGAGGCTTATATATATAATAATAATAATAATAATAACGATAAACTCGCATTGTAATAATTGATTGAACAAACAAAATATTTTGTTTTATTTGAATTTGACTCTCTTGCATCGCATCTATTGGTCTACCTCTATCGTAATAATTTATAATTAAGAGTTTGATTCAGTTGATACTGTTTTTTCTCTTACCTCTACTTTCAATTCCGATTATATATATATATATATATATATATATTCGCTATTTTTAATGGTTTATATATATATATAGCGAATATATATGTATATATATATATACATATATATTCGCTATATATATATATATATTCGCTATTTTTAATGGTTTGCGAAAAATAAATGGGCTGGGCTGAGCCTGGACAAGAAAGCGTATTGGCCCAGAACACGGAGCGGAGAGAACCACAGAATCCTAACCGCAGAGCAAGCCCGCAGCCCTAAGCCCTTTTCGAACTCGCGATCCATGATGGCGGGAGCACCAGAGGCTGCCGATCTGTCTCCCAACGTCGGAACCGTCTCTCGATGCTTCGCCCTCGGTGCCTCCGCCTGCCGCGGCCCCGTGGGTACCCTAACCCTTGAAATTCTTCGTGTCGAGTTCTTCGAGTAGGTATTTTGATCGAGTGGAATTTGTCTGTTGACGCAGGTTCACGGTGGACGAGTGGTTCGCGCTGGTGAGGAGCGTGGGGGAGGAATGCATGCAGGAGGGGGAACTGATGAACCTTCTTGTAAAGAAGACGGTTCCTGTCTGCTTTGATGGATTCGAACCGTCTGGGAGGATGCACATCGCTCGGGTTCGAACTCGTCTCCCTTTCTTGTGATCGCAACTGGTTGAATGCTATATGACTACTTTTTGATATCGTCCTGACTTTGGAGGGATCGAACCTGACTTTTGAGTGCATTGGTGGTTTGCAGCTGAGGAAAAGCTTTTAATTTGTTTTGTAGTCTGCTTGGGTTATCTTCTGCTGCTAGCTGTTACTGCGTGTTTTTGTGTTCTGCAAACTGTTTGCTGAGATCTGGCTTGAGGGTTTTTCTTTGCACCATATGGTGTTATAGTTAATTAGATAATGTGTATTACATCCAGCCTAAACATTCATCTTACGCTGCATGTTGTGATTACCAGATGTTATGTCTTTAGAGTTTGTTAAATAAATTGAATATTGCAAACGTTTTACAACTTAGTGCAACATAAGGGATATTCAATCATGGACAGGGAGTTATGAAGGCGATCAATGTGAACAAGCTGACTTCAGCTGGGTGCACTGTGAAAATATGGATTGCCAACTGAATAACAAGATGGGAGGTGATTTGAAGAAAATTCAAACAGTTGGTCGATGTCTCATTGAGATCTGAAAAGCTGTTGGAATGAAGCTCGACAGGGTGGAATTTTTGTGGTCTTCAGAAGAAATTAATAGGTGGGCGCATAAGTATTGGTCTCTTGTAATGGATATAGCTCGAAGGAATACACTTCAGCGGATAATAAGGTATGCTATATCCGTACATGTTTGTTTATGATTTCTAGATGATGTTTAAACTTGAGAGGATAATGTTGTCATGAAGCTGATCACTAATTTTAAGATCTAATTGTGTCCGGGTGCAGTCAGATGAGTTGACTCCAGCTCAGAATTTGTATCCATGCATGCAATGTGCTGACATATTTTTCCTCAAGGTTTTCTTTCCTATACTGGATTGGTTGTTTCTTGATCTCTGTGGAATCTTTTTTGTTTCTTCTTTTCTTCCATGTGCCATGTCAAATTAAGTTCTATTTACATGTTACTCAGCTTGCTTTAAATAACACTTTTGCAGGCTGACATCTGCCAGCTAGGCATGGATCAGAGGAAAGTGAATGTGCTTGCAAGAGAATACTGTGATGACATCAAAAGAAAAAAAACAGGCTCAACATTTTGTCACATCGTATACTACTATGTCTTTATGCATAAATATTTATGGAAAGTATGTAGATGGCTATCAATGTGATATTTACTGACAATTTACTTTGGATGATGCAGACATGCTTCTTGGATTGCAGGAGGGACTGGAGAAAATGTCACAAAGTGATCCATCCTCTTCCATTTTAATGGAGGATGAAGAGGTGTATGTTTTTAAATGCAAAAAATTTTAAGCCTTGGGATATAGTGCATCTTCATCGAGCTTGGAAATGGAATGAGCATAATTACAAACCATCTTTTGTTTCATTTGATGAAAGCATCATGCTGCTTTGTGAATTGACAAAGTCATGAAATAAAACATCAATTGTAACACATCAATGGTAGCATGAAATCCGGTAATATGGAGAGGATTATATGTTTTAGCGAGTATATTAACTATCTATATAAAATTCACTGTGACATTTTAAGTATGAAGATTTTCTGGGGATCTTGGATGGAAATTTGTGGTGATGGTGAGTCTTGTATTGTATTAGCATTCCCTTTCTTTCTAGTTTATCACACTGGTTGCTCTTTTCCCTTAAATTGTCATGTCATAGTAGTTACCTTACCCGAAACCATTTGGCTTACAAAATTTTTTGAGAGCTAAGCAGCCCCTATACTGAATGCTTGTTATAGTTGGTGCTGTGTTTGCATCACTTTTTACAGCTACTACTCTTTTAATGTTACAAGGCCTGGACTTATGTTTTTCCCTCATTGTTTAATTAATTAATCTTATTATATATGAATGTTGCTTAAATTCCTGTAATTCCTATGCCTAAGTTTTGCATCAAGCTTGCAATAACAGTCACTTTCTCTCGTAGGCTGAAGTAAATGTGAAGATAAAAAAGGCTTACCACCCACCAAAGATCGTGGAAGGGAACCCATGCCTGGAGTACATTAAGTACATTGTTTTCCCATGGTTTGGCTATTTTGAAGTTGTGCGACAAGTGGAAAATCGTGGAACCAAGTGAGCTCTGTCAAGATTAACTTAAAGAGCCCTTTGAAATCTAGGAAGAATTCACTAATGTTCTGCAACAAATTTGTCTTGCAAATGCAAATGCCACTTTAAATTTGTTATTCATTGTTAAAAAATCCATCGTCAAATAAATTGTAAACTTGGTGCTGAATATTATAACTGCATGCACAAAAGCATGGCTTGTGTTTTCCTTTTTGACACATACTTGGTCTCCTTCCAGTGGTCATGTGTCTAGGTCTCCTATTATCTCATTTTAAAGCTCTGCAATTTTTCTTTCCCCCTTTGTTTGTTGTTCAGCTGAAGTATTAATGATGATCTAGTTTTTGTTCCATGTAGAACTGTTGCAAATTATGTTGTTGTTTTTATGTTTTTTTTAAAAGGATGTACAACAACATGGAAGAATTAATATTGGACTATGAGAGTGGGGCAGTACATCCAGCGGATTTGAAGCCTGCTCTTTCGAAGGCTCTAAATGTTATATTGCAGGTATCAGTTGCTTCTATTGGTTTTTCTTTTTCTTTCTATGGGTGTCCTGGAATACAAGACTGTTGATGGGTTGATATATCTTATGTGAAATTAGAAGTGAGTCTTATATGCAGAACTGTTCTGATTTGTGCTGTTCTTCTACATTCTTTTTTACTTCAAGAAAGATTATCGAATGGAGCCTTTGCCCTTTGCCGTTGGCCATTGACATTGAAAGCAGACTGCACTTTAAGCAGTGTCAACATATAATTTCATATGAGATTCTGAATCTAGGAAGTCAGTAGAGATGATAGTTATATAAGAGGTATCATTTGATGGACCTTATCTTGTTGCAATTTCGCTGCCACTGTATCTTGTTGGCTCTTAGATATATGTGATTCGTTAGTGTGTGGCTTGAGTTAAATCATAAAACCTGGACTTAGGGATGTCTTCATAGACATTCTTTTCCAAGTTTTTATGATATTTCTAATGAGATACAGTAGCGTTAACCATTACAGAACGCATGTCGATGATCACAAATAGAGAGAGTTGTTGTTTGAAGTACTACAGACAAATAATGACTTGCCAAGGCCACATACAAACACGTCCTTCCTGCCATGGGTAGTAGCAACCCATGCACAACTATTGTACTCCCTCTAAACAAATGTCCAATACAATTTGGAGGAAAAGATACTGAAAGAATAGTTTGGCAACCAGTCTCATGAAGAGGTCTGAATCCAGACCACTTCTTTGTGTGGCTTTATTTGACCATCCTCATGGAACTCTAGAAGTTCATGATCTAAAAAATAGCTGCTGATTCACAAGGATTAGCTTCAATAGTCAACTAAACAATGAGGCAGTGCATCAACGATGTCCACCCTATCGTTCTTGTAGCACTCTCAGGATGATCTCTCATGCTCACATGAGAGATCCAGAAAGCTGATGCTGCTATCTCACTGCTGCCACTCCTAGAAATCAGAAGAAGATAACATGCCAGTCTAGACATGCGTGTCATGGTGGGAAATCTCAACGTGAGTTCTCTTGACCTTGTTAAACTATGTGTACTCAGGATGTGTTCTTAATCATCTGTGATGAACCTTTCTTTTTTATCACTGCACTATTGTGTACCTCATCCAGCTACTTCTTGGTTGGAGTTGTACAAGTGTTTCTTTCTTTAGATTCCTTGCTACCCAACATCTACAGGCTGATAATACTTCCTAACCACTGCTCCGAAAGTTTATTGGTTTGAATGCATCAGTATGCTAAATTTCTCTGGCGAAAGCCATCTTTGGTGTGGATGAAGAACACCTCTAAACCATGTGGGGATATGGAGCTGAGGATCAGAAACAATATCTGCACTGTGAAATCTAGGCTTCCAATGAGAGCAAATAGCGACCCACCTGCACGTTATCTTCATATTTGGGTACATGGTCCCCCATGTTTGATTCCTTCAGTTTTCCATGGTGTGGAGGAATAGTACTGTAACCAAAAGAGAAGTTATGGACCTTCTTGTAACTGGAACTTGAATGTGACATCTCCCTTGTATGAATCTGTCCTAAACATGGGTCTTCCAGTCCTTGTGCTGTGCCAAATCTTACAACAAGTGCCTGTTTCTTAAGAGTTTTTGTCTATGATCTCATAAGTAATACATAAATAAAAAAAGCATGTATTTGATCATATAGAAGCTTATAACTATTCAATGTTTATGCATTGGTTTCATTTTTATTTGGTGGGAAGAGAGAGGGGGAGCAATCCACATTCAAAATTTGTGCATTGAAGCTATGATTTCTTTTTTTGCAATATAGATTCCTGTGTTTAATTTTTACTGCAAATGATAGAGGATCAGGCAATCCACATTCAAAATTTGTGCATTGAAGCTATGATTACTTTTTTTGCAATATAGATTCCTGTGTTTAATTTTTACTGCAAATGATAGAGGATCAGGCAATCCACATTCAAAATTTGTGCATTGAAGCTATGATTACTTTTTTTGCAATATAGATTCCTGTGTTTAATTTTTACTGCAAATGACAGAGGTTCGAGCAATCCACATTCAAAATTTATGCATTGAAGCTATGATTTCTTTTTTGCAATATAGTTTCCTGTGTTTAATTTTTACTGCAAATGACAGAGGTTCGAGCAATCCACATTCAAAATTTATGCATTGAAGCTATGATTTCTTTTTTGCAATATAGTTTCCTGTGTTTAATTTTTACTGCAAATGACAGAGGTTCGAGCAATCCACATTCAAAATTTATGCATTGAAGCTATGATTTCTTTTTTGCAATATAGTTTCCTGTGTTTAATTTTTACTGCAAATGATAGAGGATCTAAATAAACCTAACCTGAACTAGATAGGATTACACTTCATTTTTTTTACTTTTTAAGCTTGGAACATACTATGAATTTGTTTGAGTAATCTCACTAGGTTGGAAGATGTGTTTCTAAGCTAGAGGTAAACTTTACATGTAATTATGTAGATAGATGGAAGCTGCTGAATTAGTTTTCTTCCTTTCCTTTTCCTCTTTTAGTAGGGAAGATTCTCCTACCCTTCTTATTGCATAAACTGTTTAATTTTATTGCTAAAAACATCAGCTACTCCCAATTTTTCCCTCAAAAAAGTGACCTTACTGACTTGAGCTCACTGTCCATTGATTTATTAACTCACAAAAAAAAAGTTCTTGCATGAAAATCAAGTTTTTAATTAGGTAATAATCTTGGTCTTTTTAAAACCTAAAGTTTCTTGGCCTCCTCTCCTAAAAAAGGTTCTGCATCCTACCCTGTTCTCAGCTGATGGATGGTCATTGCAGTGAAGACAAGGGAGCTAATCATCCTCCACACAGCCCATGAACAACACTTTCAGAAACCTACACTTGAGAAACCTTCAAGGAGGCCCTCTGTTTCTTGAGCAAACTGGTCTACATAGAGCATGTCCCTACTGGCAAGCTTCCAGACCTATGCAACAACACTTGGTCAGTGTGCTCCCACATGGAGCCAAATGCCACAGGACAATGTCAGCAGCATTTGCTCATGAGATCTAGACAAGTTTGCATTGGTCCTCCCCAAGAACACATCACTCCTGACCTTTCCATATGAAAAGTTCAGCTCCACACACAGCCTTCCACTGAGGCTGAGAAATCCTATTCCAGCACATTGCTCTTAGGATAGATTATATAGGTTCTTGATCTTTTGCAGCCATTGGACTGTGTATTCTTCAAATCAGAAAAAGCATTCCCCTCATTAGTTTGCACTGGTCATCATGAATTATGCCATCAGTCTTTTTCTCCATATTTTTGGCATTTGACTTACTTTAAGACAAATTAATGCATCTAATATTTAAGAAAAATTGATGTTCTTGGGTTTTAGAAAACACTCAACACTCATCCTCAGAGATATGTGTGCTTGTGAGTGCACTGACCCACCCACCCTACCCTGATTCCCTGAGGAGAGCACCATGCCATGTCTTATGATCTGTAATATCAAGCCCTTAACATCCATTTCCATTGACTTTCCATGCCTAACAATCCGACTACTGCTGCTCTCTATCTATCTATCAAGAAGAATCTTTCTGTTACCTGAAGTAAGTTTTGATGTACACAGCCTTGTGCATGTTCTTTTCTACAGAAATGGCCTGCTTGAACTCAGTCTCTCACTGTTCTTGATACCCTCCCTTCAGATCTGGACAACATGCTAAAGCCATAAGGTGGTGGCATCTCACCACAAGAGTTCAAGATCTACAGAGTGAGAAGGGAGAACTCGGGCCTCCTTTTGGAGTTCTGTGACAGTCGTAGGATCACATGATGATCAAGATTCTTATGGAAACAGCTGCCAGCATGTGTGTTTAGCAGCAGCATCGGGTGGATTGTGCATGCTAATTTGGTTCTCGACAATGTTATCTACTGAGTTCAGTGAGTTCTTCCGGCATTCAGCCTAAACTGTAAAGGTAATTTCCAGCTCCCCACCAAAGATAAAGAGAAAAGAAAAGATTTGAGTTTAGAATAAGCTTACAGAGTTCCGAACAAGACCTCGCAGTTGCACCATCATCATAAAAGTCTGTAGGATAAGAAGTGACAGTGGATCACATGCTTCTCTTATCTCAAATGCAATAAGACTTTTTCCTGTGAGGCCAAAGTGGGGTACTGGCTGGCTAAAGGTTGCCTTCCGGTGTCAGCAGCAAGGATATTACTAACCAAAAACCAAAGACAGAACCCCTTTCCCCACACCTTGTTTTCTTCCTCACCTTCTTGGCCTTCACATGCATGCTGTTTCTTTCCTCCTTTCCTGGGTACCATTCCTCATCTCCATTCTCTATCTCAAGCAGCATATGTTCCAGACTCGCTATACCTAATATTCTTATGAACAAGTTCAGCGAGAAGCATTCATCGAGTAAAAAGTAGTAGTAGCTGCAAAGAAGAGGCCTTTTAATAAAGGTGCAACTTTTTAATATATGGTCCATGTGGCAGCCAATTTCAATGTCTAGTAGGTTGGCCTCTCCATGTACTTGTACGATCTCGAGCCCGAGTTGGTGCTCTCATGCTTTCACCTCTTGTCGCTCAACTTTCCTGAGAACACCTGCAAACATGCAGTGCGGAGAGGGAGAAAGAGCTGCTGCGGAAACCGGTAGACATCACTTGCCACGGCCGAAGGAAGGGGAAAGGAATTCACTGCTTTGATGCAATCCAAGGAATATATATATATATATATATATATATATAGATCTGCTTTGATGCAATCCAAGGAATATATATATATATATGTAGAGAGAGAGAGAGAGAGAGAGAGAGAGAGAGTAGAATTCAAATGCTGCTAATGCAGCATAATTCTCACATTTCAGCAACCATGTGGACAGCGATGAGGAGTCGATCGAACAGACGAGCTAATGGAAGTTGGGGTGATCTGACCATGGCCAGAAGGAGGCGGATTGGTCTTCCATGCCGCACAACAGGTTGCTGAAGCTTCCCTCCGTGGCGCCGGTCTCGATCTTGGGGGATTGCATCTCTGGCCTGGAAGAACTCTGAAGGAGCTGGTCCATGTCGGCTGGCCTAATGGAGTGAACGAAAGGTAGGCTTTGGTGAGGATTCAAGGGGCTCTCGGGGACCGATGTTCTCGAGATATCTAAGTTGATCTCAGAGCTGTTCTCACTCCTGTTGCTGCATGAACCTTCGGTTTCTTTGTTGAGGTTGATCAACTCCGGTGCTTCTCTGCCTTTGAGCGCCGATATCTGTGCATTGTATGCAACCACCGAAGGTAAAACAAATGTTCTCACAAAAAAGACAAAAAGAAAGATCGCAAGCTATAACGCCAACTTGATTATGTTCATGTGAAGTACAAAATAGAAATGCAGATGTGAGAATCCCAATCGCAGCTTTAAGAAACATAAAGGTGATAACTTGACACCACAAAGGAGACGGTTCTTGAAACCATCATCAGGTCATCATCATTCTCGAAGGCTTATCGATTAGGGAGGAGAGCTATTGAGTGATTGGAGAGATTGAGAATTCACGGGTACCTCAGCGTGGAGCTTCTCGTTCTGTGCGCGCAGAGCCTCATTCTCCGATTTCATGGCCTCGAACTGTCTCTTCAGGACATCGTAATCCTTCTCCAGTTGCTTCGTCTTCCACCTGGCCCTCCTGTTCTGGAACCAGATGGCCACCTGCCTTGGCTGCAGCCCCAGGGCTCGGGCCAGCTGCATCTTTCTCTCGGGCTCCAGCTTGTTCCCCTGCTCGAAGTTCTTCTCTAGTGTCCTCACCTGCTCCACGGTGAGCCTCCTCTTCTTCTCGCCTGTCTGCATGCCGTCATCCGATAAGTCATCATCGGCGTGCATCTCATCGCCGTTCTCGACCCCCGAGAAGGACAGAGATCTCTTCCCTATCATCGGAGCCATGACTGCGCCACCACCATCCGAAGGTTTCAAGCTGGTTTAGTTCCAGAATTCAAGGACACAGATGCTTGGAGATGCGTGACAAGCTTACCTCTGAGGTCTTGGAGACTGTTGCATGGGGTGTTGTGAAGGAGGGCGGCAACCGCAGAGGAGAGTTGGTGTTCTTCCTCATGAGGAGTTTGCATATGTATCACATAATTTGGGGAGAAGAAGGAAGAGGATGACGAGGCCATACCATTGCAGGACATCAATTTGCTGCAGAGTGCAGAGGATGGCAGGGTCACCCGCCTATGAAACTGCTGAAAGATAAAAAGAAGAGATGCTAACAACAAGAAGGTTGAGGTGGACACAGACAGAGAGAGAGAGATTAGAGAGCAAGTGAGAGCTGAGGTGTGGAAATATATCATTCAACACCGGTAAGAGAAAGTAAAACAAGAATTATATCCCGATGAATATTAACATCAGAAGTACAGAATGGAGCAAATTGCACTGCAAAGGACTTGCACTCACGAACACCAATGGAATTAGTGTGACCTTTTGATCCTTTTGTATTTATATACTGCATTGTGACTTGGTCTTCAGGTCCCTATATCCAAGTTCTAACATTTCTGCATCTCCACCTGCTTGAAGTTAATCCACTGGGTGTTATCCAAACAGATGTATGATGTACATGCTTTGCCTTTCCTCCATCCTAGTTAACTAGCTAGGGCTAAGATTGTTCCATTTGTGTTGGATGTTCACACAAAAGTGTACTTGGGTCTCCTTAGGGAGAAGAAGTTGTGTGATGTAGGTCAGATGAATGAGAGGGGTGAAGAAACAGGGTTGAGATATCCATGCTAGTGAAACAATGATTTGCACAGCAATGGACAACACAAGCATTTAAGGGGATGGTGGCCCTTCGAGAGAAATGGAGGTCGGGAATCAAAGGGATGGGGTCCCGAGAGCTGCTGGGGTTGCTACCTAACTCACATACAACAGCTGTTAGTGAATCTGGCCTCGGAGCATCCATCAGTCTTGCAGCAAACCAGGAGGAGTAAGGGGAGAGGAAAACATTTACATTTTTTACTCTGAACAAGAACTGGTTGTTTGTTTTGATGAATTAAGATCATCAATCATCCATGACAGTATAATTTCACCATTATTAAGTTGGAGTTAAAGATATGTCGATATTAATTTTGACGATACCGATCGGTCAAATATATGACGGTAATATTATTGATTTAAGCGCCAACACCACGACTAATTTGGTTTCACCACACAAACCGATCTTGATTTTTTAATGGTTCATTTTCTTTGCATCATAAAAAGATTTCAACTTCAAGTTTGTTAACTTGAAAGAAAAAAAAATCATTTCTTTTTTTTTAATATATTTTGATGGGCATACATGAATACTGAAATGATGATTTTATGGGTGCACAATTTTGTGATCCTACTAATGCAGACGCACGAATTAGATGTAACTCAGATGTAGGGTAGAGTTAGATATGAGGGGTGCACAGATATGAATCAGATGTGTGATTATTACTGGTAATGCAATATAGGATGACTAGAAGAAACATAAATGAGGGAGAAATGTGAAGAAGAGATAAAGTCAAGAAAAAACAAACTCCTTTCCAAGAAGAAGAAGAAGAAGAAGAGGTTGAATGGGCCTATCCAAGCGTTGGGCTTTCTTCGCTTTGCTACAGCTTTGTGTCTCAGTTCCTCATTGATATGATAGATAGGGAGGCAGAGCTGCTTCTTCCTCGGAAAGAACAAGAGAAGTGACTATATTTTCATGTTTTGACTCTCTTCAAAGCTTCATCAATCTCTATATATTGTCTTACGCAATCCAAAAAAAGAAGCAAGTCACAAACTGCCATAGGATGAAGTAGAAGTGAATCTTCCTTCGATATCTCGCAGTGGTTATGTTCTACATCATCGAGGCTGGTGTTCTTGTTTTCTTCTTCCCTGTGATCATCAATGCACACCTACTGAACTGGCGCAGATTTGAACTCATAGGAAGACTGATATCAGCAGAATAATCTTTCTCAAAAAACTCGTGTGTTTGGGGAAGCTAACTGTGACGGACTGAGTAAATATATTTGTCTAAGCAAAGTTAAGATTGTTTCAGATTCTTATGTGACTAAAACCCTACCAATCACATCAGAAGTATGTTGCAGATGATCAATGGCTTTCTTGTTCTTTTGAGGGAAGCTGAGCGTTGCAAGAACATTGATCCGACAAACTCATTCAATTAAGAACGTTGTTCAAGACTACAAGGACCAGTAGCACTACACGATCGACACACACAAGTTTAGCTCCTCGTTTTAGTACATCGAGACCAAGCCGAACCCGCTAGTCATGTTGCAATGAGCACTTCTGTATCTCATTGCATGGTTCACCACGATGTTCTTGAAATGACACCTTTGTTTGATGGAGCAGACAAATGACCGACCTAAAGGTGGATCTTCTACATGAGCAAGCTTCTAATGATGGCAGCTTGAGCGCTACTGGACTCCGTGGAGGCGAGCAACTCCGAGAGCCTTTCGCTCAAGTCGTCCACCTCGCGGTGCAGGCTTCTGATGTAGTTGCAGGTCTCCTGCAGGACCTTGGCTGCTGACACCTGCGCACCATGAAGCGTGAGTGAGTCTCGCAGCAAACGAGCATTGGTATATATGTTTGCCTGATCCTCCAAATCAACTTACTCTATCGGATCTGCGAATGCGGGCCTCAGGGAGGACTGCTTGCAACTTGGACACCAGATCATTGATCTGTTCGTCGGTGATCCTCGACGCCGAGCTCGACTGCCACGATCGAGGCCTCCTGCTTGACATCTTCGCTAGCGGATGGCGCTTTCTGGTGTGTATGGGCGTCCAAGACGAGCTATAAATAGGGAAGAACAAGGACTAGAAGACAATGCTAGTGCAAGTTGTTCCTCTGGTGGGGAGAGGGGTGAGACAAGTTCTAGGGACAGGATATCGCGAGCTGAGGGAGACCGAGAAGAAGTGGGGAGCGATGTCAGGAAACCAAAAGCTATGTGGGGAAGAGAAGGGTCGACGGAGAGAGAAGCAATGAAGATCACAGGAGGTGTTGCTGAGCAGGAAGACAAGCGCATGAGAGAAATTAATGGGCAAGTGCTGCATCTAAATAGTGACGTTGGAGAGAGAGAGAGAGAGAGAGAGAGACACCATGCTGCCATCTCTTCCTGTGTCTGCAAGTGGAGACTTCGGAGAGGAGGGACTGCTGATGTCAGTGTGAACCACGCAGACCATGTTATGTTGTACTTTAAAGTATTTGTCCCGCACACTATCATATTGCAAATTACAGAGAGGTGGACATGTCAAGTTTGGTTTTCTTCACCCCCTCCACAGAATCCAGCGAGCGCTCGTCTACCTAAACTCTCAAATCCAGTCTCTGGTTGATCTCCAGTCGTTTTTCTCATAAGAGAATCAATGCTGTTAATTTGTGTGTGTGTGTAAATACGCCATGAATGATACTTCAATTCCTGTTTTGCACCATCAACACATGACATGCAGGATAGAAGCAATCGGCAGCACTTGTTGGCGACAACCGTGTTGTGTCTTCTCGCTCATGATGGATGTCTCTTCGATGCACAAAATGCATGTGGCTTTCGTTGACAGGTGAAGTGCCCTAGTCATAGTTGCCAACACGAAAGTCCATGCCGACCTCTGCTCTTTCCTATGGTGGATTGCTGCTTTACCTCTCAGATAACATTTCTTCTTCTCTCCCTCCGAGTCCTCTTATCCATAAAGCATGATCTCTTCCTCTGGATCTACATGTTCACGTCTTAGATCCATAGGTGCATCAAGATGCAGTGGCAGAGCAAGTTCAAATCCTCGATAACTTCCCATGATCAGTTTTCCTTCTCAAACAGGACAGAGTAAGAGCTGATCGGATAAATTACATGTATGCTGAAGAATCCTCATCGTTGGAAGATCTTGAACTTAGCAGTAGTTTAAGATTTTAAACCAGAGAGAGAGAGAGAGAGAGAGAGAGAGGTGATCTTCCAGGCACCTGGGTCAGCGGTATAGCTGCAGTTCTTAAGGCATCACCATGCTTTGCTTGCATCATCCATAATTTAATTTAAGAATCTCTTATAAAAAAAGTCTTCTTTGATTTAAGAATCAATGATATGTTTAAGATTACAGGGATGATCAAATAATGATCAGGGAGAGGCTCAAGCACAAACAGAATGCTCTTCTTGCCCAACCAATCACAGCAAAGCACCAGGGGAGAACACCAGTCCCTCCCATGGCTTGGATCTACCTAACACCTCTTCTCGTTTCATATAATACATGACACACAACTCTGAGCATTAGCAGCAGCAATAGAATAAGATTAGATGCTCACTAAGATCTAATGATGAAGCTCACACCTCCATGTTGTTTACTGGCACCGCAGTACCGGACTGAGTTCGACATAGTACTAAGCTCAGCTAGCTCTCAGTATAATATGTGTTTTTAGTAGCAGTTTGCAGACAAATACAGGTAGCCATGCCCTACATGAGACAGCAAGAATACAGTTAACTCTGCCGAAATTATATGGTTAAATTGATTCGGAGATGACAAGAGTGGAGTTTCCATGCTGCCTCGCACTTGATGGATCACATGATTTCCATCCGATCGACAGCGAAGATGCGCAGAAGATCACAAGGCAATTTGGTGCTTCTTTCTGGTGAGCTGTTTTTGTGAGAAAGCAGAGGCAAACATACAACCACGCCTTGTTTCGCAAGCCGAGGGAGGATCCGATGAGCACTCGACAGTCTTCTCTTCTTCCCCATGTAGATTGCATCAAGCTCTTCTTCGGTCAAACCAAGAGGAACAAGGAATCACATGCAAAGCTGTCGTATGATGCCCCACAAGGATACTCGATGTTGAAAAGCTTGAGAAAGCTTTCTTCTACACCCATGTGGTGCTGTAAATTGGCACTGTAATCAAAACCCAAGTTGCTTTACTGGTGGCGCGACTGCTGGTCCAGTAATGGCAATGATGCCCCATGTTACAGGAGTACCAATCAACTTCTTTTACATGCTCAAAACCATGTTTAGGAATGATAAGCTGGTGCCCGAAGCAATAAGAGAAAGAGAGAGACTGGTCTGACTGAAACCCTAAAGAGGCAATGATTCCAGCCATATGCTGATGCAACTACCCGAAATCTATGTACAATGATCAGGAACTTTATGCAGTCACTTTTTGGTTATTTTGTACTGAAACAAAGTCATGCGTCAAAGAAACACTATGCACAGACACAGCACAGAGGCCACTTTGTAACTTGCAGGAGGAATAGCTGAAGCCCAGAAGAGAAGTCACGGATGCAATGAATACGGTCATCCCTACTCGCTTTCTTTCAAAGGGAGTTGGATCGATTCATGAACAGTCATTTTGGCCGTCATTTACAGGATCAATTTCCATCTTTTGGAATATGACTTGAAGCACAAAGCATCAATCCTTGCTAGCTTCTTCTACTTGAGATGGAAATAGATTAGGAACAAAGCTAGCTCTTGTTAGGTTAACAGTGGCAGCCAAGCACTCGATTCATCCATGAATGTAGGATCAGAAAAGATAACCTGGCTACCATGTTGCGAATTAATGATCGACAAAAATGAAAGGATGCATAAGCTTCAACAATTTTGGTTCTTCTGTGTTCCACCCAACTATTTTATATACGTAAAGCTGTCCTTCGAGTGTAGCCAAGTCTATACTCCGTCATATATTTAAGAACACATGGCACCGCATGTACATTATTCAGTCTCATACGTTACATCCCTCGCGTGGCCGCATCTCTAACGGGCAGTGACATGGAGTAATGTGATGGACGGTGCTGCTGTTTCTTGCGACGCCTTCTTCCATTTGTTTTGAGCTTCCCGAAAAAGTCGGTGAAAGGGCCCGTGCATCGGCACCACCTCTCCAGAATTATGATGTGGATGGCATCTCGTTGATGTGATCATGACTTGTAGTTTGGGTATTTGGATCTTTTACGTTCGTAGAAAAGGGTGCATTAGAATCATGGATTACGTTGTGCTTTGGGAAGAGGGTAAGAAGAAGAAGAAGAAGTGGAAGAAGCACAATCCATGCTCTGAGGCCTTCAAGAGTATCTTGAATAGCTCGATGAGATGTGATCCTTGATGCATTCCCCAACATCATTTGGATGATCAAACGCTAGAAATATCTCAAGAGTTAAGGAGGTAGCATGCAAAATTCTGTAGGCCCAACAATGAAGGGCCTTTCGGCTGTAAGATTCCAGTTTCCAATCACCATTGTTCTTGTTTCAAAGCCACAAATATCTGAAACTAATCAAGATGTGTCTCTTCAGATAATAATATATATATATATAAACCATGCCAAATTACACTTACTAAAGAAAAATTCAAGAGCAGTGTATTCTGACATTCATCGAAACCATTCAGTAAAATTATAATTCCTTTTCTTCGCATACGAACCATTTGTTTATGCTTGAATCTGTTATTCTGATCACCATGTTCCCCAAGCAAACTAGTAAGTACTCCACCAGGACTGTGAACACCCATATGCAGAACAACATGCATGGTAGGAATGACATCGTGGTAAGACGAGGACCATATATAGCTGTGTCGGCAAGAGGTAGCAACTTCATCCTGTAGGGTTTGTCCTCGAGAAGTGAGTAATATGGAAATGGTATATATGGCGTCTCTCATCTTCACTTGTCTTCTGTTTCTTTTCTGTATCTACACTGTATCAGTCTAAAACAAATAATCTACTTTCCAACTCATAAAATCTGAGTTTACATCACACATACGATCTGATGAATGTGGCAGCATCAGTTGGATGCCAAGCCAATATCATCCGAGGATATGACTCCTGAAAGATCTGAATCTCCTGCTTTATGGGCTCAATTAGTGCACGCTGCTACTGACATACCTCTTGTACAGAACTCATGAGCTACTGAAACTTGATCTGAAGAACTTATGTTCATGGGGAACATACGGAAGAGATTGGTTCATGAAGAAATCAGTAGGAATTCGACACAAGTATGGCCACCGAGTTTCTTTCATGGTGTGACTAGTCGGTGAAGTTTTTGGGTTATTTGCAGCAGAAAGGAGAATGAGGAGAACCTAAGAGCGTTGCAGTTTGTAAGGCATAGTAATGAGTTGCTCATCGGTAGAGATTACGAGGAGTCGCTCGTAGGGAGAATAATTAGTTTTGACGGAGGTAATAAGAGCGCTTCTGCGATGGCCAACTCAGGAATCAAAGTCGAAGGGGACAGTATGAGGTACGTATACATACTGCAACTGGTTCATGCGTACAACGACTGCCGCATGCAAAGTAGAACGAGATGCTAAGATGGAACAGCGCATAAAGATCAGGGTCAGGTCATACATGCTGCGGCTGCTCTTTTCTGAGGATATATGTATATGCTGCAAATGCTACATGCAGATTAAGTACGAGATGGTGAGCGAACACTCACAGGCCAAAACAGTTGGTCATTGCTGGGCGATGGAGATGGCCCCAAGAGTACTTCTATCAATCACCGATGGGGAAAAGACAGAAGAGGGTAAGAGGGCTGTGGAGATTGAAATGGCTACGATTAACCTACCTCAGACATGAGCACGTGAGCGTGGCGACGAACTGGGGGCATCCCATGCACGACTGTCTACCCCATGCAGATGCATATCACGTCCCGTGGAGACCAGATTCAGATCACATCAGAAACCTCTCTCTTTCTCTCTCTCTCGCTCTCTCTCTCTCTAACCTACCTCAGACATGAGCACGTGAGCGTGGCGACGAACTGGGGGCATCCCATGCACGACTGTCTACCCCATGCAGATGCATATCACGTCCCGTGGAGACCAGATTCAGATCACATCAGAAACCTCTCTCTCTCTCGCTCTCGCTCTCGCTCTCGCTCTCTCTCTCTCTCTCTCTCACACACACACACACACACACACAGAAACCCAGTATTTTGCAGAGTCAGTAAAAAGGACACAAGTAGTGGTACAAGTGATAGCATCATCGAGCAGTTTATTAGACGAGATGAACACTCGATTCAAGGAGCGGTAAAATCAAAGAGACGCCAGCTCGATTGATAATGGCAGGCTATCACAGGTGACAAATTGGTGAAACGACGGATGACAATTCTTGTGGGGAGCTTTGCACTCTCGGAAAAAGACTTCACAACCTTTGTGGGGGGGGAAGGGGGGCATCATTTAATCGTTGTTCACTAGCAGCTGGACCATTCATGAGAAATCCAAGGCAAACATAGTGCACATGAAGCATACACTGAGCATGGAGAAGTACTTCCCTGCGTACTATTACTGTTTTGCTCACTTCTTGTACTTAAAATGCCAATTATTTAGCTCTGCAATCATGAAGCAATGATACATGAATGCCTTCTTATCGTTTATAATTTTTCAACCTTAGGAAGGACTATTTAATTTGTATATATATATATATA
>LVTN01000023.1:602019-641570 GCA_001649415.1 Musa itinerans | reverse complement strand
TATGTATACCACCACTATGCACACATAGAACACACTCAAATATGCATATAATCAAGAGGTCTACTATATATACCACCTTCTCTCTCACTCATGAACCCCACAGGCACCTCCAAAGCCTTCCATGTGTGTGTTCTATTATGATCCCAAGGACTTACCAACTCAAATGTATGTATACCACCACTATGCACACATAGAACACACTCAAATATGCATATAATCAAGAGGTCTACTATATATACCACCTTCTCTCTCACTCATGAACCCCACAGGCACCTCCAAAGCCTTCCATGTGTGTGTTCTATTATGATCCCAAGGACTTACCAACTCAACCTCTTATCATCCCCCAGCTCAAAAAACATGTAGATATGTAATTATAGATAATTTTCATCGGTTGATTGTCGACGTAATAATGTCAAAACCTCAATTAGTGTTAATACTTTGTTAAAAGAAATATTACATATGTTTCAGGTTTTAGGAAGCCACCACCTAAGTTGATGTTTTGGAAGTGTACCCGATTGGAGATTTAGGAATACATTAGCCCTACAAATCTATTAGAGAAGACAATACCAAGAACAAGAAAAAGATGTCCTATGCCAAAAACAGAAGAGACACAAGGCATCTTTCAGGTACAAAGTAAAATGGTTAAACAACTACCTACACAAAATGCCCTAAGGTCAACTGATTCCTTTGTTTTAGCCATTTTCCAGGGAGAGACACTAGAGAGAGAGAGAGAGAGAGAGAGAGAGAGAGAGAGAGAGAGAGAGAGAGGGGTGTGGGGCTCCTGCTGCCTCCATGGGTGATGGGCCAGGATCAAGTTGGGCCCAATGGTAGAGTATAGAGGGGTGACACATGGTCCCTGAGCTACTCTATCTAGTATAACTCTCCTGCCTTTTCCTTTCTCTCTTCCCTTCTATATAAAACACTCCATTTCTTCTCTTCCCTACGCTTGGCTCCATAGCTCGGAGGAGGGAAAAGAGAAAAAAGAAAGGCGTTGCAGACATTACGACCATGTCCGGCAGAAGTAGCGCGATCACGGATGAAGAGATCAATGAGCTCGTCTCCAAGCTCCAGTCTCTGCTCCCGGAGTCGCGCCGGCGCAGGAGTGCAGGCAGAGTGAGGAAACAAAGCGCCAACTGAGTCTCTTTGTTTGTCGGTGGCCACTCCATGAAGGTTCACTAAAGAGTGTGTGTGTGTGTGTGTGTGTTATGGGCATGCAGGCGTCTGCGTCGAAGCTGCTGAAGGAGACATGCAGCTACATCAAAAGCTTGCACCGGGAGGTGGAAGACCTGAGCGACCGCCTCTCCGACCTAATGGCGACAATGGACAGCAACAGCCCTCAGGCTGAGATCATTCGGAGCCTGCTTAGGCCCTAGAGAGAGTTTTATATTGCTGTTGTCCTCTCTCTCTAATACTACATCAGGATGCCTGGTCAGTAGATCTGAGGGTGATCTAAGGTGCTCAAGAGTATATAATAAAGGTGTAAACTAGTTTAACTATGCTTGATGATTTTGCTGCTGTTTAATATATTAGGCTTCTTAGCTGCTCGATACATTACTTGATATGCACAATAAGAAAACCTATATATATATATATCACAAGACGGGTATCATGTGACCTGCATAGTTCTTATCAGAACCCAAGAAGAAGAAGAAGAAGAAGAAGTAGAAATAGAATCCTTCATAAAAAGATGAAACAAGACAAAGAAGAAAAAGAACACCTAGAGGAATGCATAGTAAACTTACAAAACGCCAATTCATAGACTCTTCCCTCAAAATGAAAGAAAGAAAGAAAGGCAAAAGAAAAATAGAGGAAGAGGAAATGACCAAGGAAACAATCTTGTTAGAGACACATTGTAGCAAGCTTGTTTTAAGGAATCTGACGTCCAAACAACTAGATTTAAATCGACCAAAACGAAAGGCATAACCAAAGGAGGACAGGGATCATTGCACCATGTGATCGATGACAACAAAATCTACCATGCGTCAGAAAAAGTATGAGAGAGAGCAAGGGAGGAAGGATCATAGGCAGGTCCAAACGCTGCAGTATAATGTCAAGCTTTTCGGCCAAAGCAAAAACGTCGCAGACGTCTCCAGAATTGAATCAACTTTGGAGAAAGAGAGGCTAAAGCTGCATCAAATGGTTGCCGACCACCGAGCCTTCTGCAGCAAATTAGCCGTCGAGAAAGCTGGACGATTGTGTCCTCCGCTGGGGCCGGAGACGAGGTGACTGTGCGTCCGCAGTGGAAATGACACGCCGTGGGACCACCATGGGCGCGCCTAATCTGACGGCTGCCGGTACGAGCACGAACATTGAGGCGCAGGGGGCTCGGCGTGGGGCCCTCCACCGTGTGAGGCTGAGGCTGAATCGGCCCCACAACCTATTAAACATTAGGTTAGCGAGACAACCATTTAAACTCTGGATGGAAACATGATAGGTTGTCAGCTACAAACATCATACAAGTACCAAACAAACTTAAACCCTTCGGTAGAATGAGATGAAAGAAGCCTGAATTCCATGATTCAGAGAAATACATGTATACAGATTAACTCAAGCCATCAATATACTCACCGTTTTGCCTTTGGCAACATCATATTCATGAATTCTTGTAACGCGTCAGTGACATTCTTCATTTTGATCATTAACAAATGGGGAAAAAATTATAGGATTTGCAATGTACATTTCTTGATTATAGTGATACACCGGTTGATGCTTTATTACGTCCTTCCTCCTCGCTGCTAGTGCTAATGCCACAGCTGCCACATCTCTCTTCTTGTGATGCCTGGTGAGAAGTCCAAAGGAGAAGACCCGGCAGCAAGTCAAGTCGGATATCTGGCAAGGGGTCTCATCACCTGGGAAGGCCCAGGTGGCGTTGGTGGTGGAGTGCTCGTTCTTTCCACCGTAAAAGTGCTGGAGCTGCCGAATGGAGGTTGCTTATGCGGATCCAAGAGCAACTGGCTGATGCTGTCACATCCCAGATTTATAAGAAGAATAATAAATTAATATTTTATTATTCATAATTTACCTAATATTTTTTTTTCATTCGTCTTTGAATTCAAATCCTTATCAATAGTAAATATTCTATTAACTAAAAAAATGATAATATCTTCGGTCACCTTATCAATAGTAAATATTCTATTAACTAGAAAAATGATAACATCTTCGATCATAAGTCTTTTTCACCGAAGCTTCAGATCTATTACACAGTAAAATATTACTCTGAAAATAAATATAAAATAAAAACACATCAGCAACCACACATACTGGTATGAACTTCAGAAAAATCATAAAAATAATCTTCAATATTCATAAAATATAAACAAATATCAATAATTCAATAAGAAAATATATCGATTCATCTAATCTTCAATATTCATAAAATATAAACAAATATCAATAATTCAATAAGAAAATATTTTCATGGAATGGATTCCTCCCAACAGTAGATGAAG
The DNA here is from genome assembly GCA_001649415.1 of Musa itinerans. NCBI lineage: Eukaryota > Viridiplantae > Streptophyta > Magnoliopsida > Zingiberales > Musaceae > Musa > Musa itinerans. Next base: position 638,121 of record LVTN01000023.1, on the reverse strand, counting down.
ATAATCCATATCGCACTTCCAACAGCGGATGGAGTGATATCCCTCACCCATACATCAAGGAATCGCCATACCTGCCCTCAACAGGGATACATAAACATTCATGATCATTCATTACACTCATACATTCACTCACACATACATCAAGAAATCACTATGATTAAATATTATGAGAGACCATACTTGATGTAAATCTACTAGACTATGTTCATTAGTGACTCCGTATTGTAATGGGCCCGTAGCTTCTTTCACTGGTTGCACTCCCAATGTAAACTACTAATCTAGTTACATCTACTACATGATACTTATCATATCAATATCATAAACATAAGAAAATAGAAAACCAATAATTATTTTTAAATGACATCTTCAAATAAAACCTTTAAATTCATCAAATCACAAAGACATGAAATATCAATATTTCAATAGTCCTCAATCAACCAAAACCCTAATGGGAATAACTCAATTGACTTAAACCAATCTTAATTCGATTATGATCTAACGGAACCAACCTCAAATCCTTATAGAACCGATCTGGAATCACCCTAAACTGATCTAATTTAGATTTAATTGATCTCGATTAGATCAAATAGGTTTGAACTAGTCAAGTTAGTCTGGAATCACCCTAAACCGACTTTAATTGATCAAATCTGTCTGATTTAGTCAATTAATGAGCTCAAACCAATAGGGAGGAAATTGGACTATGTCGTATAGTGCTAACCTATACCGAACCAACCCACCTGAGTCTTGGATGGGTCACATACACTGCATATACCTGTTCCAAGTACTAGGTTGAGTTGAGGTACGACAGGCTATATAAAAGGAGTGACGATATATCTAATGTTAATCGCATAGCTGGGCAGACTTAACTTCATGGACTATGCTAAGCCATACTTATAAGTTGGGCTAAGCCTTACCATTGAACTAGACTATGCTTGGCTCACAAGTTAATCCTAGACACATGAGTTGGGGTCGTATCTGACCACATGAACTGAATCATACCTAGCCACATGAGATGACCCATGCTTGGCCACATGGTTGGATCGTACCTTACCATATGAGTTGGGTCATACATGACCACATAGATTGGATCGTACTTAGCCACATGAGCTAGCTCATGCCTAACCACATGGTTGGGTTATACCTTACCACATGGGCTAGGTCATACATAGCCACATGGACTATGTCGTACCTAGCCACATGGGTTGGGTCATGCTTGGCCACATGGGTTGGGTCGTACCTTGCCATATGGGCTGGCTCCTACTCGACCACATAGGTTGGGTCATACCGAGTCATATGGGCTAGGTTGTACTCGGTCACATGAGCTAGGTCGTACATGACCACATGGGTTGAGTCGATTCGATCTGATCGATCAACTTAACTCAAGTCAAACCCCAATTAGACTATTCTTATCAAATTAAATTTTAATATTTAAAATTATTAAAGAATGACTCAAATCAATTAATTAAAAGTTTAAATTTATGATTTTAAATTTAAAACTAATTACATTACAGAAATTCACATATAATTTTTGAAACATAGATATATCTAATTAAATAAATTAGAACTATTGTGCTAATCCAAAAATAAAATTTTAATAATTAAATCAATATTAAAATTTACTTAAGCTTAGAAGATCAATATAAATCAAATAATTATTCTAACATCATAAATCAATTATTATTATTTATAAATCATGAAATTTCGAAATTAAAACATCATCATTCATTATAAAATTATAACAATATCAAAATTAAGATTTCAAAACATAAATCAAAACTAATTAAAAGGAAATGATCCTACTTCGCTTCGTCATCTCCTCAACCCTCTCATTGTTAGACTTAGTGGAGAATGAGGGAGAAGTAACCCCTTTATATAGGAGAAGATGAGATCTCCCTGAAAGGTAAGTAATAATTTAATTTTTATTTTTAATTTATTTTACTTTTGCTTTCACACACAAAGAAAATAATATAATATTCATTTCTTATAGTTCACACACAAAAATGAAATGTAAACTATTAACTTCCTAAATATCAAATCACTCATTAGGAAATAAATCAATTAATAAGTAAAATTCCTAAGATTAAAGAAATTAAATTTAATTATTTCTTTAACTATAATATATATATAGAAGTTAATAATAAAATAATACATCATTTATAATAATTAATTTATGTTAAGGGAGAAATTATCGGTGTGCGGAATGGGAGTCATTGAATTGATATTGTCGCTCCATGTGGAATTATACCTCGATCTCCCCTGCAGTTCCTTTTGGAGCTGGGATATTTCAGCTTGTAATGTAGTGTTCTCATCTTTCAGCTCATTCCTCTCCGTGGCAACCTGATACATTCACCACATTCAGATATATATACGCAAAACCAGCATTAGAAATTGTAAGACCAACCAGGAGACAACATACAAAAGTCATTGTCCGGATCACAGCCACAGTCCCGGAGTTTCCAAAAACAAAAGAAAGTAGAAAGAATGTTCCAAGAAAAGATGATCACAATTGGATTAATGACAGCACCATGACAAACTGCCATATGTGTTGCCCATTGGTATCTGTAGCAAAAAAGAGCTATAAAATCAAATGTGAATCATTTTCTTTCTTATTAGGCACAAGGTTGTGAAATTAGTTTATTTTGCATTATGAACTCTAGAACATATATAATATACTATGTTTCAGACTTGCAGAATTTACTGCATGAACCATTTTGATTGGCAGAATTCTAGTGGTATCAAAAGAAGTTCGATTGTAGTGAGCATCTTTTTGGAATTTGCTAAAAATGTCTGAACAAATGAGCCAGTATACCAACATCTTGCAGGCAATAAATTAACTAATAACTTCAGTGCTAAGCACATAATTGCTAGAGATGTTTAATTTACCAATGGAAAATTTTCTGCAATCTTATAGTAGATGCCAACAACGACGTAAAGTTTCATTTTGCCGCATGGTATAAAATGTGTTCTTTCTCTAATCAACAAAGAGTAGAATAAAATCGCCTTGCAAGTTTTGATATTTCAATTAACTTATGCAGTGGAGTTTCTATCGACATTTATGTATGTCCATGGCATACAAAAGTGACAGCATTTCTAAGATTTAGGGTGGACAGTTAGGTTTTATACTAATAGTGTGATTCAGATAGCAGAGCTGCATTTTCCTTCCTGATGCCCCCCACCCCCACCCCACCCCCTCATCGCTCCTAGCCTAGGCGGCCACCACTTCCTCCCCTCCACCGGCATCAACAACAGAGCATCCTCTGCTGCACAGCCGCCGGACCCTCCGCTGCCTCTCGACTTTGTCAATGCCGCTGCAGCCACCCAGCCCTCAACCTGCACGCAGCCTCCCTGCCCTCAGCCAGCAAACTCCCCTCCTTGTTGCGCCGTAACCACCACAACCACATCTTCTCCCATCTGAAGCCCATCCGGTCGAAACCTGCTTCCCCTGCTTTCGGCCAGCCCCACCGCCGCCGCTGCTTTCCGGTGAGCGACCACCGTCGCCGCTGCTCCCAAGCCAGCAGCCTTCCCTCCTTTCTGCTCCACCCTGCTCGAGCGAGAAGGGCCACGGCCACTGTTTCCCGGCCAGCGGACCAACCCCCTCGTCGCTTCTACCGTCGGCGATGCTGCCCCCAACCGAGCCACCATCGCTGCCTCCCCTTGGGTCGCAGCTGCAGTCACTCGACCATCCCTCCTCGCGGTGATCAAAACAAGGCAACCATGACCGCTGCAGCCACCGCCGTTTCCTCAACCGCACGCAATCCCTCGGCGTCACCAGCGCCTCCTTCCGCAGTGCGACAGAGACAGTGCAACGCTGCCTTCCATCCGCACCGTCGCAGCCACTGCAGTGGCGAGCCCTTGGCAGTGCTGCCCCCAGCCGCACCACCATCGCTGCTTCCCAGCCCTTCCGGCCAACTCCTTCTGTGGTGCGACAAAAACAGAGCACGCAGCAACCACCGCCGCATGCAGCAACAAAAACAGTGGCACCCTCTGCTGCCGCAGCTGCCGATTGCAACCACCGCAGCCGCTGCTCTCGGCCAACGTCTCCCAGCCGTGACCCTCGCTGCCTCCTTCTCCACTGCTGCCCGCCTCCTCTTGGGTCGCAGCCGCAGCCTCTCGACCTTCCCTCCTCACAGCAACCAAAACAGAGCAACTTTGCATTTTCTGCCGCAACCACTAATCACCGTAGTTCCCGGCCAACAACCACCACCGCTGTTGCTCCCTGCCAACAACCAACCCCTCATTCTGCAGCAGTCGCCCTCCAGCAGCACACGCAGCAACCGCAGCAAGTACGCTGCCCTGCCTCAACCCCAGCAGCGCACGCACCACCGATTCCTCTTCTCAACCCCGGCCGTTTCAACGCCGCCTCCCCCTTGCTTAGCATCTTCTGCTGCAACCGCAGGTTGCCATCACTGCAGCCTCAACCCTGCTGCTTGGCGATTGCCCCCTTGGGTCGCAGCTGCAGTCACTCGACCATCCCTCCTCGCGGTGATCAAAACAAGGCAACCATGACCGCTGCAGCCACCGCCGTTTCCTCAACCGCACGCAATCCCTCGGCGTCACCAGCGCCTCCTTCCGCAGTGCGACAGAGACTGTGCAACGCTGCCTTCCATCCACACCGTCGCAGCCACTGCAGTGGCGAGCCCTTGGCAGTGCTGCCCCCAGCCACACCACCATCGCTGCCTCCCAGCCCTTCCGGCCAACTCCTTCTGTGGTGCGACAAAAACAGAGCACGCAGCAACCACCGCCGCATGCAGCAACAAAAACAGTGGCACCCTCTGCTGCCGCAGCTGCCGATTGCAACCACCGCAGCCGCTGCTCTCGGCCAACGTCTCCCAGCCGTGACCCTCGCTGCCTCCTTCTCCACTGCTGCCCGCCTCCTCTTGGGTCGCAGCCGCAGCCTCTCGACCTTCCCTCCTCACAGCAACCAAAACAGAGCAACTTTGCATTTTCTGCTGCAGCCACTGATCACCACAGTTCCCGACCAGCAACCACCGCCGCCACTGCTCCCGGCCAACGACCAACCCCTTGTTCTGCAGCAGCTGCCCTCCAGCAGCGCATGCAGCAACCGCAGCAAGAATAAGGCTGTGACAGATTCGAAGTAAAGATCGCTGATGGATGGATTTTAACTTATGATAGCAAATGTTCAAAGATAAAATTGATTATACAGGGCCAGGAGTTTCTTGCAATGATTACTACACTGAAAGACAGACCTATTGCTTACACTATAAAAAAGTGGAGACCATACTTGATCAACGGGTTGTGATGCGTTGCAGATAGCCTCTGACTGAAGTGCTGAAAGAGAAGCTCCTCGAGTTGATGCTGCTCAGCCTTGAGAACAAGGCTGATTTGAAGAGGGAGGAATTGTTAGGACCCTTTTATTTTATGAGCTTTTGAATAATGTTTATTGAGTCTGTTTAGTTCAGTTAGAGTCGGGTAGAAATTTATTTAGTATTTATTTATTATTAAGAGTCCAAGTCCTGGTGGACTCTAGGTGGAACTCTATAAATAGTAATGTAACCCTTTCTTTTTGGAAGGAATTAATCTCAATGAATGAAATATTATTTCAGTCTGTGGACAAACCCTAGGAGGCTGATTTCCTCGAAGCGATCAAGGAGGCCAATCCCTTCGAAGTGATCATCCCCTTTTTTCTTTTTTCTTTTACGATAAGACTTTAGGGTCTTATCACATTTATTCACTAGTAGGAATCATCTATATCTACATTAACAACAACAACAAAACCGTAAGTCCCAATTATTTGGGGTCGACTATATGAATATTTTGTCGTCATTGAGATCTATAAAAGGTCATATGTTTGATTATATTTAGAGTACTTTAATCTTCATTTATAGTTTCTATTAAAGTCTTTTCAAGTCTTCTTTTATATCTTCTCGTACCACTAATATTCATCATTTCACCTCTTTTGACTATCGCATCCGGAGGTCTCCTTAGCACATCCATATCATCTTAAATAATTTTCTTTAAAAATATCCTCTATCGAAACGATACCTAGTTGTTTATGAATAAAAATGTTTTATTTCATATTTTTCTTAGTAACTCCATATATCCATCTCAACATTCTCATCTTGGCAATACAAAATTTTTGTATGTATTATTTCTTAATTGTCTAACATTCAGATTCATAAAGTATTACATTACTACACTGAAAGACAGACTTATTGCTTACACTATCAAAAAGTGAAGACCATACTTGATCAACGAGTTGTGATGCGTTGCAGATAGCCTCTGACTGAAGTGCTGAAAGAGAAGCTCCTCGAGTTGATGTTGCTTAGCCTTGAGGACAAAGCTGATTTGAAGATGAAAGAATTGTTAGGACCCTTTTATTTTATGAGCTTTTGAATAATGTTTATTGAGTCTGTTTAGTTCAGTTAGAGTCGGGTAGAAATTTATTTAATATTTATTTATTATTAAGAGTCCAAGTCCTGGTGGACTCTAGGTGGAACTCTATAAATAGTAATGTAACCCTTTCTTTTCGGAAGGAATCAATCTCAATGAATGAAATATTATTCCAGTCTGTGGACAAACCCTAGGAGGTCGATCTCCTCGAAGCGATCAAGGAGGCCGATCCCCTCGAAGTGATCATCCCCTTTTCTCTTCTTTCTTTTACGATAAGACTTTAGGGTCTTATCTAGTAGGAATCATCTACATCTACATCAACAACAACAACAAAACCGTAAGTCCCAACTATTTGGGGTCGACTATATGAATCTTTTGTCGTCATTGAAATCTATAAAAGGTCATATGTTTGATTATATTTAGAGTACTTTAATCTTCATTTATAGTTTCTATTAAAGTCTTTTCAAGTCTTCTTTTATATCTTCTCGTACCACTAATATTCATCATTTCACCTCTTTTGACTATCGCATCCGGATGTCTCCTTAGCACATCCATATTATCTTAAATAATTTTCTTTAATATTATCCTCTATCGAAGCGATACCTAGTTGTTCATGAATAAAAGTGTTTTTTTTCATATTTTTCCTAGTAACTCCATACATCCATCTCAACATTCTCATCTTGGTAATACAAAATTTTTGTATGTATTGTTTCTTAACTGTCTAACACTCATATTCATAAAGCATTACTGGTTTCATAATTATCTTATAAAATTTTTCTTTTAATCTCAAAAGTTTCCTGATCCAAGATTAATCTCAAAAGTATCTTAACACAAGACTCTTGATGCCCCTTATCATTTTAACCATCCTGTTTTTACTCTCTAAATAATATCTTTATCGATTTGTCCATCTTATTGAATAATTGATCCAAGATACCTAAAGTTTTTCCTTAACGGAACTTCTCGTCCATCCAACTTGACTATATTCTCCTGTCTATTTCTAGAATCACTAAAATTAGATTTTATATATTTAGTTTTAGTCCTATTTAATCTAAAACCTTTAGTTTCTAAAGCTTACCTTCATGACTCAAGTTTATAATTAATTTTATTTGGGCTCTTATCAACTAAGATAATATCATCGGCAAATAACATACATCAAGGAAGTCTATCATATAAGTGAACTATTATCGATGTGAAAAAGTAAGGATTTAATACGAATCCTAGATGTAATCCTATACTAATAGAAAATTCACTAGACACACTCTCAATAGTTCTAAAACTAGTAGCTATATTATCATACATATTTTTAATAACATTAATATAATTAATGGATATAAATATCTTTCTTTTCTAAAACCCATCATGATAAATCTCTAGGAATCATATCATAAGCTTTCTCCGAGTAAATAAAAACAACGGAACTTCTCGTCCATCCAACTTGGTTATATTATTCTGTCTATTTCTAGAATCACTAAAATTAGATTTTATATATTTAGTTTTAGTCCTATTTAATCTAAAACTTTTAGTTTCTAAAGCTTACCTTCATGACTCAAGTTTATAATTAATTTTACTTGGGCTCTCATCAACTAAGACAATATCATCGGCAAATAACATACATCAAGGAAGTCTATCATATAAGTGAACTATTATCAATGTGAAAAAGTAAGAATTTAATATGGATCCTAGATGTAATCCTATATTAATAGAAAATTCACTAGACACACTCTCTATAGTTCTAAAACTAGTAGCTATATTATCATACATATTTTTAATAACATTAATATAATTAATGGATATATATATCTTTCTTTTCTAAAACCCATCATAATAAATCTCTAGTAATCATATCATAAGCTTTCTCTGAGTAAATAAAAACCATATGCAAAACTTTTTTTTCTCCCTATATTTTTTCATTAATTGTTTTAATAAATAAATAGCTTCTATGATTAATCTTCTAAGCAGAAAACTAAATTGATTTTTAGATATATTTGTTTCAAGCCTTATCCTACTTTAATTACTCTTTCCCAAAGTTTTACAGTATGAATCATGATTTTAATTCCTCTATAATTTGAACAGTTTCGTATGTCATCCTTATTTTTGTAAATTGACACTAAAAAACTTTTTTTTCATTCATTAGGCATCATTCTGAATATCATGATTTTGTTAAATAAGCTAGTTAATCAAGCTATTTCCTTATCACATAAATTTTTTCAGACCTCAATAGGGATACCATCAAGCTTCACACTTAAGTTCTAATCACCACAATATATGGTCTACATATATTGAGAAAAATATTCCTTGGTGACAGCAATATATGGTCTACAAACTTTCCCTTGTCCTAAACTACATATATTGAGAAAAATATTCCATCAAAAGAATCCAAAAATATATATATGATCTTGAGAAGAACATTAAAACTATACTCCTTGGTAACGTGTCGATTATGTTCTGATCACAGCAATATGCACCATAATTACCATACACATATATCGTAACTGACCAAAGAGACATTTACCAACTACATGACCAACCACAAGAAAGAGTTCATTCAACTGGTCACGTTTAAGTGTCTCTCTTTCAGCCTTATGTATCTTCTTTGGAACTCCGCTCTGGTTCTTTTCGCTAGAAAGAGATATGCAACAGCAAGCATCTCAGAATTTAGATTTGAAACAAACAGAAAAAGATAATGGTCACGAATTATATGATAAGATTCTTAGGAACCAGCTGCAAATACAAGTAATCTACAAGATAGATCAAGTGTTAATAGATCACCAATATAAGTCGTAATCATACTGAAGTTTAAAAGCACACTGACTTATTGTGAGTTATAGTTTGCATGCATGTCCTAATTTGTATAAATGGGTCAGGTTAAACGACTTGCATAGAGATGCCTCCGTTTGGCTTCATATTTCAAGTTGAGGATTAATGGCTTTGATGTGCACAAAATTAGAAGCCACTTAGCAAGCGTATGCTGCATGCACTATCCCAACAGATCTTATAGGATCTTTGGATATGCCGATATGAATACTGATATCTACCTTAACCACCAACCGTAATGATTCTATCTCAGCAGACAATGCAAGCTTCATGAAACTTTTGACACATTAAGATCCTAAAGTGCTTCAAAATAAACATGTTCTTATCCATCAAGGACTTCCACTGCATGTAGAGAGAGGAGTTCCCAATGAACCCCTGATGGAAGCACTTGGGTTGCTTTACAGGGTAGAGATTAGGTTGAGCTAGTATCTATATACAGCCAGCAAGCTGCTGCAGGGTTCCACGGATCAATATACATACTTGAATCTTTACTATTGCCCTATAAGTCAAGCAATCCATGTAGCTCAAACTTTAGACTGCATTATTTGAGGGACCAGAACCGTCACATGCATATATAGTCAAACAATATCAAAGACAAGAACACCACAGATCTAGCAACATCAAGCAACTCCGGTTATCAATAACAGATAAGAAAGCTTAAAACTGCGGTGACAAGTTATTGACCAACCCGCCAACTGTCGACTCAGCTGCCACATTTGACTCGTTAATAGTAGTAGAGGGATCGTCCGACACCATTCTCCAAGCTGTCCTCGAATAACCTACCAAACTACTCTTTCTTAGTGAGACCGCATTGCCAGAAAGAACATCTCAATAAGTTTCGCAATCAGTTTAGTTCATCTATATAAAGAGGTTGCATAAAAGACCACCCTTTTTAACATTAAATCGAATAGAAACAATTGAATGGACAACGGCACAATTCGGAAGCAGCAATTCAATCTTTCCTCCCTTCAAAAACAGAGTTCCGAGTTTCCGGATCCGAAAAGAAGCAAAGTTGAGCTTTGGAACTGCGTTAATCCGGTTTTACCATTTCGAAACCCAACAAAAATCTTGACATTGAGCATCACAGTCGCGTCTAAACCCAAGGAAAGCGAAGCAAGACAAACTAAGTCAAACCAAGAAACCATGCCACAACCGAATCGAGAAACGCGGGGGTACTATAACAGAAGAGATCGAGGGGACAAAGATCAACCAGGGAAGCCACGATCACCTGCGTCGCCGAGTTGAATTAGGGTTGGTGTGTTGGTTTGGTGGATTAGTGCTGCTGCTTGCTCTGCTTGGTGTTAGAGAGGAGAGGGGCGGGGTGGAGAAACCCTCGCCCTCGCGTGTGCCGAGCGGCCTTCTCCCTCTCCTTCTCGTCTCGCCCAGGTAACGATGCTGACTGTACCCCCGAATGACTTGGGCGTCATACGCATGAAACAGTCGAGACACCTCTCTCTCTGGGACCCTTTCTTTCTTCCCCGAATGCTACCTTCCTATTGATTAGAAGGAAGGGACCCACATATGCGATCATAGTAATCTCGATTATCATACCAAAAATATTTTTTTTATAATAGATTAAGAAAAAAATATATAAAAGGAAAATATTTTATGAAATGTTTCTGGACAAAAAAATTTCCTAACCATCCTTTTGAACTGAATCTCAGTATTTTTGGATAAAATATTTATTATTGAAGATCTTGAATTTCGAATATTTTGTTAAGTGGTAAGTGACGAACAAGCTAAAAATCTTACCAAATATATATTTTTAAATTTAAATTTGAGTGCTTGCTAGTAGATTTATTTGTCTATGCCTTTAAGGACAAATCCAATGTCATTATCGATCAAAGTGATTGATTCATCAACAAACAGTGTCTATGCCGAGGGGACATGAATGTCCTCGGGTGGCGATGGGATGAGTTTGGAGATGAAGCCCCTCAACACTTGGGCTTTAAGGGTTATCCTTAGTGTAATAGATGTTGAACTCTTATAAATCACATAAGCTTAAAAATATAAACGTAGCTTTAGCACTAGTATAAATGCTAACTTCCTTATAAGTAGGTACTATAGCTTGGCTTCGCTCAAAATATGATTAGCATAGTAGATAGGATTCTGAATTCTCACTGTCTATTTCTAGAATCACTAAAATTAGATTTTATATATTTAGTTTTAGTCCTATTTAATCTAAAACCTTTAGTTTCTAAAGCTTACCTTCATGACTCAAGTTTATAATTAATTTTATTTGGGCTCTTATCAACTAAGATAATATCATCGGCAAATAACATACATCAAGGAAGTCTATCATATAAGTGAACTATTATCGATGTGAAAAAGTAAGGATTTAATACGAATCCTAGATGTAATCCTATACTAATAGAAAATTCACTAGACACACTCTCAATAGTTCTAAAACTAGTAGCTATATTATCATACATATTTTTAATAACATTAATATAATTAATGGATATAAATATCTTTCTTTTCTAAAACCCATCATGATAAATCTCTAGGAATCATATCATAAGCTTTCTCCGAGTAAATAAAAACCATATGCAAAACTTTTTTTTCTCCCAGTGACGAACAAGCTAAAAATCTTACCAAATATATATTTTTAAATTTAAATTTGAGTGCTTGCTAGTAGATTTATTTGTCTACGCCCTTAAGGACAATTCCAATGTAATTGTCGATCGAGGTGATTGATTCATCAACAAATAGTGTCTATGTCGAGGGAACATGAATGTCCTCGGGTGGCGATGGGATGAGTTTGGAGATGAAGCCCCTCAACACTTGGGCTTTAAGGGTTATCCTTAGTGTAATAGATGTTGAACTCTTATAAATCACATAAGCTTAAAAATATAAACGTAGCTTTAGCACTAATATAAATGCTAACTTTCGTATCAGTTGGTACTATAGCTTGGCTTCGCCTGAATTCTCATACCCTATCAAAATAAAATTGAGTTGATGACCAATTCGGTAGTGGCTAGATAAAGGCTTAGGATCTCCCCCGAGCTGAAAAAGGTGAGCTACGACAACTTGGCTAGGTGATTCTTTAATTTGTCAAAGGCTCCCTAGTACTCTTTCATTCATTCAAAACCCTTTAAGTTTTTCAATGCTGGGAAGAACATGAGACATTTGTCACCTAATTGAGACAAGAATCGATTGAGGACTGTTAGTCAACCTACTAATTGTTAAACTTTTTCGATTAACCAAGATGGGTGGGCGGGGTGGAGAAACCCTCGCCCTCGCGTGTGCCGAGCCGCCTTCTCCCTCTCCCTCTCCTTCTCGTCTCGCCCAGGTAACGATGCTGACTGTACCTCCCCACTGTGGCCTTTTACGCAAATGACTTAGGCATACGCATGAAACAGTCGAGACATTTGGGTTAAGGTGCATCTAAAATTTTCTCAACATTTAGAATGTTTCTGTTGGGAAATCGCGTATTGGCATCTCATGCGCAGCGGAAAACAAAAACAAAACTATATTTCCCAAAGTCAAGTACTTGATCGTTATGCGACGATTGATGCCCGAGAAAGTCATAAAACCACATTAATCTCGATTATCATACCAAAAATATTTTTTTTATAATAGATTAAGAAAAAAATATATAAAAGGAAAATATTTATATATCCTTGAAATTTTCATATCTGATAAAGAAGATGGAGAACTCGCATACTCCTCTCTAGCGGTAATCCATAAGGCAGACATAATGATGACACTCCTTATATTACTACAAGATCTCTTTCTCCATGCATAGCATAAGGTTACTGGAGCCAAGGAAAAGGAGAGGAAGCTGAGGAGAATAAGAGGGACGACCATCGAAAGTTCTAGCTTATGAACCGTGAGGTTTCTCCTATTTATAGAGGTGCATGCAGCTTAACCCTTAATGGATTCTATCTTTATTGGATATTTGATCATTATCTAATTATATAATCTTATTGGATCTCATATATAGGATCCAAACTAGGGGCTTCGTGAATATCTCATATCCACACTCCACTCGTCACAACATCCACCATACGTGTGTGACCCTCTAGGCCCGATACTGAGCTGGTTATAAGTCGATCTTATTAGAACTCCTTCTAATATAGTGAATTATTATCTCCATAATAATTTACTCGATTCATCGATTATGGACGTACTATGCCACTACACCATAGTCCCCAAATGGTATAGAGGATCTCATCCACCGGACTTGTTTGTCTTCAATTACCATGTATTTATAGTCCCTCATCCATCTAATATCCCAGAGATCGTATATTAAGTATGGTAACATCAAGCTCATACAGAATCCTATCCGAGTCTCACTCTAATCAAATTCTTCCGGAGAACTCATTCTCTCTCAATCCGAACGACCCTGGCTAGAGATTTTGTCTAAGCAAGTACACACTGGATATTTCTCTCACGATACCGAAAGTAAATTCCATTCTTGAGAATCAGGTATACTAGATTTGAAACTTCCAAACCTATAAGTTCGATATCAAAGAATGGAGTACTCATACAAGGTATCTTTAGTATCTTAAGTCTAAGGACTAGACACAAAACTAGGGTTATGAAATCATTGTCTGACATCAGGTATCACTAACTATCCAATATTTTATAAGCGGATCAATTAGTGAACTCATTCTTCAATGAGCACTTGCACTGTACATCTAGTATCCTCACATGAGTGACTATGAGACTAGCCACCTCCATCATATGGATGAGTATATAGTGCACCGGTCTATCTAGTTATCTCGATGTCTTTCTCGAGTAATCAATGACCGGGATAATTATAGTCTATATTTAAAGGTAAATCGGTCTCATTATCATGATCTCATCATGATCCGATTCTCATTGCATAGATCCAAGGATATCACAATATATATCTAGATAATTTATGATAAAATATCAATAATAATAAGCAAAGATATTGTCGCAGCATATCATAGGTGTAATCACTCACGTGATTGGCTTATGGGGCACCTATAACTAATAGTTTCTGCCACGTTGGTTAGATGTGCGTCAATTGTCTTACTTTTCACAAACATGTTCTCAACATAGGCTTCAGCTCTTTACCCATTCTGGTCCTTAAATACTTTGTTCTTCATCTTTTGATAGGTTGCCCTAATGTTCTTCAATCCGAACGATATGATTTATAGTAATATGTTTCTCGATCAGTGATAAATGAGGTATGCTTTCAATCTTTTAGAGCCATCATGATTTGGTTATATCCCGAGTAAACATCTATGAATGTTAGCAACTTGTGATTTGAGATAATATATACTAATTGGTCGATGTAAGGGAGAGGATAACTGTCCTTAGAATATACCTTGTTGAGATTGACCTGATTAACACACATCCATCGGTTTCTATTATTTTTTTTATAAGTACAACGATGTCATGCCACTAAAGATAGTGCACTTCAAAAATAAAACAAGCACCTAACAACTTGTCTACTTGGTGTTGACTACTTGTTGGTGGTTAGCAACAAAATTTTGAGGCCTCTACTTCACTGGTCATGCCTCAATGAGATGTTTAGATGGTGCTAAGCCACGTTGGGATCAATCCCAAGCATATCTCTCAGCGACTACATAAAGACTTTCATGTTGCTTCAAAGGAAGTCAATGAGTTGTACCCTCCTCGATTCAGGTAGTATTACCCCAACCTTAATAGTTTAATTATCATGATCTCATCATGATCCGATTCTCATTGCATAGATCCAAGGATATCACAATATATATCTAGATAATTTATGATAAAATATCAATAATAATAAGCAAAGATATTGTCGCAGCATATCATAGGTGTAATCACTCACGTGATTGGCTTATGGGGCACCTATAACTAATAGTTTCTGCCACGTTGGTTAGATGTGCGTCAATTGTCTTACTTTTCACAAACATGTCCTCCACATAGACTTCAGCTCTTTACCTATTTTGGTCCTTAAATACTTTGTTCTTCTATCTTTTGATAGATTGCTATGATGTTCTTCAATCCGAACGATGTGATTTATAGTAATATGTTTCTCGATCAGTGATAAATGAGGTATGCTTTCAATCTTTTAGAGCCATCATGATTTGGTTATATCCCGAGTAAACATCTATGAATGTTAGCAACTTGTGATTTGAGATAATATATACTAATTGGTCGATGTAAGGGAGAGGATAACTGTCCTTAGAATATACCTTGTTGAGATTGACCTGATTAACACACATCCATCGGTTTCTATTATTTTTTTTATAAGTACAACGATGTCATGCCACTAAAGATAGTGCACTTCAAAAATAAAACAAGCACCTAACAACTTGTCTACTTGGTGTTGACTACTTGTTGGTGGTTAGCAACAAAATTTTGAGGCCTCTACTTCACTGGTCATGCCTCAATGAGATGTTTAGATGGTGCTAAGCCACGTTGGGATCAATCCCAAGCATATCTCTCAGCGACTACATAAAGACTTTCATGTTGCTTCAAAGGAAGTCAATGAGTTGTACCCTCCTCGATTCAGGTAGTATTACCCCAACCTTAATAGTTTAGTTGGGTCAAGCTTAGTCAAGGGGTATCTTAACGAGCAACTCCATATGTTTAGGATAGGAGTTGGTTTTATGGTATCTTGTAGGTCTATTGGGGGCATCTTCGGTTCAGCTTTATTTGGGAGGGAAACTATCATTAGATAGCTTTAGCACTACTTTTTTGGGTTGCTTCTCAGTTCTTTGATACCCACTCTTATTTAGTTTATATTAGTTGATTTATGATTGTGTTGTATGCTAAGGGAATGTCCACTACTATGAATTTGGTTGAGATCGTCTTTGAGTGGGGCTTTGTCCCAAATGTGATATGCTAGTTGATGATCCCCAAGGGAGATAAAATTACTAGTGAACCCCATCAAGAAAAAGTCCATCGAGGCAAGGTCATTAGTCATCAGACCCAATTACTAATAAGCATCATAATAGAGGATGTCGACGGAGCTCATTGTTTCAATCATGACCCTTTTCACTAGAGCATTAATCATCCTCACGGAGACCACCAAGGCATTGTCATTGTTTGAGTCGAGGTACCCCACTTCCTCTTAGATGTTATTCTAAGTTGTCGTCCATTCTAGCATTAATCATCCTCACGGAGACCACCAAGGCATTGTCATTGTTTGAGTCGAGGTACCCCACTTCCTCTTCCTTAGATGTTATCTCTAAGTTGTCATCCATTCTTTAGTGTTTCTCGATGGTGGCTTGGCATAAGCCTTGTGGATTGATGAGCTATCCTTTCCAAATACTAGTTCACTTATTATGATATCTATCTCTCCATTGGCCCCTCTAGTAATGGTGAAGGCTCCCCATGAGTGCCTCTCCCTTTGTCTGCTAAAGTCCCAAAAAAGTTATCACAAGCATTTGGGACACACATTCCTAATGTAGTGTTGCTCAAGCTCTTTGGCTAGTTGGGTGAAGGAACTCACCGAGAATGACTTTAGATGGGCATATCACTTTCGAGGCAAAACTAATAGTATGGTGGGGAAGGTGACCGAGAATGACTTTAGATGGGCATATCACTTAGACAAAACTCATAGTATGGTGGTGAAGGTACAACATATCAGGACATCTAATATGTCGTATAGCGTCATCTAAGTGCGAAAAGCCACTATGTGTCCAGTTGGGTCTGTCCCACCATCAAACACCTACAAAGTCAACAAATATAAATTGGTGGGAATTGGCTTCTCTTGAATCTAAATAGTTGTAGTTGCATTTAGATAATATTTGTAGTTGCATTTAGAGGGTATAATTTATAAAATCCAATGATTGCGTAGCCTTAGACTCGATCAAGATAGATTATGGGTGGCAAGGTCGACTAAACTCCATGGTAGGTGATTGAAGCACATTGTTTGTCAAATGCTCAATTGACCTTGGGCATTATTGAGGGATTGGCATCACATTAGGCCAAGTGACCTTATCGGGTGTCGATGGGACTGCGAGCTATGAAGGGCTGGAGCCATCGTTGATTTGACTAGCTGAGGTAGGAGTGGAGTAATAGTGTGCATCATCCCCGTCAATATTATACTTGCTAGATGAGGTTTAAAATGATCTTAATGAGAACGAATATATGGGTCAGTATCCCCATTAGGGGAGAGAAGTCGAGGTTATTGAATAGATATTGATATTACATTGAGATCTGTGCTAAGGTGGATGCATCAAGATTTGAAAACATCGACTGCTACCCCTCGTGAGTGAGGGTATTATAAGTAAAGGGTGGAGTGTCCTTGCTCGAACACTAGTTGAGCAGATCAACGAGTTGCCATTCTTATAACATGAACCCTTCTAACGTCAAAATATTAGGAAAATTTTGATGACATATAAATCAACTTCACACAATTGGAGCCCATGTGCACAAGAGGGGTGAGTTACTACTTGGGTGGCTTAACAGCTCTTATGGGGGCTGAGGCATATCTGAGTGTGCTCCATGACTGACCTGCATGAAGATCAAGATCATGTCTTTTTCGACTTAATCTTTCTAACATTCAAATCAATTTCGACAAAAGTGAAAAATATTTAATAAAAAATAACTAATTTTGATTATCATATCAAAAATAACCTTTTATAATGAGTGAAAAATGAGGGATAATATTCTCCTTGATAGAATATTCCCTAGCCGCCCTTTTGGATCGGTGTTCATGTGGCCCAATCGTTTGCCAGATCTGCCTCGTTATCATTGATTATACGATCATGCATACCGTTGAATTCCTCCAATCAATTAATATATAGCATTTGTGCTTATATTTATCCGCACACGCTGGGAATCATTGTCTCACGAGGAAGCAACTTATAAACGTACACCATGATGATGTTGAGTATGGAAATATTCTGCTTAAATGCATTAAACGAGGAAGTTGTTGACTTCTCAGACAGCGTTAAATATATTTAGAAATGTGAAATGATCAAAGAAGCTGAGCTCAATCGAATCAAGAACTTATATTCTACTTGCAGCATTCTGAGAGAATTCCCGAACACTAGGATCAAGAACTTGCCATTAAACAACCACCCTTGTTTATATTAGAGACTGATGGTTGTTTTGTCTCTTTCTTCGATGCAAGTGGCGTTTGGCTGTGTCAAGGAAGAATGACTTCACACTAGTGGACTACGGAGGAGGCCCGTGTGAAGCTTCATTTGTCGCCATGTTAGAATGCATCACTTCTATCTGCGCTCAGAAAGGCGAAGGAGTTGAACCTCTTCGAACTTTCGGTGCGCATAAATTCACAAAACCTGTGAGAATTGACTAATCATCTGTCTCTCTCGAGGGAAGTTCACGAGTGATATCAATCTATCTCTTCGTTAGCTCCTAAGATCGGGGTGAGAATTTTCAGTGCTTTCGAACGAACTACCTGAGGTGTCCTCGACATATAAGTTTTTCAATCTAATTTTTTTAAGTCACAACAATCATTCGTATTATGGTCATAATCCCAGTGGAACCGACAATATATAAATTTGTCTCTTTTTACTAATTGAATCTTTATTTGGTGAGGGTCTTTTAACAGCATCTTCTATTTTATTTGTAGAAAAACTTTAGTTCTAATCATATCTAAGGGGGTTTGCTCGAATCTTAGGTGAGATAACTTGGGTCGTTCATTTCTCCTTTACGATGGTGTCCTTAGGTTTGGGGTGGATTGTGGTTGCTCCTGCTTTAGCCTCTTGCGTGACTCACGTTTACTTAAGACCATTCCCTTAGTGATAATATATTGATTAGCCCTTTGATGTGCCTTTGGTACAATCGTTGATAGTCTCGCTATCAATGATTAGAAGATGTGAGAGGGCTTGAGCCTCATCATGAAGGCCTATAGTATGAGCAACGGATGGATATTTACCACACCTTTGATTTTATTCATAAATCGAGTGATGAAGTCTATAAGAATTTCCTTCTCCCCTTGCTTTAGTGCCACTAGTGACCTTAGGCATACATTCCCGAGAAAATAAAGTTTGAACTCCCTCACGAACCGACCAAAAGAACTAATGAAAAGTGATTTCAGACGAGTGTACCATTCTCGTGTTAGGTCTTTTAACGCGTTTGAAAAGGTGTGACACATCAGAGCATTCAAAGTGTCATACAATAATATTTAAGCACGGAAAACTATAATATGCTCTATCGGGTTGGCACTATAATCGAATACTTTTGATAACGAGAGGCGAAAGTTTACTAGAATTGGCTCCTCCTGAATTTTCTAGGTGAATAGTGACCAATCTGAGGTGGGGTTGACGAACGCTTCCCCTTTTAATTATTGAAACTCTCATCGTATCTCCTCCAAACGTCGATTCATCTGTCATAGTTGGATCCATAAAGAATCTGTATTGAATTCATCGATTAAGTCTCATATTCAGGTAGGATAGAGTAGTGATATGGTCCGTTGATTTCTACGGTTAGGAATCGAAGTACTCTCTCAGCTAGTGGTTTGATTAGTCTCGAGTGCTCCTAGGATGTCGATACCACATCGAGTGGGGGAACCATGATGGGTGACAGTGCTAATGACGGTTGAGCCAGTGACCATGATTGAATTGGTGGCATCGCTTGTTAGGCTAATTATGGCAAAAGTGAAGCGACAACCTATATTATGCTAGTTAGCGTTTACACTTGCTGAGTGAGATACAAGAACATATCGACGGGGATGAACAGGTGGCTTGAGGTCATCCTTGGGGGTCAGAGACTTGAGTTATTGAATAGACGCCAGTATCGCATAGTCGCTTGTGCTATGGTGCATGCATCCATATACGAAAAGGGTGGCTACTGTCTCTCTTAGGTGAAAGTATTATGGTTCGGGAGTAAAACCTCCTCACTCAGCATTTATTGAGAGAGTCAACAAGTAGGTGTTCCTATGACATTGGGCCCTTATTCTAGTATCAAAATATTATGGGAAGAAGTCGTTGACATCTTAATCAACCCAATATGACTTGGACCCATATGTGTAGCGTTGTCTGAGGTGTCTTTGAGATGGAAATGTCGAGTTCTCGAGGTGTCACCTTTACAAAGGCTAAGGTCGAGAGAGATTTCCCGATCTGATCCCTCCAACACCCAAGTTAGTAACATGAGGTATATGAGTATAGACGCGAGTGGTCAAAAAAGTAATCCTTTCCTTTTCATTGTGTTGAAGATGAGCTTTTATACCTGATCATAAATGAATAGAATATTCCATAAAATATTTTATGGGAAGACAATCTCTAACTGCATTCAATAGCCTTCTCTTGACCTCTTATCCATGCGGGCGATAAGAGAAGGTAACATATAATCTCCAACAAAACCTGATTAAGTTTGTCTAAAAAAACCCCTAAGATCCTTAGTTCCTTGGATCTCTCATCAGAGATATTAATATGAAGTTACTTTAAAATAATTTTATTTGATAACCTTTTTTTGTTATTTATAATTTTATTTTAGGAACATCTAATATTTTGGAGACACCTTTTATAAATGAATGTAAATATTTTTCTTTTCTTCTCATTTAATAGCGAGTGACGCACAATAGATGACTAACGATATTAAAGCAACGATGAGAGATGAGAGAGAAGGGAGTGAGTGGAAACAAAAATAGGGAAGATGAATGATGAAACAAAGGGAGAGAAGGAAGAAAAGTAAGATAAGACGAAAATGAAAGAGTATGGGTGACAGAAAGGAGGGAGAGGAAATGACGGAACAAGAGGTTGATAAAGGAAGAATAGGTGCACCGGTGAGAATGCCAATAGCAATCTTCGAAGCAACGGAGGGGGTAGAGTTGTAAATAATAATAATAATAATAATTAAGATGTTGTAAATAATAAAATAATATATTTTTATTTTTTTAAAAGCTTACCAATAGAAAAGGGATTGCCAAATGTAAAAAAAAAACAAATAATAAATTTTTTAATTTAGTTAAAAAAATAAAACAGAAAAATAATAATAATCACAAAAGAAAACAGAAACCGTCGTCAACACACCAAAACTTCTCGCTCGCTCTATTTCCCTCCGTCGACGCCTTCGAACAAAAGCCCTCCTCCTTCCCTCTCAACAGAATCCCTCGCTCTTCGTAGGGCCCCATCGCCCTCCCCGCTCACCTCCCTCCGACCGGAAGCCGCATCCGGACCCGATGAGCGACCACCCGAGGAAGAGTAACTTGGGCATCCAGCCATTCAAGAACCCGGTGATCCTCGACCCCGGCTACGCCGATAAGACATGGAAGATGCTCGAGCACGGTATTAGCAATATCTTGAACAATAACTACGACGGCCTCAGCTTTGAAGTGCTCCACAGGTGCAATTACTGCTGCTGCTGCTTATTGAAACTCTCATCGTATCTCCTCCAAACGTCGATTCATCTGTCATAGTTGGATCCATAAAGAATCTGTATTGAATTCATCGATTAAGTCTCATATTCAGGTAGGATAGAGTAGTGATATGGTCCGTTGATTTCTACGGTTAGGAATCGAAGTACTCTCTCAGCTAGTGGTTTGATTAGTCTCGAGTGCTCCTAGGATGTCGATACCACATCGAGTGGGGGAACCATGATGGGTGACAGTGCTAATGACGGTTGAGCCAGTGACCATGATTGAATTGGTGGCATCGCTTGTTAGGCTAATTATGGCAAAAGTGAAGCGACAACCTATATTATGCTAGTTAGCGTTTACACTTGCTGAGTGAGATACAAGAACATATCGACGGGGATGAACAGGTGGCTTGAGGTCATCCTTGGGGGTCAGAGACTTGAGTTATTGAATAGACGCCAGTATCGCATAGTCGCTTGTGCTATGGTGCATGCATCCATATACGAAAAGGGTGGCTACTGTCTCTCTTAGGTGAAAGTATTATGGTTCGGGAGTAAAACCTCCTCACTCAGCATTTATTGAGAGAGTCAACAAGTAGGTGTTCCTATGACATTGGGCCCTTATTCTAGTATCAAAATATTATGGGAAGAAGTCGTTGACATCTTAATCAACCCAATATGACTTGGACCCATATGTGTAGCGTTGTCTGAGGTGTCTTTGAGATGGAAATGTCGAGTTCTCGAGGTGTCACCTTTACAAAGGCTAAGGTCGAGAGAGATTTCCCGATCTGATCCCTCCAACACCCAAGTTAGTAACATGAGGTATATGAGTATAGACGCGAGTGGTCAAAAAAGTAATCCTTTCCTTTTCATTGTGTTGAAGATGAGCTTTTATACCTGATCATAAATGAATAGAATATTCCATAAAATATTTTATGGGAAGACAATCTCTAACTGCATTCAATAGCCTTCTCTTGACCTCTTATCCATGCGGGCGATAAGAGAAGGTAACATATAATCTCCAACAAAACCTGATTAAGTTTGTCTAAAAAAACCCCTAAGATCCTTAGTTCCTTGGATCTCTCATCAGAGATATTAATATGAAGTTACTTTAAAATAATTTTATTTGATAACCTTTTTTTGTTATTTATAATTTTATTTTAGGAACATCTAATATTTTGGAGACACCTTTTATAAATGAATGTAAATAATTTTCTTTTCTTCTCATTTAATAGCGAGTGACGCACAATAGATGACTAACGATATTAAAGCAACGATGAGAGATGAGAGAGAAGGGAGTGAGTGGAAACAAAAATAGGGAAGATGAATGATGAAACAAAGGGAGAGAAGGAAGAAAAGTAAGATAAGACGAAAATGAAAGAGTATGGGTGACAGAAAGGAGGGAGAGGAAATGACGGAACAAGAGGTTGATAAAGGAAGAATAG
Organism: Musa itinerans; assembly: GCA_001649415.1. Classification (NCBI taxonomy): domain Eukaryota; kingdom Viridiplantae; phylum Streptophyta; class Magnoliopsida; order Zingiberales; family Musaceae; genus Musa; species Musa itinerans. The sequence continues at coordinate 615,277 of LVTN01000023.1, read as the reverse complement.
GTGCACCGGTGAGAATGCCAATAGCAATCTTCGAAGCAACGGAGGGGGTAGAGTTGTAAATAATAATAATAATAATAATTAAGATGTTGTAAATAATAAAATAATATATTTTTATTTTTTTAAAAGCTTACCAATATGAAAGGGATTGCCAAATGTAAAAAAAAACAAATAATAAACTTTTTACTTTAGTTAAAAAAATAAAACAGAAAAATAATAATAATCACAAAAGAAAACAGAAACCGTCGTCAACACACCAAAACTTCTCGCTCGCTCTATTTCCCTCCGTCGACGCCTTCGAACAAAAGCCCTCCTCCTTCCCTCTCAACAGAATCCCGAGCATTCAAAGTGTCATACAATAATATTTAAGCATAGAAAGCTATAATATGCTCTATCGGGTTGGCACTACAATCGAATACTTTTGATAACGAGAGGCAAAATTTTACTAGAATTGGCTCCTCCTGAATTTTCTAGGTGAATAGTGACCAATATGAGGTGGAGTTGACAAACGCTTCCCCTTTTAATTATTGAAACTCTCATCGTATCTCCTCCAAACGTTGATTTATTTGTCATAGTTGGATCCATAGAGAATCTGTATTGAATTCATCAATTAGGTCACATATTCAGGTACGATAGAGTCTGCTTCATCGCTTTTTGAAGCTGTCCTTTTTCGTACTCTATTAATTGTTACTATTGCTGATTGAATGTTAAGAATCAGAGACCTCATGCATGAGAGAAAGGACACCTTGAGATTCATGTCAGGAGAGTGTGCTGGAATCGAAGTACTCTCTCAGCTAGTGGTTTGATTAGTCTCGAGTGCTCCTAGGATGTCGATACCACATCGAATGGGGGAACCATGATGGGTGACAATGCTAATGACAGTTGAGCCAATGACCATGATTGAATTGATGGCATTATTTGTTAGGCTAATTAGGGCAAAAGTGAAACGATAACCTATATTATGCTAGTTAGCATTTATACTTGCTGAGTGAGATACAAGAACATATCGGTGGGGATGAACAAGTGGCTTGAGGTCTATCCTTGGGGGTCAGAGACTTGAGTTATTGAATATACGCCAGTATCGCATAGTCGCTTGTGCTATGGTGCATGCATCCATATACGAAAAGGGTGGCTACTGTCTCTCTTAGGTGAAAGTATTATGGTTCGGGAGTAAAACCTCCTCACTCAGCATTTATTGAGAGAGTCAACAAGTAGGTGTTCCTATGACATTGGGCCCTTATTCTAGTATCAAAATATTATGGGAAGAAGTCGTTGACATCTTAATCAACCCAATATGACTTGGACCCATATGTGTAGCGTTGTCTGAGGTGTCTTTGAGATGGAAATGTCGAGTTCTCGAGGTGTCACCTTTACAAAGGCTAAGGTCGAGAGAGATTTCCCGATCTGATCCCTCCAACACCCAAGTTAGTAACATGAGGTATATGAGTATAGACGCGAGTGGTCAAAAAAGTAATCCTTTCCTTTTCATTGTGTTGAAGATGAGCTTTTATACCTGATCATAAATGAATAGAATATTCCATAAAATATTTTATGGGAAGACAATCTCTAACTGCATTCAATAGCCTTCTCTTGACCTCTTATCCATGCGGGCGATAAGAGAAGGTAACATATAATCTCCAACAAAACCTGATTAAGTTTGTCTAAAAAAACCCCTAAGATCCTTAGTTCCTTGGATCTCTCATCAGAGATATTAATATGAAGTTACTTTAAAATAATTTTATTTGATAACCTTTTTTTGTTATTTATAATTTTATTTTAGGAACATCTAATATTTTGGAGACACCTTTTATAAATGAATGTAAATATTTTTCTTTTCTTCTCATTTAATAGCGAGTGACGCACAATAGATGACTAACGATATTAAAGCAACGATGAGAGATGAGAGAGAAGGGAGTGAGTGGAAACAAAAATAGGGAAGATGAATGATGAAACAAAGGGAGAGAAGGAAGAAAAGTAAGATAAGACGAAAATGAAAGAAAAGTAAGATAAGACGAAAATGAAAGAGTATGGGTGACAGAAAGGAGGGAGAGGAAATGACGGAACAAGAGGTTGATAAAGGAAGAATAGGTGCACCGGTGAGAATGCCAATAGCAATCTTCGAAGCAACGGAGGGGGTAGAGTTGTAAATAATAATAATAATAATTAAGATGTTGTAAATAATAAAATAATATATTTTTATTTTTTTAAAAGCTTACCAATAGAAAAGGGATTGCCAAATGTAAAAAAAAAACAAATAATAAACTTTTTACTTTAGTTAAAAAAATAAAACAGAAAAATAATAATAATCACAAAAGAAAACAGAAACCGTCGTCAACACACCAAAACTTCTCGCTCGCTCTATTTCCCTCCGTCGACGCCTTCGAACAAAAGCCCTCCTCCTTCCCTCTCAACAGAATCCCTCGCTCTTCGTAGGGCCCCATCGCCCTCCCCGCTCACCTCCTTCCGACCGGAAGCCGCATCCGGACCCGATGAGCGACCACCCGAGGAAGAGTAACTTGGGCATCCAGCCATTCAAGAACCCGGTGATCCTCGACCCCGGCTACGCCGATAAGACATGGAAGATGCTCGAGCACGGTATTAGCAATATCTTGAACAATAACTACGACGGCCTCAGCTTTGAAGTGCTCCACAGGTGCAATTACTGCTGCTGCTGCTTCTGCTTCATCGCTTTTTGAAGCTGTCCTTTTTCGTACTCTATTAATTGTTACTATTGCTGATTGAATGTTAAGAATCAGAGACCTCATGCATGAGAGAAAGGACACCTTGAGATTCATGTCAGGAGAGTGTGCTACTGACCTGTGATCCTGATTTGTGCTTTTTTAATGGACCCAGGAAAGCTTACAATATGGCGCTCCATGGATTTGGAGAAAAGCTGTACTCCGGTCTCGTGACCACCTTGACGAGGCACCTACAAGAAGTATCAGCATCGATTGAGGCTGCCCGAGACGATCAATTTCTAGAGGAACTGAACAGAAGATGGTTGGAGCATGACAAGGCATTGACGGTGATTCGAGATCTTCTGGCTCTCATGGACACTACATACGTTTCCAAGTCTCGTAAGACGCCTGTTCTCAGACTTGGATTGGATCTGTGGAGAGACAACGTCATTCACTCCAAGGAAATCCAGGCCAGGTTACCCGACGCACTTCTTCTCATCATACGAAAAGAGCGCATGGGCGATGTCATAATTCGAGATTCGGTGAAGAACACGACGATGCTAATGATGTACCTGGAACTTTCATTGTATGAAAAGGATTTTGAGAAGCCCTTTTTGGATGATTCGGCCATTTTCTATGCTGGCGAGTCGCAGGTGCTTATCGAATGCTGCGACTGCAGGGAGTATCTTAAAATGGTCGAGAGGCGGCTCCGGGAAGAGAAGGAGAGGGCCTCTCACTATTTGGTTGATAGAACTGAACCAAAAATACTTGGCATCGTGGAGGAGGAGATGATTGCTAAACACATGAGAAGACTGGTCCATATGGACTCTGGCCTCGTCAGTATGCTTCTCCGTGACGAGTATGAAGACTTGGGCAGAATGTACAGCTTGCTCCGGCGATGTACCGGAGGCGTCTCGACGATACGCGATCTCATGACTTCACACCTTCGGGAAACAGGGAAGCAGCTGGTAACGGATGCAGCGAGCTCGAGGAATCCTGTGGACCTTGTTCAGCGGCTTCTGGATAAGAAGGATAAGTATGATAAGATCATCACTGGTGTATTCGGCGACGACAGGACTTTCCAAACTGCAGTGAGTACTTCGTTCGAGTATTTTATCAATCTCAATAGCAGGTCTCCAGAATTCATTTCTTTATACGTCGACGACACGCTCCGTAAAGCCTCGGAGGAAGACGGCGGAAAGGATGTAGAGATCGTCCTCCACAAAGTGATGACGCTTTTCCGGTACCTGCAAGAGAAAGATGTGTTCGAGAAGTATCACAAGCAAAACCTGGCGAATCGACTGCTCTCGGGGAGAGCAGTTTCAGATGATGCCGAGAGAAGTCTGATAGTGAAGCTTAGAGTTGAGTGTGGGCATAACTACACCTCCAAACTCGAAGAGATGCTTACAGATATCAAGTTTTCCCAGGACATCATGCGAGGGTTCTACGCCAGCCAAGGTGTTGATGAAGAAGCCGGGGAAGGCCCGACTCTGGCTGCCCAGGTTCTCGCCAGTGCAATATGGCCAACCCGACCAAGTACTGCATGCAAGCTTCCGGATGAAATCCATGATGTTTGCGAGAAATTTCGAGCATATTATCTCGGATCTCATGCATGCCGGAGACTAACGTGGCAAACTGACCTGGGCACCGCCGATGTGGTGGCCACCTTCGGAAACGGCCAGAAGCACGAGCTGAATGTTTCGACCTGCCAAATGTGCGTTCTCGTGCTGTTCAATTCAGCAGACCGGTTGAGCTGCAGGGACATCCAACAAGCAACTGCGATACCGTTGCCGGATCTCAAGCGGTGCCTTTGGTCTCTTGCTTGTGTTCCGGACATGAATGTGCTCTGTAAGAATCCGATGAACAATGATATCGCAGAGGATGATGTATTCTGCGTCAATGACAATTTCACAAGCAACTTGTTCCAAGTTAAGATAGATACGGCGGCAGCAGAGGAGGAGTCGGAGTCGGAGCAGCAGGAGATTCGCCAAAAAGTGGAGGAAGCCAGGAAATATCAAATCGATGCTGCCATTATCAGGGTCATGAAAGCCCAGCGGGTGTTGAATCTCAATAGCCTCGTCACAGAGGTCGCCAAGCAGCTGCAGCCGCGCGTCCTGCCCAATCCTGCCGTGATCAAGAAGAGTATCGAGTCCCTCATCGAGCGGGAATATCTGGAGGACAACAAAAATCAGTATCAGTATATTGCCTAGACGTAAATATTAGTGTGTCCACAGAATCCAGGCCTAACTCCGCAACTTGCATGCGATCAAAGCCTCTCTACTGCTGCTGTCGTCGTTCCCTCTTCATTTCACTTTTTGGCTCAATCAATCACAAATTGTATATTATAAATTTTGATCCTATGAGTGACACAGAAACTTGATTTGCAGACAATTCAACCTTTCTCTATTTATCCCCAATAAACTTGATTGATACAGTAAAATAACTGACTCTTTCCTATGTGATTCCCTGGATGAAGTGGCCGTGGCGGAAGTGGGGAAGGCTTTTAGGGCAAAACTGTGAGATCGATGCATCAGGGGGAACCCAATCGGAATGTGATCGAGAAACGATGGAGATGAGGAAGGAGATTGGAGGGACAATCAGATCATGGAATAGATCAAGGATTTTGAGGGAGGGATGAAGGAGAACAGATAGGATCTCACCTGAAGCCCTCACTGCCACTCCGCCGCGTCCGCCTCTTCGCTCGCCGAAGCAACGAAGCAACCGAGAAGAGGTGGGGACTCCTTTTATACCGGAGGCCCCTTGCTGAACCGTTACCCGGTTCGGTTGGACCGGCTCGGCTAGGTTTTGAAATTGTCTGTCTTTTTCTTTTATCCTGTTGACGTCGCTGCTTTCCACACTAGTTTTTGTGCCCATCACAACACTCCTGCAAGCACAGGATTTGAAGCGCCCCAACCAAAAACATATCCGTCTTCCAGCAGAGAGCAACGGCGAGGTGCCCGGTTTCCGTGCTCCGAGCACTCAATGCTCGGCGCAAGAGACCAAAGTCCACGCCAACCCACCGGCCGTGTGCCAACGGGTTGGCCCTTCTCATGCACACCGTGCCTTCGTCTCAAGCCTCTGCTCCTCGGGAAAGCGACCTCCATATCCTGAAAGTGTCCACGGAGTCTAAGAATCTTGCTTTGGGGAATGCCGTCCATGCTCGCTTGATCAAAACCTCCCAGTTCGACGTCGTGCAATCGAATCATCTAGTAGGCTTGTACTGCAAGTGCGATCGGCTGAGTGCCGCCCGTCAACTGTTTGACGAAATGCCTGAGAGAAACGGTGTTTCCTGTAATTTGCTCATGGCAGGTTATTTACACGGTGGATTTCCCACGCGAGCTCTTTCTGTATTCAAACTGATGAGTTTCGGGGAACTGTCGTTTCATCCAAATGAGTACGTCTTCACGACGGCCCTGGCTTCTTGTGCTGATGTTTCGGCTCTTAATGAGGGTCGGCAATGTCATGCTTATGTCTTGAAATATGGACTGGTCTCACATTCGTATGTCAGGAACGCACTGCTTCACATGTATACCAAATGTTTAGATATGGAATCTGCTCTGGGTGTTTTCGGGGGCGCCTCAGATTTTGATCTCTTCTTGTTCAATTCCATGATCAATGGCTTTTTGGATAACGGACAACAGAGTGAAGCTAAGAACATCTTGAGTCGTATGGTGAAGGAGATTGCCCAGTGGGATCACGTCTCATATGTTTCTGTTCTTGGCCTTTGTGCTGATTCAAAAGATCCAAAATTTGGGGGACAAATTCATGGTCAAATTTTGAGAAGAGGAATGGAGTACAATGATTTCGTTTGCAGTGCAATTGTAGACATGTATGGAAAATGCAGTAATGTCCAGAATGCTGTGCTTGCTTTTCATGAGCTGCCGGGCAAGAATGTGGTTTCATGGACAGCAGTCATGGCTTCCTGCACTCAAAATGGTCACTTTGAAGAATCCCTCAGGTTATTCATACAGATGACAGATGATGGTGTTCAGGCCAATGGGTTGACATATGCGGTCGCCCTGAATTCATGTGCAGGTTTGTCAGCTTTAAGAAGTGGTGATGCACTGAATGGCCATGCTGAGAAAACAGGATGTAAGTCTTATCTTAGTGTTGGTAATGCTTTGATTAACATGTATTCTAAAAGTGGTAGCATTGATGATGCAACTAAAGCTTTCACAAGCATGCTTAACCGAGATATTATTTCTTGGAATTCAATTATAAATGCTTATTCCAATTTTGGGTTTGCTAAGGAAGCTTTGGAAACTTTTCATAACATGTTAGCGGAAGAAGAGACACCAACCTGTGTAACTTTTATAGGGGTGCTATCAGCTTGTGCGCATCTTGGGCTAGTAGATGAAGGATTCTATTATCTGAATCATTTCATGAGAGAATTAGGAATAGAACCTGGAAAAGAGCACTATACATGCATGGTTGGTCTCCTATGTCGAGCTGGGCGGTTAGATGAGGTTGAGAGATTCATGAGAGACACACCCACTGAGTGGGACATGGTGGCATGGAGAACTCTTCTCAGTGCTTGCCGGGTACATGGGAATCATGGTCTTGGTTACAAAGTTGCTGAGCACATACTTCAATTGGATCCTGATGATGTAGGAACATACATTTCATTGTCGAACATGTACTCTAAGGCAAGAAGGTGGGATGGTGTCGTAAAGGTTCGAAAACTTATGAGACAAAGAGACATCAAGAAAGAACCTGGAGTCAGCTGGATACAGATAGGGAATGAGACCCATGTTTTTGTTTCGGAAGATAAGAAGCACCCTTGGATGGACCAGATTACTGAGAAAGTAGCAGAACTTATAACTGAAATAAAGCTGATTGGCTATGTACCCAATATTGCCTGTGTGTCTCATGATGTGGAGGATGAACAGAAGGAAGAATATCTTAGATACCATAGTGAGAAACTAGCTATTGCTTTTGGAGTGATCCGCATGCCACCAGGAGCAGCAATCTACATCATGAAGAACCTTCGGATGTGTGATGATTGCCATGTTGCTGTGAAACTTATTTCAATTGTGACAAACAGAAAATTAATTGTTAGAGATGCTAACCGCTTCCATTGTTTTGAAAGCGGATGTTGCTCTTGTGATGACTATTGGTGATACAAGGGGATTGTAGGATAAAAGAAAAACACACACAGGATTAGTGATTGCTTGAAAAGAGAGACTGTCACCATCAATTTTGTTGGATTGGTGTTCTTTATATTTCAGTCTGTGATTATTGGACCGGAATCGGTTAAAGCTAGACACCAAAGCATCACGTGGATTACCCTGTATTACTAATCTGTTTTGGAAGTCTAAATTGTAGTGTACAAATTAGTACGATATATTCAAACTGTTCCGTTAACTTTAACTTTGAGTATAGCACATTGTGTTTGTACTGAATGGTCATTATGTCTGTACTCAAAACTGAGAAGTTCAAATAAAAAGAATTCACTAAATAAATGTTCTTTCTTTTTGCCTTTTTCTGTATTCAGCAACTTGTGTAATTCATTTGCTATTCCGAATTAATATATGCCAGATGTGGTTATTCCTGATCGTTTTGTGTTTGTCTCAGGTGATGTGATTTATTTGTGATTTTGTATAAAGCCTAAGCATTTTCTTCTTGTTTTCAGTGCTAATCAGATTCCATTTTAGTGGAAACATAGGGCTACTGTACATCAGAATTCTTAAATGTAGCTGTTAAATTCTCCTTGAAAGCAAACTTCATAAACTTTCCTCCAATCAGTTTATTGTTGTTCACTTATATAAACTCTTTGGTTGGCATGCTTTTGTGCTCCTTTGTTATGTAAACAAATTTGTTAAACAGATGCTCTTTTTAATGTAAGCAACTTATAGCCTGATTTCTTTTCTGGGGGAAAAAAAATAAAGCATGATTTTCCTGAACAGAAATTAACTTACTTTTATTGATTTAGAATTCCAAATAAATTAGAGCTGTAAATTGTCAATAATTAACTTTTATAGCTGAGCATATCATGGTAGTCTCATTCTCTCAGCACAGACTTGAACCATTGAATGCGCTCAATAGTATGCTGCTCTCTTTGTTGTCCAAGTTCTAAAAATTCAAGAGAATATGGATCAGTCTACCATTTCAGTGAGAAACTTTTATGATATCAAAAATTCTAATCTTATCATTGTCCAATTCTCTAAAAAATCAAGTGAGAGTATAGATCTTTCAAAAGATCTCCTTCATAAGAGCAAACCAAAATAGTTTCAATCATTGGGGTCATGTTTGTTGTGCTATTATATGATGGAGGTAGATATGAGATGAGCATTTGCATTTAATGGCCAGGCTTTTCATGGATTCTGTCAGTGATCTTAGTAGACTGTGCTTCTTCAGTGTTGCATCAATCTCAAAATAGATCCACTTGTTGATTCATTAAATTAGAAAGCCAGGTTATCCAACTCCCTACTATTAATTCACTCAACTACCTTGTCACCAACCTGCTTGTTCTCTTAAATCTCTGAGCACTCCATCTGACAACTATTTGGTCAAATAGCAAAATAATGGTACTTCAGGAAATTACAAAATACTCACAGAATGCCCAAATCCCTGGCAGCAGTATTAGACCGATGATTCCTTGATGCATGACTTGCCATATTGAACTTTTAAGATACAACCATGCAATGCCAAGAGTAATAGCTTCCTGTTAAGGTTCATTCTCATGGCAATCTAAGCAGATTGTCATATTGAACTTTTTAAGATACAACCATGCAATTCCAAGGTTCATTCTCAAGGCAATCTAAGCAGATTGTTAGTCTCAATGCAAAGCTCAGAAGATAATATGATTTCCATTACCAGATAGGAAGTCTCAGTTCATCACTTCCATACACAATACTCAATATTACAACAACTCTCAAGCAAACAGCTAATCGAAGTGATTCCTCAGAGGAACTTCATCTTCCAAGCTGACATCAAGGAAACAGGAAAAGGAAATCAGAAACCAAAAAGGAGTTGACCCATCTGCAACTTGGCGGGTGGTCAGAGTCCACCACCGCTGCCAACTTCTTCCCAAAAGGAGAAGAAATCCCCATCCCTTTCTTCTCCTTCAAGCTCAGTCTAGAGCTATATACTGAATAAGTCGAAGAGCCAAAGCAAAATAAGCTCCTCTCACCTAGTGCTGCTATACTGCATGATGCATTAGTACCTCCCTGTGTAAAGGTTGGCAGGTTAAGCAAACTGGCCACCACTGAAGGTTTGGCCAAAAGACCAAGCAGAAGGAGCCACATTGTAGGAGACCACAGAGCGACCATCACTGGTGGTGACCTTGAAGGAGAGGGCCTGGCCATTGAGGTAGGTGTTGCTCTGCCAGTTCTGGCCCCAGTTCCTGGACATGGCCTGCCACCCAGTGCTGGACCCTTTGATGGACACGGCATTCACATCTCCTGCTCCCCCGACGTTGGTGATGAGCACCAGGTTGAAGTAGGAGTGGCCATTGATGGTGAACCTGATTCCCCCTCTTCTCCTGCATGGCACTCTGCAGTCCAAGACGAAGCGAATGTGCTCTCAGAACAAAGACAGGGAGAAGGTAGACGATGCGGCCACGGAGGAGGAAAGAAGCAGGACGAACTTATAACAATCGACACATCGGGACAGAACAGTTTAGTGCGATGTAAGAGGTGCTGCTTATGAATCTGAAACACCAACCTTCTGTAAGCAACAGGCACGATTCCAGCCCTGTACTGAGCAATGTGCAGGAAGACAGGCTGGGAGAGGTCAAAGTGCTGCAGAGGAGGGTTGCACCAACCCCCCGCATTGTTGGGGAGGGCGTAGTTGGGTGGGCAGTAGTTGGTGGCGGTCACAACAATGGATCCTGGAAGGCACCACTGTGGATCGTCCACGCATCTGAGCTCGTAGCAAGAGCCGCAGCTGAGGCCATTGTTGAAGAGGGCGGTGCTCAGAGCCGCGGTGTTCGTCCCGTAGCCCTGGCTGTACAGGTTGCCGTAGCCACAAGCCCCACCTGCACGCCAAAGAACTCAGCAGCTCAGTGAGCACACTACTCTCTCATGACAAATCGATAGCAGGCTCTTCTTCTACTCTGGAACGCACCCATCGTGCCGGAGGCATCACTTCCTCCATAGAAGGTAGCATGAGCGCCAGACCACCCCCCTCCATAACCATACCCAAGTGCAACAGAGAACAGAGAAGGAAAGGCAACCAGAGCAAGACCGAGAAGAGCCATTCTCCTGCAAAGCGAAAAGTAATCTCCAAGACTAAGGTCATGATCAGTGGAGGATAAGAGAAAAAAAAATGATACCTGGAACAATAAGAGTGTGAGGTGGGAGACAAGAATGATGGAAGAGAAGAAAGATGATCTTTCTTTGAGGAAGGAATGTAGGGAGATGAAGGGGGGCTTAAATAGATGTTTGAAGTGGTAGAATTCATGTTTTCACCTACCTTTTCATTGTTCCAGCAGAATGACTCAGTGACATCAGAGCAGCATGCTGCCAACCAAACTTCCTGATGAGAAAGTTGGTGTAGGAATTGAAATCATGTGGTTTTGAAGGTTACTTTTGAGAGGCGAATCATCCAAAGCTCACATAAAGTTAATAAATATGAAGAAAATAAAGGAAAATGGCATTGCTTCAAGCCACATGCATGGAACTTTCAAGTGTTCACAAAACCCCACCAAGGGCACTGCCTTCTGTCTCATTCTGTTCACTCTCACAGGAACATTAGCAACTAAGCTTCTCATCAGATTTGTTGGATCAATCTACAGAAACAACCGACGTTCTTTGATGTGCTGATTCAGAAAAAGAAGAAAGAAAGCATCTCGGGGTACTGTTGTTTCTGCTTATGTTGAAGTTAGATCATTATCTATTTCACCAATTTGGTAACCTGCTCTTGACAACAGATGCAGTCAGAAAGATTAACTTCAAGAGTATCAGCAACATTACTAATGCAAATCCACTCCACTGGTAGGCACCAGATGCTACATCAAGGGAACAATCAGCAGAAAGTCTTGAAGTATCATATCAGGTTCTTGTGTGCACTTGCAACATATCAACCCTAAGACTGATAGATGTTAGAAGTTTTGGTAGCCATTGCTCCTTCACTAGCACCAACCGATCACCAATGACCTTTAGAAACCTTATACTTCAAAAGGTTTAATACAAATAGCACGATAAACTGTCGATAACCGACTGTCTCACTCTTAATTACTTCAATGATTGTCTTTCTCCAACCACCACTCCTTTTGTGGCACTTTTGCTTGTTCATTTATTCACAGTTGTTTTACTTTCTCCACTACGATCTCAGCTTCAGTAGTTCACCACATATTTGGGACCTTCAACTCTACTCTTTCTAGTACTTGAAGGATTGTTTATCATGATCTGGTATTCAGTAATGAATTCAAGAATTTATATACAACCTCCAGGCAGTGGCTAATACAGCTTTTTGTCAGTAGTACTCTTTTTTCTTCAAGTAAAAGGAGGTGGATCCTCCATGATATACAGCAATGGCACTCTGCTTCCATCCAAGTTTTGGTTCCCATGATCATGGTTGATACGTTCTTCATTTTTTTCCAAGTTTTGGTTCCCATGATCATGGTTGATACCTTCTTCATTTGTTTTCTTTGGCTAAAGGTATCAATGAGACTTCACCCTTTTTGCAATTGAGGAAAAGAATGGATCAAAGTATTCACCCTTTGCAATTTGTAAGATTCAAATAGGAAACAAAGAAAATGAAATGTTTGTATATGTTGTATCTGATCCAATGTTTCAACTTGATCTGGATTGAAATTTGTTGTCATCAATGTCCTGTTACTTTCTCATAAGCTTTTTGGAGGACTTAAAAGTCTCCAGGGGCATGCTAGAATGAGAGTATCTTTTACTGTTCTCTTTAGATATTTAAACTCAAGAAATGCATGTTGCTAGATATCATTTGAGTTGAACTAAGAAGGTTAGTTTGACACTTTGCTAGGTATGGTTAGTCCAAAGCTGAATGCACAGTCCAGCTATTCACCATTTTTGTGTGATCATGTGACCCTCACCAAGAACATCAAGATCAATTACCAGTCAATTGCCACAAGAAAAATGCCTTCACCAGGTTACCTTTTGCTCTTATGCATTGCACAAGCTAGAAGGAGCTTGCACCTAAAAGCACTCTAGATCCATGTGTGCAATTTGTGGGCTTCACTTAATTGATTCTTAATCCTTAAAGAGAAAGCTTCAGCTGTCTTTCTGGAATGGAAACTAATGACATCAATTTTAGCCATATTGTCACAAACGGTCGTCGCGCACCCGCAACAACTCCGTTCAACGAATCGTTCGTCGCTCACTCCTACATGTACTATTGCTTGGCAGCCTATTTTGTCTTAGTTTTGGGTCATTTTGCTTTTAAAAAAATGTAAGTTCGAACAAGCTGCAGCGTTACAAAGCGACCGCTCACCGAACCGAACAAAACAGCCCCAAAACAGCCCAAAATAGCTCCGTTTTCGCGTGCTACGGGCTGATTTCTGGAATCTGCCTTTGCTCACCAAAATATCAGCCATCTCAGCCCCTTGGAACCACCCGAGTGGCACAGGGCTGGATGGGGCTTCGGGTATATACCGGGCGTTGAACACT
>LVTN01000023.1:584601-597626 GCA_001649415.1 Musa itinerans | reverse complement strand
CTCTTGGAGCAATATCTTCGGCACTACGTTAGTGCCAACCAACGAGATTGGGTGAAGTTGTTGGACATTGCTCAATTCTCCTACAACCTACAGCGGAGCTCTGCGTCCAACAAGAGCCCCTTCGAGATTATTACAGGACAACAACCGTTAACTCCGCACACCATGGCAATTAGGTATACAGGGAGTAGTCCGTCAGCTTACCACTTCGCAAAAGAGTGACACCGAAATGCAGAGATTGCGCGGGCTTACTTGGAGAAGGCGGCAAGAAGAATGAAGAAGTGGGCAGACTTGGGAAGGCGACCGCAAGAGTTCAAGGTCGGCGATTTGGTGTTGGTAAAGCTCCAACCAACATCACTCCAATTCTTCAGGAACAACATCCACAAAGGATTGGTGCGCAAGTATGAGGGGTCCTTCCCAATTATCAGCAGGGTAGGCAACGTCTCCTATAAGTTGCAGCTGCCAGCGTGGTTCAAAATTCACAACGTTCTTCACGCCAGCAATCTAAAAGCCTACCATTCAGATCCACAAGATGCTTCTCGAAGTGTTCCAACTCGGCTACCCCTTACCACTGTCTCCTACAAGAAGCGAGTTGAAACCATTCTGGCGGACCGGAAGATAAAGCTACCTAATGGAGCTGAGCAGACAGAGTACCTGGTGAAGTGGTGAAAGCTTCCCCGAACTAAAGCCAGTTGGGAGTCTAAAGACGCCCTATGACATGAAGAAGCAATCATCAACAACTACCAACAAGCGTCAATGAGGGCGTCGATAGTTTAAGTGGGGGAGAATGTCACGAACGGTCGTCGCGCACCCGCAACAACTCCGTTCAACGAACCGTTCGTCACTCACTCCTACATGTACTGCTGCTTGGCAGCCTATTTTGTCTTAGTTTTGGGTCATTTTGCTTGTAAAAATGTAAGTTCAAATAAGCTGCAGCGTTACAAAGCGACCACTCACAGAACCGAGCAAAACAACCCCAAAACAGCTCCGTTTTCACGTGCCGCGGGCTGATTTCTGGAATATGCCTCCGCTCACCAAAACGTCAGCCATCTCAGCCCCTTGGAACCACCCGGGTGGCACAGGGCTGGATGGGGCTTCAGGTATATACCGGGCGTTGAACACTCTTTCGCAAGTTTGCACGTTGCCTTGACGGGAACTTGTTGTCGCGCCCTGGACCAGGTGAGCGGCTGTTTATGGGCTTGTAGCTGTTCGTTCAACCTTCTAAAGCCCTTGTTTTCTCCCTCTCCCTCTTTTCTCTTATGCACGCAAGGTGCTCACTGAATTGCTTGTAAAGCTTCCCCTTTTCGCTAGACATCGGGACTTGTCCGTCGCTCGTTCTTCGAACTAATCAACTTTCTCTTTTTACAGGTCCTTCGGGACCTGCAAGAGATTACAAGTGGGCTGATCTTTGCGGAGCAATATCACAAGGGCGAAGCGCAACTTAGGCAACGTAAGCTAAGTTCGCGTCTTTGCCACAAGGGTGCCTCGCGACTTAGGCAACGCAAGCTAAGTTCGCGTCTTAGCCGCAAGGGTGCCTCACGCCTTAGACAATTCCAGCTAAGGCCGTGACAATATGACATCATTAGCAAACCCTTTCCCTGAGAGAAGCTAATCAGCAGCTCTTACCATAGTGCATATAAAGCAGAGAATTCTGAGTCACAAGTGTCTGATGAAACCGCCAAAGTGCAACACCATTTGATTTCCTTAAGAGACAAAGAAGGCCATTCATCGACAAAATATTTGTTATACTCTTTGAAGGCCATGATTGCTGCTCCATTGACCAGAGAGAAGATCTCCTTTCGAGTAGATTTGGTGGGTGAAACTTTCCCACTTAGCTGCTACATTATGAAATATTTCTGGTTGAAACAGCTATATCATGAAATTGATTTGTTAAGTAGGACTTTCATTCACTTAAAATATGGATATCTGCAGGTAATCTCTCCTCCTATCTTTCACCAAGGAGGTCCTTTTGTTTCAAAAGCACTGGGGACAAAGAGATCATAGGGAATAAAGAGAAGGTGCTTGTTGCTGCCCCAAGTTCCTCTTTGCTTTCCTCCCCTGAAGACCAAGTTCTTCCTGTTGATGGCCTACAGTTTCCAACTTCTAACAAGTTGGGTAATTGCTTCTGCATTTGGTGAGCCATGTATCCGCCCACTGTGAAGACCATCTAAGCCTGGGTGGATGGAATTCATGCATGCGGTTCATACATGGTGCCCTGGAGCTTGACAGTTGATGTTCTTGTGCCAATCTATGGGACTGCTTCCTGTGTAAGGTTCATATGTTGACTGCTGTTGGAACTTTTTCTTATTGTATAATATCAGTGATCTTCCAATATCATGCTGATGAATTAAGATACTGAGTAAAAAGTAGGATAGCATATTTCAGGTGTGGCTTTCATATGGTTCAAAGAGACAAAGGACTTTTGGCAGACATTGATGACAGGGATTCTGTCTTTATCACTTGGGTGGTGCATCTTTTCTGAAGGATGATGAAAGCCAAAACTACTTTTCACTATCTTAAATCGAAGGAATGTCAATGCTTGCAGAAGATCATCTCTTTCTTTGCATTTCGATCCAATCTTTCAGAAATTTGGTCCACAGTAGCTGGATAAAGAAAAATAATTAGAGAAGAAACCTATTCATCCCTGTTCTCGAGATGCATTTTTTCCCTAGCAATGCAGCAAATGACAGCACCATCACAAACATCCTTTTCCGAGTGCCATATTTGATGCAGCCAACATAAAAGTTGAAGTAATTTGATGCCAATAAATCTTAAGAAAATAAGGTCACACTCCATAGTTCATATGAAAATTGAATGGCATTTTGCTTTCCAGTTTCATGTTGCAGCACAATCACCAGTGATAAGAGTCTTCAAACAAGCAGAGTCTAATCTATTAATGTCTTGGAATTGCCAGTTAGAAACAATGACCAATGCGAATGGAGGCATTGGTGTGTCTCTCGAGTTAGGCATCACTCTGCATCAACACACAGTGTCCTGCCATAGTAAGCAACAAAACTTTGTAAAAGGAGAGGAGTTGAATTAAGGTTCTGCAAGCATATCTAACTATAGCTTTGCCTTCCAAGTAGCCTCTGAAGAGATGCAATGTCAACCATTTGAATACTTGTAAGCTGTTGGCACCAGTGAGTTTGGCCTCCAAAGCTTTAAAGATCATGTCTTTTTTGGTTCCTTTTGACCATGGAAAAAGGATGAGGTCATAGTCCACAAAGCAAGTTGACCATTAGATACATCATGAAAGCTTGTTTTGGTATATATAGTTTCTCAGAGTCATTCGCTTGATGTTTAGAAGGCTTGCCATGAGCTATCTTTCCATTGTGAGGGCTGCAATTCACATGTGGTGCAGATATCTGCTTGGATTCTGAGGTAGCTCAAGATATCACCACTGTCACACAAGAAACAACAAGGACTGATAGCAAAGGCATGCACAAACATGATGGATGGTGGAGGTGGAACAAACACTCTCCTTTCACTTTGATTTCAGATTGTTTTCATGCAAACCATGCCAAACCTTTTCATGTCGACATGAACCAGACAAACACCATGGCTTACTGTTCTGTGCACAAGAACTGTACATCTTTGTAAAGCTGATCTAACACCTCAATAATGATCCCACATGAGTATATTATCATTAACTTAGGCTTAAATAGTTTAAATTAGTGATTCAAGCTCATTAAATCAATTAATTAGTTATTCAACAATATATATATATATAGCTAATAGACACGTCGAATATAAGAATGATGCTTTGGTAAATGTATCATGTACAAAAGAGATATTGATCGTGTCAAGCGCTTTGATCGTGTTGGTTTCTCAAATGGATTTTTTTTTTTTATGTCTTGAATGAACGTATCGTATCGAAGGGAACATGTTGGTCGAGTTGGTTGTTGTCCTATTAAGTCTGACCTTCTAAGAAGGGTAAATAGGATTTCTTGTTTGATTGAAACACCAGCCTACTGAGATTAATTTGGTATTATTTGGAGATTTGGATGGACATCAATTGTGGTACGCCACCACGAGTTGCTGTGAACACTAGCAATTGCTCGGTGGATGGCCATGGCGGGCTTAAGCACGAGAACAAGTCATAGCACTGTTATGCATGGGTCTCATCTTGCATGTACGCAGGTTCGACATGGTAAAATTTAGCGTAGTCTGCACTTTAAGTGATAGATGTTATTGCATGATGAGCTCGTACTGGTTGTGATAATATGATGACGTGTGATATGGTAGGATGATAGCGTCAGGCTAGTACTTGTAGAGTAGTTTCTTTTGGATGTTTTGGAGATCGAGATCTTCAGGGATTAGTAGGTCGTCAAGCAAGGAAATTCTTTGTTTTTCCATTCAAGATAAAAGAGATATGTTGATGAAAGATATCACTCCATTAGCTAACTATCGAGAGTGTGGCATGATTTCTTTCCATTAATTGTTACGAGAGTTGAGTTATTAAGATGCCTACGATAACTACTCGAGAGAACACATATCTAGTGTCCAGATTTAATGCTTTTGATGATGCATGCATATGATGATACATAATCGTTTGTGTATGATGATATTATTTCCTATTGCTATGTGATATATGTTAAATCATATTTTGATTATCTAGATGAGAGTTCAAGTCAATCGAGATCTACTTTCAAGTTTATCTTTAAGTTGTAGTGATACCATAAGTGAGTAGAAAGTTTAAGTCGAGACTTATGAAACTAGGTAGGGGATCTACTCGACGAGATCCGATTGATGCTTAAGTCAATTTAGGTTGAATATATTGAGTCCAATGTCAAATCTATTATAAATAAATTAGATTAACAAAGAATCATGTGTTTGATAACATACATCAGGAGCCCTTTTATAATATGAATGTTGAGTCTGTATGGTTGGTCGTAGTTAATGTTAGAAATAATTATATGTACTATCAAATCATAAGTAAGATCTTGAAGTCATGTGTCGAATCTGCTAAATACAAGATAATAACTCATTGAGTTAGTATTCCATTAGTGTTACACGATCGATCGATTGTGTGGAGCTAAAGACCCTCTTCTTGGTGGTGCAACATTGTCAACCTCATAAGCTCCAACACTATGTGATATGTTGGTCGAATGGGTTTGGGATGTTGGTTAGTTGGAAGTGATGCGTCGTCAAAGTGAATATGATGTGTCAACTAGGTTTTGGCTAGATGAGAATGAAGTGTCGGTAGCCATCCATATGTCATAATCCTCGTATCAATATGCATCATTCGTCGATTGATATTTTTCTTATTCCATTTCGATACTCTTTTCGTAATGATATTTATTTATCTAACATATTGTTATTATGGATATTTTTTTCGCCTTTCTCTACTAGACATTTTTTATCATTATATTTTCTTTTCATATTACAATGCAGATTTATCGAAGGATTATTTGGTTAATCTCGGATGTTGGTTGGAGTTATTTGGATGTCAACTAGTTGATTAGTTATTGTAATGTATATTTTTTTTAGGATTATGCATTGAAAATAATACTCGACTCTTTAAGATGGATTTTTGAAGTAGTGGTTTATACACGTTATAATTTACTCGGCCATCAGGTCAACTTAAAATTTGACCGAGTTGAGGATGTCTTGTGGTTGACCTTACGATATGATCTTTTTAAAAGACACGCAAAGTTATCAATCTTTGAGATAATGACCGACATTAGCATATAAATGACTTATCACTACTATCATCTTAAGAATATAAATATATGTTTTTAAGAATATGAGTGACTCAAAGACACTACGATCATCTTAAGAATGCAAATATCTATGATCGACTTAAATACACACCCTTCTTGATGAGACAATAAAGCCATCAACTTAGAGAAGTCAAACCATTGTCGGCTTGTGCTAAATTGTATAGTAGTTCATAATAATTAAAATGGGATTCGATCGACATAAGGACGTCACCCTTTTGAAGATGCGACTAGCTTTAGTCACGAGTGGAGAAAGCAATCAACTCACGGATGAATGAATGACAATTGTTCGTTTCGATTTCTCAATATAATGGGGGTAAATTTTAGAATGGTCGTTTTTGTTGATGTTGTCCCTTTTTTTTTTCTCTCTCTCCCATGAGAGCTTACTAAAGAAATTTGGATGGCTTTGGACCAATAATAAGGTATTAGATATGCATGAATGGATGTGGATCAATAATCAGTTAAATCTGGTTATTCAATTTTGTTATGTAATCATCCTCATTTTGTTGAATGATCAACAATTTTGTTACCGACGAAGTGGAGCTAAAACTATTCCACAAATTATTAGAATGATACGACCGAGATAATAGTTCGATGAACATTCCATAGTGTTTTCTTGTAGAGGGGTTAGAAAAGTTGAATATATTAGAACATTAGAGACGATGTATATGATCATTTATATCTTGAATACTATAATATGCATTGTTGGATTAATGCTTTTATCAATTATTCAGATTGTATAAATGTAAACCGGATGGAAGGAATTCTGTTTGAATTTGTTAAGTAGAAGGAGAATAGTTTTAAAGATATATTGAAACGAATTTTTATCTTAAAGTTAGGTCACACACCTCATCATCGATATGCATGTCCAATTTTTACCATTGCTAGTAAAAAATGGGACTCCTTTTAGCGATAGAGTATGCCTCAGACTAATGTGGAGTAAATAATTATCTTCATAAGAGGATATTATGACGCTTAAGGAAGTAATTATAATATTGGGTCGATTGCTAGCATGATCGGAGTGCATGCATGGCCCATAATTGGTTCCAACTAAGGAATTGATCAAACTCCGCATGTTAAGTTCCAATTGATCCAAAATAATGATCATATCATCGATATATATTTTAGATAAATTTTGAAAGTTTTAGATTAGAAATTTTAATTTAACTATTTTGATTTAGATATTGTAATTTTTTTATTAGTCATGAATTAAGGTTCTGCAAGCATATCTAACTATAGCTTTGCCTTCCAAGTAGCCTCTGAAGAGATGCAATGTCAACCATTTGAATACTTGTAAGCTGTTGGCACCAGTGAGTTTGGCCTCCAAAGCTTTAAAGATCATGTCTTTTTTGGTTCCTTTTGACCATGGAAAAAGGATGAGGTCATAGTCCACAAAGCAAGTTGACCATTAGATACATCATGAAAGCTTGTTTTGGTATATATAGTTTCTCAGAGTCATTCGCTTGATGTTTAGAAGGCTTGCCATGAGCTATCTTTCCATTGTGAGGGCTGCAATTCACATGTGGTGCAGATATCTGCTTGGATTCTGAGGTAGCTCAAGATATCACCACTGTCACACAAGAAACAACAAGGACTGATAGCAAAGGCATGCACAAACATGATGGATGGTGGAGGTGGAACAAACACTCTCCTTTCACTTTGATTTCAGATTGTTTTCATGCAAACCATGCCAAACCTTTTCATGTCGACATGAACCAGACAAACACCATGGCTTACTGTTCTGTGCACAAGAACTGTACATCTTTGTAAAGCTGATCTAACGCCTCAATAATGGTCCCACATGAGTATATTATCATTAAATTAGTGATTCAAGCTCATTAAATCAATTAATTAGTTATTCAATAATATATATATATAGCTAATAGACGCATCGAATATAAGAATGATGCTTTGGGCCTAGTTATATGCACCGCACACACGTATCAAATACGTAGGTTGCGTTAAACGTTTTGGATTTTTTTTTTTCATCTTAGGTAAATGTATCAGGTACAAAAGAGATATTGATCGTGTCAAGCGCTTTGATCGTGTTGGTTTCTCAAATGGATTTTTTTTTTTTATGTCTTGAATGAACGTATCGTATCGAAGGGAACATGTTGGTCGAGTTGGTTGTTGTCCTATTAAGTCTGACCTTCTAAGAAGGGTAAATAGGATTTCTTGTTTGATTGAAACAACAGCTTACCGAGATTAATTTGGTATTATTTGGAGATTTGGATGGACATCAATTGTGGTACGCCACCACGAGTTGCTGTGAACACTGGCAATTGCTCGGTGGATGGCCATGGCGGGCTTAAGCACGAGAACAAGTCATAGCACTGTTATGCATGGGTCTCATCTTGCATGTACGCAGGTTCGACATGATAAAATTTAGCGTAGTCTGTACTTTAAGCGATAGATGTTATTGCATTGGTCGGATTCTCATCACCTGTGCAGGTACATTTATTTATTATTTGGACACCCAAAAGTCTATATATATATATAGACTTTTGGGTGTCCAAATAATAAATAAATGTACCTGCACAGGTGATGAGAATCCGACCCGTTTTGGGTCGCAAATGTAGGCAAACGTGGACACCCCCGTGAAGACCCTTTGGTTACCCATTGGATAATACGGTGGGACCCTCTCCGGGGCCGCATGTCTCATCAAGTCATAAGACCGGCAGAGAAGTTGGGTAATAGATTACTCGATTCGGATCCGCATCGTGGGATCCGATTAAGCGTTCGCGGGATTTCTTCTCAGCCTCTATAAAACGCTCCCACCGCCGAGCCATCCATATCTCTCGTACTTCCTCTTGCTCTGCTGCCTCCTTTCGCCCGGTCCCATTGCCATGGCCGTCATCTCAGATGTCGAAGAAGAGACCCGACCGCAGGCGTCCTCGTCTTCTTCTTGGGCCGATGCCGACGATGAGGCCTTGGCCTCGGTGCTCGCCAAGCGGGGGCCGATGCCCTTGCTCGAGGCCGCGATCGACCTCGTCAGGCGGCGGACAGAGTTCTTCAAGGACGAGGCCGCCGTGGGCGAGGTCGTGAAGGCGGTGACCGCTGCCAAGGAGAAGTTCGACTCAGAGGAAAGGCTGAAGAAGAGGGCCGCGGACGAGGCCCAAAAGAATCGTCTTCAGGAAGAGGTGGCTGCGGCAGCCGAGGCTGAGGAGAAGAAGAATTTGCGAAGTAAGCTCGCATCTTTCTTTTTGAGATCCCTAATTCTTTCTTTCTCGTATGGTATATATATATATATATATATATAACACACCAAACTTTGTTCTGCAGAGCCAAACTCTGGAAATGGTCTGGACTTTGATAACTACTCCTGGACTCAAACGCTTCAAGAAGTGACTGTCAATATTCCAGTCCCTCAGGGAACAAGATCAAGGTTTGTTACTTGTGAGATAAAGAAGAACCATCTGAAGGTTGGATTAAAGGGACAACCTCCGATTATTGATGTAAGTCTCTAAATAGTGCATAATATCCATGACAAATTTTTGTATAACTCTGCATCGAGTAGAATTTATTGACAGAAGCTCTTTTTACATGTTCTATGTCATAATTCTTCCAGGGTGATTTTTACCAATCAGTGAAGACAGAAGATTGCTTCTGGAGCATAGGTATGTTTATGCAACTGCATCCGGTGCTATGTATTCAAGTGTTCTTATGATTTATAAGTACTTGATGTTGTCGTACAGAGGATGGAAATTTCATTTCTGTACTTCTGACCAAGCAAAATAAGACGAACTGGTGGAAGTCCATGGTACAGGGTGAGCCTGAAATTGATTTACAGAAAGTACAACCTGAGAGTAGCAAGTTGTCTGAACTGGATTCTGAAACTCGGCAGGTCGTAGAGAAAATGATGGTAAAGTCTTTCTCATTCAACGATAAAATCGACTTATCTGTGAATATTATCCTGATTTAATTGTGTTTTTTGTCTCGGCCTCATCGTCGAAAATCCTGTGTATTGTGTTTTTTCAATGCTTGGAATTACTTGTGCCTCTGCCTGCCTAATGTCCCTTTGATGAGTGGAACCTCAGTCATGCTATGAGTCATCGATATCATCACTTTGGAATGTCTCAAATTTTGCAATAGTTTGTCAAAATTCAATCTGTTTGGGATCTATAGGGTACCAATTGCAGTGGTTAAATTCATCACTGATACATGCAGTAAATAGTTATCTTCTTTGTTGAACTATGCAACAAGTTCATGTCACTTAAAGACCTGTTCTACGATTTTATCTTCTTGTACTGTTCTAGCATGACTCTAATTTTTTTGCTCTTTACCTTTTTCTTTTGAAGTTTGACCAGCGACAGAAAGCCAGGGGTCTTCCAACAAGTGATGAGATTCAGAGGCAAGACATGCTCAAGCAGTTTATGGCCCAGGTGAACAGGCATCTCTGTTCTCTTGACACTTCTCCTATCCACTTTTTTGTCTACCTGCTTGCCTTGAATCTCATCGAGATTTTGATCGTCTTTGCTTGTGCAGCACCCAGGGGTGGACTTTTCAAAGACATAGCTAGTCTAAGATTTCATTCCCACTCATGTCTTTGTCTTGCAAAGTGAACAAGTGTGCTAAGCAACAATTGTCTTTTGATCTCCAAGCTCACAAGATACCTGATAATGGAATTTACAACATCATGATATTTATGTAACACTTCAGAGCAGACTCGACAGTTTGGTTGAAGATCCTCTTTTGTACCCCTTTTCTGTTCTTAGTGTTTTTTTCTTCTGTAGTTGAATGACTAAATCTCTATAAACTGGAGAAAACTTTCATTTGTAGCTTTAAAACCTACATATATTGTTTTAGATTTGTGGGTGTTTTGAGCCTTGTTGTGTTGCCCGGAGTGATACTTGGTCATTTATACCATCTGTTGCAAAGTTGTTTGGGCTTGCGGCCGATCGCAGGCAGGTTTTGTTTTGCGAAGCAGGTCAACTTGAAACTTATTTCAGCTCATTGTCATACAAAAACATACAAAAGCATGTTACATGTTTCATTATGGAGAGATAAATATGATTTATGAAACATAATTAGTATAAAATATAAAATGCCTCGGAATGATACGACCAAAGAAAAACATTTTTAAATAAAAATGAGGAGAAAGTTGTGTTTTAGGAATCAAAAGCATTGGTTGATTTGGTTCATATGTGCTACCAAATCTTAATGGATTCTGTCAGATTTGATTTAGGTTTCGAGAATGGACTCATATCTTGAAAGAAAATTTATAAAAATTTATCTTATGAGCTGGATTGTGATCTTAGAGAGGGCTGCATCGAATGTCAGCATTGGTTGCTGCATCAAACATTCCAAATCTTTCTCACAATATTTCTTGCACAAACTCGAGCAGACACACAAAGGAATGCAGATTTCAACTGACACCCAATGTTTATGAACATGAACTGTTCTGATATCTCAATCAAAGCAATTCAGTAACCAGTGGCCATCAGTTTAAAGATCATTGATGCATTTCAAGCAGAAACTGTGAAACCAGCAAAACCACAAGAACGACAACCTCTGACACAGTTCCTCCACTGTCATGGAATAATAGTCTATCAGCCACACACATGAGCATGCTTTCGTTCTTCTGAGGTGAGCTTCTTCATGGCTTAGGTTACCAGGTAAACAGGACCAAACGCCTGAGTTCCCACAGGATTGTTGTGATTGTCCAAGTACATGTAAGGCACCTCAGTTTCTTCTGCTCTTGTAGGAGTGAAGCAGCAAGCGAGAGGTCCTGAAGCAGCGAGCCAATTGTGTTGCTGAACCATTCCAAATCTTCTACTATTTCCAAACAATGGACCTGAGAACAAACTGCGGCCTGCATCCAAAGGATTCGAGCCCTTGGAGAACTTGGTTGTCGGTGGTGCTTCCTCTGCTGCCTTCTTCTGATGAAACTTGAACCAGGATGATAGCGACCTCTTCCATGTCTTGTTCTTTCTTTCTTTCATCCCCACCTTCTTCTTGAACGAGTCAGAATTTGGCAGTGAGAATTCTCTGTCTTTTGCTTGATTTCTTCCTTCTTCTACGATCTGATCAGAAAATTAACATGGCAACAGAATAACATCAAAGATTAAACCGTTCAGTTCTAAGAACAAGAATGAATGAACTCTACTCTACTCCTCTTTCTTTAGAGACTGAAGAGTACTTGGACATATATGCATTTAGATTTACGACTCCTCGATCTTTCTATTCATCTTTCACCAGCGTGATAGATCATGAAAGGGGCAATTCTCTTGCACCAGTGGCAATTCTAAGGATGACAAAAAGTGTGAGCAAACAAGTACCTTTGGGAAGCCCGACTGGAGACCATCATAACCAATCGAATGGCGGTTCCCAGTTTTATCTTTGGGGAAAACGGGAGGCTTCTTCATCTTGCGACTGCAACCCACAGAAAGGAACAAGCAGTAGATGTGCAGTACAAAGAGAGAGGTAAGCCTATGAAGCAAAGAATAAATCCACAACCAAAAGCATCATTCTCAAACAAAGTTCCTGAGTGCCTTGCTGGATTGATACACAAAAGAAAGCAGAAATTTCTTGATCGATGTTGATCTTTTTTCCAAAGATTGTCTCATAAATGAAAGCTTAAAAGAAAATGAGACGCTTTGAGAACATGATGAACAGATTATCATTAAACAGGAAAGAAAAACAAAGAGAAAAAATTCACAGAAGAAAAACAGAGAAAAAAAAAGGAAAACTAGAGGAGGATTTATACCACTTCTGCATTGCTTTAGCTCGATAAGAATGAGTAGCCAGTTCCTGGTGTAGAAGTTTTGGAGGGCAAACACAAAGGCAGTGATATAGAAAGACACAGCAGAGGAAGGCCAATATAAATACAATTCTTTTACTGCCATTTACAAACACAATTACTGGCTTTTACTCTGTTTCGTTAAACACCAGTTGTCTTTCCTTGATCAATGGAGTATTGGATTTTCTTGTGGAGCAAAAACCTAAATCTTGGCACCTTCCAAGTTTGGATATTGTAGGCTTTTAAGTCCACTTTTCATTCTAACCAGAAATTGTTGTGTTTGACAATGTATGATTCTGAGCCTTTTATTTTGCTGGGGTTCAACTTTTCATACTGACCAGAAAATGGTGTCTGATGATACTGAATAGTCTTGCAACTTGTTGAGAGAGAGATCTTGTGAGGGAGACAAGAGCATCATCTGCCATGCAGCTCATTTGTTTTGTTCTGCATAAAAAAGTGGCCTCCATCTAAAAAGATTTTAACAGTATTTTCTCTATAATATATATATATATATATATATATATATATTATATGTGTGATAAAAGAAGATGTCATCTTTCTCAACTTTT